>JBBMOC010000063.1:1904269-2216769 GCA_037975185.1 Centropyge bicolor | reverse complement strand
GAAGTGAAATTAGCAAATAGTGAAAAATGCCTGACCCTGTCTCTACCAACAGTCAATATTAGTTTGTTATATAGATACAATGATGTTTTGCCAACCTTGACGAAATGAAATGAGATGTTGAAATTCCCCAAACATGATTATACCTACTGATCAAATCAGATAATGCTTTATGTGTTCTACAGTAGGACACATAAAACATTGTCTGATTGTCTGTCTGAAGTACAAAATACAGTTAAATATTGTCAACACCATTTAGCAGGTAGCGCCTTCTATAGGAGCAGTTTTTACAAGGGCCTAATTTAAGTTATGTGAGTTTCTTCTGTATGTTGACTTACAATAAGCTGCATAACATTGTCAGTTTTATTCAAGCATTTCACCAATTTTGTAGTTAGATTTTTTATGGGATAGGTAACTTTATAGATAAGTAGCTTTGTATGAAGAAGACTACGACAAAGATGAAGTCTGTTCATTCATGTTCTATATACCCTGATTCTGTGCACTCTCTCTCCAGCCATGACTTTCCACAGAGGGCTGGCTTTTACATTACCCTCAAACTTCAGTTGCTCCATCGTGTCAACATGCACTGCGCGCACACACACACACACACACACACACACACACACACACACACACACACACACACACACACACACACACACTGTAAATGTTTCAGGAGTGCTATAAAGAACATACATAGTGCATGTGTTTATAATCATGATGGATGCTTGTTCGTGCCATACTCTCAAAACACCTCTCTCTCTCCCTCTCTCTCTCTCTCTCTCTCTCTCTCTCACACACACACACACACACACACACACACATATCCGGCCAGTGCCCATAAATGCTTCACTTTCTTTCTTTCTTTCTTTCTTTCTTTCTTTCTTTCTTTCTTTCTTTCTTTCTACCAAATGGAATCAGTTAGCCAACCATCCCTAAACTCCTCTTGCCTCTTTCTCTCAGTTTCAGTATTTATTAATTTAGTTTGACCCCGTTTTTCTTCTCCCTTCCTCCATTTCTTTTTTTTCTCCTTTGAAGAGGAGAGCAGAAAGAATCGGGCTGTGTGGAACCCACTGGTGGCTGGGTTGTGGTGGTCGACTGACCTCCTGTCCCACTGAAGCAGAAACACGAGGCTTTCTCTCCACTGCCTGCCATTACCATGCTCTGCTTTGATGTCGGGGAGAGAGGGAATAGGAGGAGAGGAGAGGCGAGGAGAGGGGAGGAGGACTGGAGAGAAGAGGGTTGGAGAGAAGGGGATGGGAGTTCGGAAGAATGCAAAGAGGATAGTGGTGAAAAGGAGAGGAAAGAGAGTAGGAGAGACAAGAAACTGAGTGGAGAGGATGAGTGAAGAGAAGTGGAGAAGAAGGAGAGAAAGAGAGAAAGAGGAAAGGACACAAAGAGAGGAGAGAAGAGCAGGTGAAGGTAGAGAGTAGGGGGGAAAGGAGAGGAGAGGAAGAGGGAAATTCAAGAGGAGAAGAGATGGGCTGAAAAAGGAAGTGGAAGAAAGGAAGGAGATGAGATGGAGAGGAATTAAGAGCAAGGAGTGAAAATAGAGGAGAATTAATGAAAGCTAGTGGAAAGAAGGAGAACTTCACTAAACAAAAATCACTTCATGTCTTTTCTTATTCAAAATATTCTGTCATAATCACTTGTCAATCACTTTCCAAACACACTGTACAATCGGCACAATATTAATCTCACAATAATAATCTCACAATATTCCAAAAACTCATTTTCCACCAGGAGCAATAGGAGGGTGAGAGCAGCAGCAGGTCTGGTGTTTCTGCACAGAGCTACCAAGAAATGAAAACACCTGTCAGTCAATCTGTATTTTCTACTGATGAAGTTGGAATTTTTGTAGCTTCTGTTTCTGTATCTTTATGTATTATATTCCATGTATGTACTATGTATAGTCCATTAAAACAGTTTAACTGTGTAATCTAGCACAACATCGCTGAGAATTACTGTATGTATCCATATTGGACAGTCACCTCATGATTGTCCCATGCCAACTTTCATTATCAATGTAGGGTGTCCTTCATATAGCAAAGCAAAATGTAAGAGTCAGTGTGGTGGATGGGCATGTAGTACATCCAGCAGTTAATGACAGTGATCTTTGTATAACCCTAACCATCCTGCAGTTGTTATGCAGATATTATGGAAAGTCTGGACTGTAAAATTGTTGCCAGTGAAGATAATCTGGGGCTGGCAGTAGTGTTGCATATCACAGTTCTCATATGACAGTTGTGTTGCACTGCCTGTTCTTACTCTAATGGGTTCAAACAAAGTGAAAATGTAAAATGCTTCACTTACATGGAGCGACCTACCAGACACAAAGTGTGTAGAACAGTAAGCATAAAGCTTTTATGAGGTGGTTGTGTTGAAAATGCAGGAAGTTCCAGAAAGGACCCTGATTTTCAACTTTCTGTGCAGCCATGTACTAAAATCAGATTTGCAAACACATAGTTCACAAAGCTCATTTCTTTATATAAAGAGATGATTTTGATTTCAATAAATGTGTCAACTTCCTGCAAACAAAGCACTGGATATATTAACTGTTTTTTAGCTGCATGTTGGTTCTTGACATTTTTATTCTGCCGTGGTTACTGTACTTTTAATACCTCATTTATTCAATAACTCTATTTCAATTATTTAAATTGGGTTTCCTCTTACTGCCTAACCTTATTTCTCTGCAGCAACACCATTTTCTTGAAGCCACAGTCAAAGTGTAATTTTCTGTTTCACAGCTCTCATTCATATCTCATGGATTCTGAATTGTATGTTTCCTGCAAAATATAATTGTTTTGTAAATATTCATGCTTTATGAATTGTTTATTATACAGCTATTCGAGCTTTTTTGTAGATGCAAGTCATTTTTATTATCATGGGAAAACTTTGCAAACAATGTAGTTGCTGTGCGTTGCTGTGTGTGCCTTGACATTTAGAGTGCATTGAAAGTGCAAAAGTAAATCTAAGACATATATTTATTTGTTTCTCTTCTCAGTCGTGGTGCTGTATGTGCAAGGCCTGGGCACCAAGGAGTGGAGAGAGGTGAGCGAAATGTCTTCAGATGAAATTGTTTTGTTTTCAAATCAATAATTCATGTTTTCACCGCATCAGTTTTTAAGATTAAAGTTTATGTTTTGCTGAAAGTTCAGCCGGCAACTGTTAAAGAGTTAGGTATTCCTAACAGTCTGCCATAGATGGATGTGCTGTCTTCTATTATATATGAGCAAATTACATAAAGAGCGACCACAATCACCTGCTGTTTTCTCCACATACAACGTCATAAGGTAAGTATGTGGTGGTCAGTGGTCATGTGATCGTAGTACCATTAGAAGTAGCAGTAGTACTACAGCAGGGGTCTGTGGCAGGGTTTGTCGAAGGGATGAATATTAGCCCCTTTGACAGATGTGTTTCCTTGTGTTTGCCATCGGTCAGTACAACATTATGCCAATCCTGTACAGCTTAACTTCCCACCACTGAATAGCTCTGAGGGTCTGTGTCATTTTCTTTATCTAACAGAATAACAACAACATAATAAGTTTTTGTCAGAATCGTCCGGTGGCCTGAAACACAACTTCAAATGAATGCTAATGTTGCCTCTGTGTTTGCTTGATGTGTAAATAACTGTTTGCTATATCACATTAGCCATAACAAATGTAAGGCCATAAAATGTCAAACCTGTGCGTGGTGTTGGCTGTTTTCAACCGTGCCTCATTTACATGGTTTTTACCATTCTGAAAATGTGTTCTGTCAGAATTTGCTTTTCTATTATACAGCGGATCCATCCATTGCTTTAGCACACTCTTTAATATTAAGCCAGATAAGCTTCAGTTAAAATGATTTAAAGCCTACAGCCTACTACAGTCCACATCCTACTTCACATCTCTTATAATAATATTGTGGCATGAAACACTACAAAATATTACTTTAGCTCAATGCTGCATTGACAGTATATCATATCAGATGTATATAAAGGCACACCAGGAACACTCCTCACACATCAGCCTCCCTGTGGTGGTTATCATCAGGATATGAAGCAAAAGCTTTTTGGCTGCAACAATATCTGCCAGGTGCCTTCAGCAGTGCCTGCAGTGTGAAATATTTAATGTTTGAATTAGCACTTGTATGTACAGTATAATCATAGTAATACACTCAACTCTATGGATAAATGTATTTTGTGTTTTTATTAACTCACAAACGGTTCTTTCAATGTTGTTGCAGTTTGACTTGGTGTATGTCGGAGAGCAAAGATAACAGAAAGTCACTGAAGGCACTGATGAAATGAAACTCAGCCACTCAACAAAATGGCAAAAAAAATTCTTACAAAACAAGGCCGACAAACCTTTAAAAAATATTTGTCATTCCCAGCACATTTGCGATAACCCAAACAAACTGACGTAAAAAATGGCTTGTGCTTTCCTCCAGTAAGGTCAGAACTAAAGAGAGTCTGAGCAGGCGTGGAGCAAAATGTCCTGTGACGGTCACACTGATCAGAGTGTTTTATGGCAAACAGAATGTAATAAAAAACGAAGCCCCACTGTGAATCCTGAGCAGCCAAATATAGGAAATCATAAATTGGAAAATCATGCGAGATGCTTTGGGAGGTCGGCTCTGGAACACTGTGGCTGTGTAAACATATAGAAACCTCATCTCTCTCTCTCTCTCTCGCTCGTCCCTCTGCCTCACTCTCTGCTTTGCAGTAATTTGTCCTATCAAAGAAAATCAGCCTCACCTCAGTGGGGATCCAAACATATAGATCTCTATCGGTCTCAGGGGGAGAGGATGGACACTTTATGTAGAGCTGTATACACCCATGCATGCACACATACACACACACACACACACAATAAATCAGGGGTCAATACACCCATAGAGAAATATAGATCAGTTTGCAGGCAAACGACTCTGCTGCATGCTACTAAACTCAGATGAGGGATGCAGCATAGGAGAAAGAGGCAGAGAGGAAACGATAGATTTATCTTGTCCAAGGTTGAACTTAAAATTTAAGGTATCTGCTTTTTGAAAAGTGTGCAAAAACAAATGTGCAAGATGCAGTTTAGATGAATGCGCACCAACATGAATACTGTGCTGGTTCTTATATGAAACCTGGACCGATTTCAATAATATAATTTTGACCAAAACCTATAGGTTTCCTTCGTACCAATGTACGTTTTAGTGCCACATGACTTGAGCTTTCTCATCCTTACAAGTATTGTAGTCAGAAGAAATATTTGTCATAACCGAAATGTCCAAAGATTTCGTTAGGAGATGGCACAATTGTCAGTCTGTGTTAATTGGCTGATATTTGCCTTGTGCTGATGACGAGTCAGTATTGGTAATTAACCCATGATAACCCCCAATATGAACACTGTCGATCACTGTTGTTTATTTGTAGTTTTTATTTTGCTGTTACTGTTGATCTTAGTCATTGGTTTGAAGAAATAATGACTTAGAAAGCCAATTTCCTTTGAGTGTTTATCCTTGTTATCTTTCCTATTTACTCTTCTCTCACATTAAAATGAATAGCAGTTCTGAAATAAACAACAAAGTAAAGGACATATTGGCAAGTGAATCAGTCATAAATCCTGAAAAGGCAAACAAAAACAAGAACAAAATACCACTTTAAATGCAAATGAATTTTAAACATCCATCCACCCATTGACACATGCCTGCCTCGATGTAATGGCATGCATGCAAAGTATGTATTCATTGATTTTACTAACATAGCTGACTCTTAGCATAGTTAACAAAATTTAGTTAGCTCTATTCCACATAACTCATTGTTACAAGAGTGTAAACCTCAATGATGGCTCAGACAGTAAGGAACTTGCCGATCCCAGGAAATGGCTGTACACTTTGTCAGAAATCCAGCGGTACAATGATTGCTGCTACTGGTCATATATAGCTTATAGCTAAGCAGCTAGTGACTATGAAGCATGAAAAAAAGAACTGATACCAGTCAGTTCACGCAGGTTTGTCTTCAGTGTGCTGACTGAGCTCAGAATAAACTGTACCTAGCAAAGCCTTTATGATACAGCTTTGTTACATACTGAGTTTTGAATATGACGATCTTGTCACAAAGGCAGTTAAACCTTGTGTCACTATAGTTAATAAATCTACTTTAGGACTATGTTGCACTACATATTCGTGAGTTCACATTAACGTGTTAAGACTTTCTAAGTAACTTATTACTTCTAACTCATTCCAAACTAGTAATTTACTAAATTGTGTTGTGTTGCAATGCTAAATCTTAAGGAATGTCTTGGCTAGTAAAACCATTCATAATGTTTAAATTGGTTGTTACTTATAGCGTCATCCAATTAAAAGCAATCAACTATGTAAACAAAAGAGCAGTTTTATAAAGCAAATATTTATTAAACCGTCAGACCTTTGTAAATGTATGTATTGTATTTTTGTATACATGAAGAAACATTTGATTTGACCAACAATATTTGTTCATTGATTGTCATAACATTGTTCTATGTGTATGTGTATGTGCTTACAAGGGATGGGTATGGGATGGAATTCAGGGCTTTTATAGGTACCAACTGAATTCCATCCGTACTGCCGAGTACTGATTCATCTAAAATCAAATGGTACCATGTTTCGGTACCTAAATGCATCCTTGTGACTGTGAGGGAGTGGAAGAGTAGCTGATTTTCCATGCCAGACATGAACCTAGCATTGCACACACAAGAGAGTAATGACGTCAGTAGCCGTGGGTTCAGTCAACAAATCAGCATGGCTGATAGAAAGTGCTCGAAAGTATGGCTCCATTTTTCAAAATGTGACGGAGATTACGCTTGCTACGATATTTGTGATGTGAAGTGCAAGGCCAGGGGAGTGAATACTTCTCATCTGAGGAATCACCTGGTTAAGCACAAGATTTTTCTTAAGGCTGAAGTTTGCACAATTGAGTGAATGTGATTCATGAGATCAATACTCAGTACCCTAACTGCAATGTTATGATGCAAACAGTTGGATATTGTTTTGATATATTTGTTATGTTTATGTATTGAGAAACAAATATGTTAAATTGAAAAATTATGAGATTTTATTATTAAACAAAATGACATTTATTACCGCATAAAAACACACAAAAGTACTGAAAATTGGTATCGTTGAGTACCAACACCGATTACCAGGCACAGGGCATCAGTACTGTTTTGGTGATGTGAAAGGTACCCATCCCTAGTACTTACTGTCTTTCAAATCTTCAAAAAGTATTTAAAGGTACAATAAAAGCTTGTTAAATCAATATTCTGTAGTTTAATAGGCTTTATTACAGTCAGCGACAACGTGAACACAGCGTGCCGGAACACAACAAGTGACGTAACACACGAAGTGCAGAGGTAGTACAAGCAGAGGTAGACCAGCAGCGCCCTCTATTGATGAAAGTACTCTATAGATCAGGGGTTTTCAAAGTGTGGGATAGCGAGCCTCCCTAAAGAGAACTCAAAAGCATGCCGCCCCCCCTTTACCCCCCCTAATTATTATTACTATTATTATTGTTATTGTTGTCGCTTTGTATGTTCCACACAGGCTTAAAAAAGGTTTTAAACAATAAATGTTATACACATCTTTATTTTTGTAAACATCATGTTTGTATGTTCTTAAACATATTTTTAAAACATTTTAATCATCTTTATCTCTGTGTGTGTGGATAAATATCTTTTTTTTTAACACATTTTAAGATCTGTATGTTTTCAGCATCTTTTTAAAACACATTTTTAACATCTGTATGTTTTTAGTGTGTTTTTAAACACATTTTAACATCTTTATGTTTTAACATTTTTTAAAAAACACATTTTAGCATCTGTTTTTAGCATATTTTAAAAGAGCTTTTTGATATCTTTTTGAATACATTCAATTTAAGGCCTCTTTGAGTTTACATGGTCGCATACTGTCGTTAGCTTGCACCGCTTTGCAGATAACACTCTGTGGCAGCGGAGCATCATCAGGACCAATACATGAAAAGCCAAACTTTAAATAATCAGGGTCATACTTCCTCCGTTTTCTGCTCGCCCCAGACTCTGTGTCCTCTCTCACTTTCACTTGAGATACTAAAAATCGATCCATCTTGTCTCTTGTCAGATGTTTACACTTTTTTTTCTTCTAGGGTTTATTTTTTCACTCGCCGCGCGTGCCTTGAAGCCCTTTGCGCCCCCCAGGGGAGGCGCGCCTCACACTTTGAAAACCGCTGCTATAGATCAACATATTGCATGGGAAATGATTCATGTCTTTGATAAACAGCTCTGAACAGTGTTGTAAGTTAGTTGTAGGTAAGAGTATGTCATACCTCATTATTACAGCCTCTGTGATCCTCCTTCACTGTACACTACATTGTTTTTGTTGTTCTTTTTATCAAATTTTCAAACATTATTCCTTACCACGTTCTTTTCATCAAGGTTTGCTATTTTCAGCCTGACAGACAGCGAATGACTAAAACCAATGTCTGCCGTGCTCGTAGAGGCTGTACACCTTTTTAAACTTCCCAGTGAGTTGCTGGGGAAATATTAGGTTGCTTGGAGCGATGGCGCGGTAATCCTATCACAGATTTAGAAACTGTGCAAGATAAACGCTCAAGCCTGCATCTAAGGAAAGACATCGCAGTTGGAAAATATCATAAAATGCCTCTCGCTTCTGTGAGGAGATAAAAGTTTATCTGGGAGCATCCTAAACTTTATTTTCCTCGCTGCCTCTCTATATCATCTCCTCTTGCTGTGGAATATCCGAGACGTTTGCCATTGATTACCGCAGCAACAGAGGCACACAGTTTGCCTGTGAATGCATTTTCTGCTGCTCTTTATTTTTTTTTAATAAATCTGGACTGATTGAAGAGCAGAGGAGCTTTTTCAGGCTTGGTTGGAGCATGGCCACTGTTGGAGATCTTCCATATGGTTCCAGGTCCCACTCAGCTTCCCACTTCCTCCTCTAGCAGTCTCCTTGGACAGTAGTGTAGCTGTCTGTCATTGTGGGAAAGGAAACAGGCAGCTTCCCTGTGACTCCTGTATTGTCTTGTAGTGTGTGGGCTGTCTGAACACATTGGCAGATCTGGCTCGAGGCAATTTTTGATGCAATTAGCAGAAACCTAATTCTCACACTAATGCGGAGAAAAAAATAATTACAGCTTTGCCAAACTATCTAGATTTATAGTGGGTGACAGAGAAGCAACTGCACAGAAAACTTACTAAACAAAAGGAGAAGCTGTCTGAAAAAGAGCTTATTAAAAGACACTTGTTCTCGACGTGTGTGCTATGTGTGTGTGTGAGGGAGAGACAGGGAGACAGCTCGTATGCCATTATATGAAACCAATCTCCTGCTCTACCTCTTGTCTCTGTCATCGTTGGGCTTGTTACCCAAAACATGTAATGTAGAACTCCTTTCTCTTTGCTCTTTTCAGAAATAATTTCACTTGTTAGTTTGTGGGAGCAGCGATGCCTTACCTCTTTCCCCTCCGTAATAGGCAATTTCAAACTTTTCTCCCTCTATAAATAAGCATCAGTCAGCCTTCTGTCCTGTGAATAGGCAGAAAGGTTGGTTGTGTTGATGTTTACAAGGCGTCTGCTTCTTGTCATGAAGTGATAAACCCACAGAAATCCAAACTTTGTCGTCTCTTTCTTTCGTATTGGGGAAATCTCATTGGGAGATTGTGTTCAATGTTTATCTATTAATTATTAGGAAATTAAGGGTCGGAAATGCAACGTCAGCTTGACTGTAGATTGTGCATAAGTAGTGTTGTGGAATATTCATCTCCTGTGCTACTTCTCAGTGGGAAACACACAGATCGGTCTTGAGGCGGATGCAAACTAAGCAGCTGGCCGGGGCCTCATAGTCACCAGGGCCCCCCCAATAACCTGGAAATGCAAATTCTCTTTGGGTTCCTCTGCATTTTGAAAGAATATTTCAAGCTGTATATTTTTGTATTAAAAATTTATCAAATGACTCATATGAAATGTGGGCTTGTTTGTATTGACAAGCCCACAGAGAATTATCACTGCAAAAATCACTGCATCCAAATATATTGATCCAGTTTATAGCGCCAATGCAGCAATTGGCTGAACTTTACCCAGAAACTATCTGTGACATGAATCAAGTTTATATTACTGTTGGGTTCTTTACTTTACTAAAATTTGGTATAGTTGCAAACTGTTGTATCTTTTTTTTAGCGTGCATGTCACTGTTTGTTACTGATTGTTAATAAGATCCATGTCCTTTTCACTCTTCACTGTCACATGCAATAACAATGAAGTTGTGACGATTCATAAGTAAAACTTGTAAAACTTATCACTTGGTTGAAATAGCCATATTTAGAAGGTGAATAACAACCAACCACCAGTAATATTAAGAAAGAAACAAAACAAAAACAGAAACACTGTGTATTGTTAACCTAATATTTTGCTGACTGATTATCAGTCTGATCGATCAAGCTGCTTCTTTGTTTCATTGTTTCGGTTGTACGCTCTCATCAATCTTGTTTCCAGGAGCAGCACAAAAAAAAAAACCCAAAATATTTTATATGTTTACCTTAACCACTATGGAGAATATTTTTTTAAGTGTGCCACTGTTTTGTTGACATGCACACAAACAAGGATGCACGTCAAGGGGACCAAACACTGTGTGTGTGTTGATGTGTGGCAGGACAATTGACTGTATAAAACAGGGCAGGACACAGACTGAGACCTGAGACTCACTCAAGTTTAGACTCACTAAACTTTTGCGGAGTAACGATAGCTTGCTTGCACCATGGGGTGATGGTGTTGTTCCAGACACAAAGCAGCTAACTAGTGCTTGTGGGATTCGCTACAAGCTTCTTTGTTCAGTTACCCAAAAGTCTGAGTTCACAGGACAGTAATGGATCTGAGGTTGACTCATACCTGGCCCCACAAAGGGCCCCGTTGGTTGTTTTTTCTGCCTACCAACTTCAAGTTTTATGTACTATATAGAAAAATAGCAACAAAACAAAGAGAGATACAAGTGTCTACAACTTGTCTCATGACAACACACAACAAACAGCATTCCAACATGATTCAGGAAGTGTAGCACTGTTTGTCCCAGTTATGAAATGGAGCCTCTTATCTGATGGAAATAGACAACATTTTGCTAACAAGACAGCTGTAATTTAAGATGATATAATGCTTTATATATATATATATATATATATATATATATATATATATATATATATATAGAGAGAGAGAGAGAGAGAGAGAGAGAGAGAAAGAAAGCTCAACCTGCATCTTCACCTTAATTACTGCTATGCTATGCTGGACAGATTTACATTAACTTCCCAATCACACACACTCTAAGATTCACTTTGTGTTTAATACATCTGAACAAGCTGCCTTTAAGGTTTTGCATATTTGGAGTCGAAGGTGTTATTGGACCCTGCTTAGGGCCCCCAGAACACTTGGTGTGGCCCTGGAAAGCAATAATGGTAAGTTGTCTTATGGTAATATGTTGCAGACTTGAGTGTTTAAAGCAGACCTGCTGCCTCTCTCTCTCTCTCCCTTGCTTCATTAGTTCATTTCTGACAGTGCCTGACTGCCAGCCTAACCTGTTCCCCCAGGAGGCACACACACAGCTAACCTACTTTTTCAACAACTTCTGGAGAATAACAATAATAATGATCCTATCCTCATTTCAACTGACATTTTGTGTCCACATTGTGGGTGTTACATGCATTTCTGGATCCCTGCTCTGCTGGGACAAACTCCTCCATGGCCCTGTCCTCCTTCCTCTATGTTTACTATCTCCTTGTAGACAATTCATTTAAAATGCTCAAGTAGAGAGAGGAAAGCTGATTGCCTCCATGCTGCTGTGCCATTTTCCTGTTCATAGTACAGCAGCTGAGGCATGCATGCACACATACGTAATTAAATGCATTGTCTTGTGCCGGAAACCCTTATGCTCCACTTTGCCCATCAGCCACAGAGAGAGTGGGTCTTCTGAAATGATTTTTGATTGAACGTGACGCAACTCAGCAGCATGCAGGGACAATAGGGACATTTCCACGGGCACTCAGTATTTTTGTTGATTACTTTGCATCAGCCAGGCATTGGTTGCTGATAGTGTGATCCAGGTATCTACATCAGATCAGTGTGTGCCATGCTTTTTCTTTAGTGATTAGTGATGCGGTAAAACATCGTTTCTGTTGCTTTTACACAGCAGCAGGGATTTCATTACCTGGGAGGGATCATCAGGGCCCCAGCACCGACTTGTGACGACCCTAATCAGTAACAGGAAATTGTCACATTGCCAGATATTTTCCAAATTTCACATGATTTAGTCCCAGCCTGAAGACCTCTACAGGCCAATATTGAATCCTTATCATCATAGCGCCACCTACTGGCAACGGGAAGTTACAAACCCTATACTCTTTCAAATTACTCCTAGAAGGTTAACCTGATCCAGCTAATGTATTAGCAAAGTCTTAAGAAGTTGAAGATATGAAACAGTGAATAGTGAGTTTTCATCAAACACTGTAACGACATGATGACACGTTATTTGTTATTAAACAGGTAGTTGTTGTAACTTGAGTGTACATTGTTAAATCTTTCCCAAATGTCTCATTTGATAGTGAGTCCCAGCCTGAGGACTCAACATGCCAATTAGGAGTCATGGTCATTGCACCTACTGGCAACAGGAAGTAAGCCTTGTGTGACAATTGTCATTTGATTTACATGAAATTTTGATGGTGTGGTCCACACTTGATTTACATCATGGACACAGGAAGGGACATTGAAGTCCTTCGTGCAGTGTCCAAAATACCTGAAAATTCAGGGCATTGTTAACCAGTTGCTGTCCAGTAACGTGGCTGCAGCTCCCTGACGCACACATCAATGTGAGGACCCATTCAGCACTGCTTGCAGTTTTAATATTATCTTTCTCAACTAGTGATATATTAGAATTAGAAACATGAATAAGAAGTGGTCAAAAGCATTTAGGTCTTGAATTAAACAAACTATATTAATATTTGTGCATTTTTTCAGTCTAATATATTTACGAGGAGAACTTGGGATTTGAATTTTCCCTACACAAAATACAAGACTGACTATTAAACAATCCAACATAAAAACCATATTTAATTATCCTCTATGGATGAGTGACAAATATCCAATGCAACAATGATGAAGACCGATAATCCACTGTAGTGGGTTCATTACTTGAGTGAGGTTTACACTACCAAATAAATTTCTCTCATTTGGGAGGAATGATCGAGCCAGTAACTACTGAAGCAACCCAAGGTAAATATCGCCATATAAGGAGTATGGATGTAAATTCACATTTATTTGCATTTATGTTGTGGTTTAGGTTTTTGTGTGTGTGGTTCTTTTGGTTGTTTTTTCTTACTTCTTTCAGTGTGTGGCAGGAGGCGTGGCTGGTTTCCCTCACCCCCTCCCGGTGACCTGGCAGATGAGTCACACCGGTTCTCAATCCCACAATCAACCATCCATATAAGGCTGGTCCGGACTTCACTCCGGCGCCAGATTGTTCCGTCACATCCGATCCAGCTCCAGACTCCTGTCAGCATGCCTCACTGCCAGCCATCCTCCTGTGCCGTTTTCCACCTCCTCCGTCATCCTCCAGCCCGCTGCCTGTCACCATCACCTGTGTTTTTTCTCCTTTTTTTTTCTATCCTGATTAAAGACTTGTTTAGAGCACTTTTCCGCCTCAGCGTCAGCCTCATTGGTCCAGAGCACAACTCATCCTTAACACATTTCCTTTTGCTGTTTTTGTGTATATCCTGTTAAAATTTGTTTGGGTGGTAATGTATGAACTCTTGTTTCAGCTTCTATCTTTAACAGCTAGTGATTCAATGACTTTTCATCACTAAGCTCTTTATCTGTCCATATTATGACATTATGAAGTTGAAATAGTCTTCTGCATTTATATCTTAATATCATCAATGTTTCAGCAATAGCTTCTGACAATGGAAAGCACTTCAGAGACAGTAACACAGAGTATTGCTGTAAATGTGTGTGAAGTGCACTTCACATGGGCGATTTACCTCCACAATAGCCCAACACTAGTCACAAGGCCGCCGATGCAAAAGCAGTAGCAGTTCTTACATGTGAAGCACAGCAGTGCAGTTTATTATTCTGTCCTCACAGTCTTCCTGCTTAAAATTGTATTTTTCAGAGTGGGGAAGGAGTCTTGTTTTCATCTTGTTTGTGAACTCTGTGGTAGCACATTCAGATTATATTCAAGTGGTACACTTATCTTGCTTTGGTGGCAATTACAGCTTGTACAAATCTGAACATTGACATGATTGAGTGTTGCTTTACCTTGTATTTTTGGCTGGTAGCATAACATATCAGTGAATTTATTCCTTCTCATTTCACTGTAAAAGAATGTCAGCAAAGCAGTTTGGCTTTCCAATGCCAAATTCCACTTTGTCACACCATCTTCTGTTGCATTTACAAATTTGTTCTCAATTGTTCTTGAGAAGAAGAGAGGCCAAGCCAAAGAAAAAGCCAACACATAATAAATTGACCGTCATAGGTAGTTTAGTCTAGTTAATAAATTAACATTTTGGAAATAAGCTTATTCAGTTTCTTAAAAAACAAACAAAGAAATGGACAAGGAAATGAAAAGATAAGTCTTAAGTTGTTGTGTTCCAGAACAGAACTGTCCAGAACTGGCATCAGGATGTAGTTAAGATAGATCAGCATGTGGAAAGAGCTAACCAGGCCCTGTCCATGTTTATAAGTACCTTACTAATGAACACATCTTGTTAGTGTATTCAATCACAACAGTTTGTGCTTCTGTGCTAGAAATACTTCTTGACAAACAACAGTTCATCCATCTGTCCAGTGTTTTTTTGCCTTTGTCTTTGTCTGTGTCTGCACAGGCACAATGGTACCAAACCTGGCAAACTCAATTTGACAACAAGACTTTAAAACAACATTATGTAACTATTTTATCTTGAACAAATTCAAATTAAACAAATTTCAAAATCATTTTAATAGCACACAGATATATTAGGGAGAATGGTGCCTCTTCCATTCCCACTCTGCACACCAAATGCAGATTCTTCCACTGTGTAGCTTGTGGGTACGATATCCTGCGAGAAGTGTGTTATGCTTTATGCATGATCGAAGTGGGATTTGACAGTTGGGGGGAACCATAAGAGCCGAGGCAGTGGTGCAGTGGGCAAAAGTGACTCCCCTCAAAATAACTCCCAAATTGATTTGTACCATTAGCTCTGATGGACTTGTTTTCTTTGTAGAAGGGCTCTGATCTGCGCTGCTACTCTGGACTGTGCTGCTGCTGTGCCTCTGAGGTTTACTGATCTTTGTGGATTTAGCCAACCCCTGGCTTCATGACTACGTCACGCACCGCTGACCATGGGTCTTCAACTGGCTATAAGGGGAAGCTACCTGACTATTCTCAGTGCAGACATGATGGCAGAGGTGAAAAGACAGAAGAGCTAAAAGAGAGATTGACTGCTTAGTTAACAAAGGTACCTCCATCTTGGTGGTAATGGTCCATATTCACCATAGAGAGGATGCGATGCATCACTGAGGACTGAGTCATATTGTATGCTAGACATATTAGCCTCCTTCTCACTGGAGCTGCTGGCCCTGGCCTGGCTGTGTGGATGCTGCTGGAATTATGTCTATTACTATGAGAGATGTGGTCACATATCAATTTGGCACAACTGCTGGAACACAAACATGCAGAAACTGCTTTTTCCACACTGTATTTTATGCTTTCAATTTTTTTCTTATTCTCTGCCTTCGTACATACTAGAGACACAGCACAGCAGTCACAGCAGGAAAAATACAGGTGTTGTCAAAATGTTTCCTGTGAGAAGGGAAAATTGCACACCCTGTTATCAAAGCAAAGCGCTGAAGCTGTCCTTCATATCTACTTTTCTTTGCTGTTTTGTGTTGTTTTTTTTCCCCTAATGGGAACAACTGAATTTTATTTTAATGCAAAATCTAATCAGGGGACAAAGTAATATAATCAGATCCCTACATATTTTTTGCCAAACAAAAGCCAAAAAAATAGTGACAGCTTTTTGGAACCATTTCTGAAAAGTGTCCTGTTTTGTATTATTGTCTATGTACAGCATGCAGTATCGTTTTCCAGCATGCTACTGTCACTGCTGAATCAAAAGATGGTGATACAACCATAAGCCAAGAGGTCTGCCCCCCTCCACACCCTCCTCTAGGCTCTTAATTCCAGCGGGAATGCAATCAGCCTCTTTCTGTCCCATCCCTTGATGCATGTCAGGGCTCTTCCATTGTAAAGCCAGGGAAAACAGTTAACAAGTAAAGATGAAACAAAAGGCTCTGTTTGAAGGATCAGTGGGGCTGCGAGAGCCACTGCTGGCTGTTTTGGCAGCTGTCAGCAGAGCAGTGGTGGCAGGAAGTCTTTAGGTTTCTGTCCACGGCAGCAACTCTCTGCTCCTGCTTGGCCCAGAAGTGCCTCACTGTGGGGTGGGAGGAGGATTTCTCTGTCTACTGTACAATACAGTACATGGGTGTCTGATCCTATTTCATCTTGGTATTAACATACAGGTCGATGTCATGTCTGAATAGCATTAAGATATGTTCAATGGGAAGACAGGAACAGTTACATTACATGACATTAAAATCCTTCTTCAGGATTCGAATAAAAACCAGATTTATATTTCCTCACTTTTATGGAACATTTTGTTGAAAAATACCATAGCACACCCTTGAGAGGCCATGTACACAAGGTAGATGAACAGCACATATACCCATTAACTGACCCTCACAAATTGCATAAAGGAAGTCTCAATTCCTCTAAACTTCCCAAGTG
Organism: Centropyge bicolor; assembly: GCA_037975185.1. Classification (NCBI taxonomy): domain Eukaryota; kingdom Metazoa; phylum Chordata; class Actinopteri; family Pomacanthidae; genus Centropyge; species Centropyge bicolor. The sequence continues at coordinate 2,199,972 of JBBMOC010000063.1, read as the reverse complement.
TCTATTTGATAGCATTCATTTTTTGGGGTTTAGTTTTGATTTAGTGTGTTAAGCAGGAGTCACCGACCCATCAGACTTAATGGAGTACCAAATCAAAGTGAAGCATTTCAATTCAAAGGTAATTGGTTCATTTTCAAAGAGAACTTAGAGCTGCACTAGGACTGCAGCTGCTATCCACACATATGTACATATGTTAAGACATATACAAATACTCAATTACAGTTCCTCCTCCCTGATAAAAACAAATCAAGAGTATTGGTTATAATTGAGTCAAGTATTTGTGATGTAATAAATCTGCTGGTATGTCCATGTGTTAAATTGAGATTTAAGGTGAAGACAGAGAATCAACATCAATTCATCATTCTGCAGAGCGAAGCCCAAACATTCAAGTGATGGAAAATTAAGCAAAACACGCGTTGTTAAGAACATAAAACATTGGTGCTGAGAAGGAAGACAAGGTCTGGTTCAATTGCTCTATTGTCATTAACAATTAAGCTGAACAGTTGATACTGACTGGCTAGCACACTATACAGCCAATCAGATAATGACTGCCGTTCATCTGTACCATCACACTGTGGGACATTATCCCATTGAAGGGTTTTGGGTTTTGTCTTCACACACTGAAGATGTGCTGGTTTCTCTCCTTCAGTCAGACAGTAATAATAATTATAATGTTTCACCTGTGGCTGAAAAAAGATGTATGGACACACCACGATTAAAACATAATGCTCAATAAATTAAAATAAATAAAATAAATAAATTGGTGATTCACTTTTTGATGGCATCTCTTGACAACATGGCTTTGCCCCCTGTGACAATCTAAACTTATAACTCTGAAGGCTTTGGCAGCCGCTGACAGGCTTTAGGACGTCTGACCAAAAGTCAGCCAAAGAGATTAGTACCTGATGGAAAATATTCTCTTGTCTCTACTGTATGAAGTTTGACTGACAGAGGAGAGAAGGGAAGGGGTTATAGGTATTTGTCAGATCGATAGCTCATCACCGTCACCTGCCAGAGAACATGATGGGATTGTCTTGTGAGTGGAGGGATGAGTGTGTGAATTTACAGCGATCAACAGGAGATTCACTAATGTGAGAGGATGCTCTTTGTGTTTATCACACTGTGACAGCATACGTTGGCAAAATACCATTCTGTTGGTAAAGGTTCCAGCAATATAGAATATAAGATGATGAATTCCAAAACTTCAGGATTTTGCTTAAGCTGATAAATCTTTTTTGTGGCATATATTGTTTTTAATATTATATATTAATATCTAACTTAAATTTTATAAATAATATTACATAATACAATAATATTATATAAAATAATAATTTTTAAAACTCCTCTTTCATGGGTGATGTCATGGAGACCCCGTCCATGTTTTAGACAGTGTATGGTGCAGACTGTGTAGCTCCTGCTCCCGAGCAGCTGGGGGGAGCAGGGAGGCTGACTGACTGCCCGAAGGAAGCATTACTTTAATTAGAGACCCACAGTCCTCCACCAACCACCTCATGTTTCGAACAAGTTCTCCACACTCAGAGATGCACCCACTGAGAAACCAACTCTGATTATTGGCAGCTCTGTCTTGAGGAATCTGAAGTTAGTAAAACTGATAACCATGGCCAAATGTATTCCAGGGGCCAGAGCGGGCGAAGGTAATGACACCCTATTTCACCAGTCAGAGGTCACAGAAATTCATGTTGAGTCAGTAGGGGCATATACAAAGACGATGTCAGACTCTGTAGTTATCTGTTTTTGACCAGTGATGACATGTATAGCTGCATGTCATCATTCAACTGCTGGCTGTCAAAGTGATGTCCAGCAAATAATGTGGACTTTGTACATACTGTAATTGGCAGACTTTCTGTGGACGACCTAGACTGATTAGGAGAGATGAAGTAGATCTCATATCTAGAGTTCATTAGTGGACCAAAACAATGTAAACCCAGAGTTGAGAGCAGGAGGCAGAGCTGCCTCCTACACGCCTCTGTATGTGTCTGCCCCCCAACCAATTACATTAATGAAATCATAAGTAAACAAAAGAGGAGTTATACATAAAAACCTCATAAAAATTAACACCACAACAGCAGTAGTACAAAAAACAGGAGAATTACATGTGTGTGTTAGTAAATGATTTAATATTAGATTATAATAATTATTAATTTTGTCTTCCTAAATGAATCCGTCCCCTCCCAGTGATATACTCACATTCCTTGAGACAACAATTGAGGAGGAGTAGCAGCCACCTCCGACTCAAGCCTATCAATCAGCCTAAGGCTCTAATCCTCCATGCACGCCAAAGTTAATCACAGTGTTCCACCAAGTTGTTTGCTTGGACCAATTCTGTTCACTTTACATATTCTTCCTGTGGGTAATGTTATTTGAAAGACTCCATAAACTTTAATTGTAAAGCAGATGATACCCAGTTCTATCTGTTGATCAAGCCAGATGAAGCCAACCATTTGGCTAAACTTCTAGTATGGCATAAGGAATTAAATACCTGGATGATCTGCTGTTAAACTCAGATAAAACTAAAATGATTGTACTTGGCTCCAAACACTTCCGAAACAAATTAGCTAAAAATGTAGTTACTCAAGATGGCATTGCCCTGGCTTCCAGCACCACCATAAGGAATCTAAGATGGTCTACAGACATGGTCTACAACATGTACATGTTGGGGCCAGGAAAACAAGCTCCATCTCTGTGTCAGCAAAATGAAAGAGCTCATGTGGACTACAGGAAACACCATCAATGGGAATACAGTGGAGAGAGTCGGCAGCCTCAGGTTCCCAGGGGTTCACAATCAGCAAGGACCCACCACACTGACACAATCACAAAGACAGTGAGGCTCAGAGGGCTCAACATGGACTTCAGCAGACAGTACTGCAGCAACCGGCCCTGCACTACCAGTGTCAAACTGTAGAGCTAGAGCTATCCACTATGTTACTTCACTCCCACTATGTTTATATAAGGATGTCACTTTACACTATACAGCTTTATAATATTGTCATAAAGACCTATAGACCATACCTGTTTATAAGCTGTTCGTCCATAACATTAAGATAAGATAAACTTTATTGATCCCCTTCGGGAGAAATTAATTGTTACAACAGCTCACAGAACAGGCAAATTGAAATACAGACCTCAATAAATAAAAATAGATTTATTTATACTTACTGTGAGAGCACTGTGGGAGGGAGCATGAGCTGACACAAGATTCCAATTTCAGCCCACTATACTTTTATCAAACAATTGTATTGATCAACAGTAAAATCTAGCTGTGCCTTTATCAATTTTACCTCTATCCCTCTAAATTATCAGGATTAATTGCAATGCCATTATTTGTTATCTTTGGATAATGACATAATTAAATTGATGCAAATGGCTGGATTTGAAAATCCTGGAAGCTCTCCCTGCATTTGATGACCAATAAGGAGCAGAGCTTCCAAAATCAAAGTAAATCAAAGTCATTTATGTTTCCCAACAAATGAAAAGACTGAGCATAAATGTAATTGCATCATTTTTGCTCCGAGTCAGATAATCGGATCAGACTTAAATGGCTGTCCTAGTTTGAGCACTGCCTCAGTGAGGTTGACTGATTTACATCACTTTCTTTCAAATGATGATCAAATGCTGGTTGAGGACTTTCAAACCCACAAGAGAAGCAGCACAACAATAGGAGTTACCCTCCGACAGAATCTGTTGCTTTTCTGCCTCACCAAATGTACAGCTTGATGAGCATGGTGTTGACTCTTTCTTCCTCTCTGTCTCTCTTGCCACTGTCTTTCTTCCAGTTCGGTCGGACAGAAGTAATTGATAACACGCTGAACCCAGACTTTGTGAGGAAATTTGTCCTTGACTTCTTCTTCGAGGAAAAGCAGAACCTTCGCTTTGATGTGTAAGTGGGGACATCTCCTGCCTTTGCCCTCTACAGCAACACAACAACCGTCTCTTTCCTTTGTTATATCAGGGAATGACTTCAATCAAGGCTCCTCTTGTTTTGGCCTGCTGACTCATATCCACTATGTTTAAAAGCCTCTAGTCAAAGCCCATAGCTATAAATGGATGGCTCTCATCAAATTGTTGTAAATCAGCGGGATGGAACAGTAGAATATGTTGTGCATCATTTTGGAAAAATATGAGAAAAAATATCTTTTGGTAAAAAGAGAAATAAAGTAAATTCTGGAAAAATTTCTTTACCTTAAAATGATTCCAGCTGTAAAGTTGGTCATTTGTATGTTTTCACATTGCCAGTGTAAGATACATTTTTTAAACTTTGGAACATGCATCCACATGTATGAGGAGTTCACATAACACCACCACAGATATTGGATTAAAAGGACCAATATAATGATTAAGTAGCTTTCAACTAGCTCAGTTAGCTTACAGTGTGCATCAGAAGCTTGATGTTTCCATGGTGAAACTATAAAAAATTTTATTGATAATAAAGCTCGAAAAAAACAGATGGTTACACAAAACTGAGCTCATGTTGCTGCAATAGTATAACTAACCAGAGTCTCCACTGTTTGATGAATGAATATTCTGTTAAAGGAGTTTTGAACAGCTACTATCAGACAACTTCTTGAATGAATCATATTGGGAACACATAATAAAACACAAACACCAACACATTCTGACCAGTCACCATGACATTTGAATTTATAACAGTAACATGACCAGCTGATCCTGAGCTGTGAGTGAGAGCTGATCTAATTAGAAGAACAGTCAGAGTTTTCTACCAGCTCTTTCAGCCCTTCATGATCTATGCCAGATTATAAAAATAGTCAGATTTCTGTTCAAATGTAAATGGTGAGCACAAGCCGCAGGTGTACTAGCGGAACAAATCAGAGCCAGGCCGGGGGTGGGGCAAATGCCCGGGCCCTTTAAACCCAAATAATAAAGCTCATGATAACATCATTTTACAACATACACATCAACAACAGCAGGGTTTACAAGCTTCGTCACCACAGAGAGCGACTCTGTCATTTTGAAGTCCATCAACCGGACATGAAGTATAACAAACCAAGAGAACAACAAAAACATTAGGCTACATGGTCACTAATAATAAAACAACACAAATTCAAAGCAGTTCAGCACCACGGATAGCGACTGCATCATTTTGACATCTACTTCAACTATTTCACCTCAGAGCCTGTATCAGTAGCTATAAAGTTTAGTAAAACTGGCACAGCGGCCCACATGTTCACAAACACCATTTCAATATGAAGCACTATAGGCCTGCTCACCACTATCTGAAGGACATAGGACGAGCCTTGTGCTCCGCGAACTCGTCCATGATACTCTGTATATCCATTTTCTTTGCTCTCTCATTCTCTATGGACAACATGGCAAGTCCACTCAGTGTCTCACTAAATGTAGAAGTTACTGCTGGGTACAATATCTACAATATCGACGATCCACTTGAAAATTTGCGTGTCATAAAGTTAAATGTGAGAGTGAAAATAAAGCCAGTCATGCAGCACAATATTTTATTCAATATTTTACGCCTACTACATCACTACCAAGTTAGACCAAGTCAGTTGGTCTTGTAAAGTTATTAGCAACCATGACTCAATCCTGACTGGGGCAATCTATATAACCGTTGTATAAATCTGCATGATGGGTGATGTCAAACAGACTGTGCCCATACTCTGGGCTCCTCTGGGCACAAGTCATAGGAGGGCTCGTTTTCTCCAGCTCCCTTGAGCTGTGGCAGAGGCTACCTTAAGTCCTACAGACTGGGCCGCCCTCCCAGCCCCCCCTGAAGCCCCGCCCCTGACGAGGTGTACATTCACGCAACAAAACACATTCCCACATCCAGTTTAGACATGAAGTTAAAAGACTGAGCACCGAGTCAACTTCCTTGTTACTGAAATTCACAAGGTCAATACAGGCCACAGTTTGAACTGCAGCCCTTTTTCTAGACAAAGAACCATCAGAAAACACTCTGAAGTAACATTGTAATATAAGGATTTGATCCTTTAGTCCCGGTAAAATTTAATACCACAGTTATACTTTCTTCATCAGCATAGCTGCAAGGATCCATAAGGGTCTGCTTGAACATGATTTTGCAGGCTATGGAATTAAAGGATCTAATATAACATCTTCTTAAATGTACTTATTTTTTTCCCTCAATTTTATTGTGAAATCCTGCAATACCTCAAAAAGTTTGTGAGTTTTGTGGATGAGAAATAAACAAGCACAGGGGAAATAAACAAACACAGCTTGGCTCTCCCTCATTACCACACTGCCCTTGAGTAAGGTAATTAAACCCTGACTGCTCCAACAAGTCTTCATCTCTGTTCAGTCCTGGATTTTTTAAAAAAAAGTCATCTGTCTAGAAGCAGACATCTTAGTTCTGAATCACTGCTGAGATGTGAATAACTGTTTCTTCATCAAAGGTCAGCACAGCCACCACTGGCTCCTTCACTCTTACAGTTCTGAAATATGCTAATAGACAATGAGTGATTATGCTAATTTAGTTTTATTGTTGACAGTGGACTGAGCCTACCTCTAGATAAGCAGTATATTCATTAAAACGCAGTATGGACTCTTCATCTTTTTGTTTGTCACAATCTATTTTCCTCTCAATCTATTGTCAAAAGCTCATTATTCATCTCAAAGTTGTTTTGTTTGGTTCAAAACCTTCTGTAGTATTTATGAGGAGAATTAAAAGGGAAATGTACTTTCAGAGTCTGCAAATGAGCACAATGAGCTCTGCAGCAAATGTCAATCCCAGAGGATTCAAAGAAAGGAGAACAGTGTTGTTGTTTATTTACAGATGGGCTTAGCTTCTCTGTAGCTGCAGATCCATTCCAACTCTGCTTTTTAATTTGAAATCACTCACAGAGGACACTGTAGGTAGATAAAGGCAGACAGGAGGGAATTTCCATAGAAGGGGATCGATGCTCCTACAGGGGGCTCAGAGGCAAGACTCAGCATGGGCCTGGGCACAAGAAGAGGCCTGAGAGCCTTTCACATCCCTCCTATTGATCAGAGCTACTCCTCATCCCTCTGCCCATCACCGCATGCTCAATAACTGTGAACATCAACATCACTAGGCTGCTGCATCGATTCAACTAATCCCAATCCTCAGTCAATAACAAAAGAAGCTGGAACTTAAATTCATATGTTTGTTATAACCTTAAATGACAACAAGGAGCACATCGAACATTTGTGTCCAGTGCAGAGAAGTGACAGTGGATTTAGGATGGTTATGTCTGGCGTCCCCTTTCTGTTCATCAGACAGTAACTAAGGAACAATGTAGATTAAATTAGTTCTATACAAAACAAACTTTTTATTTAAAACAGATGGACTGACATTTCCTATGTCAACAAATCCCATGGAAAGACTGAATCCAATGGGTTCTACTAACACATACTGTTTGTGTATCAAAGCCTGACACATCTTCTTCCTCTGTGCAATAGAGCTCCACTGTTGTTCACAAAAAATAAAAACACATCAGTGAGGCACATTATTGGAGTGGGTGGCATGTTCCATCATTACCACGATGGCTGTAGTTTTTTTTTTAACCCAATCCCACATGCACTGCATACACTGTCCTGTTCTCTGACATAATCCCCAGACGACCACCACAACACTATTTCGTTTTTTGAAGTTTGGGAGATTCTTTTCAAAAAATTAAAATAGCAATGTCCCACTCAAATTTTGCAGTCACTAATCTCATCTGAATCCTTTAATTCTCGTATTTATACAAGTATTGAACTCAATACGCAATATGCTGCTTCTGTATATGTCACAGATTGATATTCAACAAAAAGACAAGTATTAAAGCAGTGGAGAAGTCTTCGGTCATTGTTAAGGCCTGATCATATCAGCTTTTAAAACCTCAAAATTGTGCTGCAAAATCACTTCATTTCAATAGGATTGCTGTGGTTATTGGACTTGCCCTCTGTCCACCTATTTTGCAACGATGTTTGGATACATTTTCTTGTGCCTCTTCCTAGTGTAACCTGAGGGCTATACTACGAAGCGAGTTTAACCTACTCCAATTTAACTCTGTGTTATCAAGGCAAGTCGGGGTTGACAAACTCTGGGTGCCTCAGCTGGAGTTAATCGGTACTACGACCGTGATTAAGATGTTGGTTTGTTGAGTCTGTCTTACCTTAATCAGAGTCTGTGCGCGCTCGTGTAAAAGCGGCGTGTTCAACAACGCAGACACAGCTTCTGTGTGATGATTCGTGCTCCGTGATTTTCACCGGAAGAAAGCACTTTGATAATGTCAGGATATGAAGAGTCTGAAGAATTTACTGTGACTGCCGACACGATTAATTCATTAGTTCAGTGTTCATGTGTCTTTTTGTCATACAGACTTTTTTTTATTTGTTATATGATCGAGATGTCAGGACACGTAAAATATTCTAAATCTAAATAATCTGAATATGTGAAACTAATGAAGATAATTCAGGAACGATCTGCTAAAGCTCCTCAGCTGTAGGCTGACCTGTATGAATGTAAAGCTGTTAACAATAACTTCATTCTTACAGTTGTTTCAGCTGCAACAAGTCAGGATGAAATATACACATATTCTATCAAGATGTGTATTAATCGTCCTTATCATTAACTCTGATGACAGTTACGTTGTGTAGCGGACACTTATAACTGTGTGTCCAACAGTGAGGCTTTACTCCGCCCACTGGCTGCAGAGACGTCTGGACCCAGAAGCCGGCAGAGACGCTGATATCCAGATCTTTCATATAGAACATCATCGGGTGAACTCTATTGACTGGTTTCTCCAAATGTCAAATCATTTTTCTCGACCAATTGTAGCGGAGAGGTGGGGCTTACACAGACGAACCTCCAGTTAACCACGAACATAAACTGCCCCGAGCAGTTTAGAGACGAATCGTAAATTGCCATGACAACACACCTCGAGTAAAACCTATCCACCTTCGTAGTAGGGTAGGGTTAATCAGGAAGTTACCCCTGACGTCATGAAGTTACTCCTGAACTTACCCCGATAAGCCAGTTACCTCGCTTCGTAGTACAGGCCTCTGGTCTTTAGAATGTGAGACTGATAATAGAAAATGTTGTACTGGCACAGAAGAACAGTCTTCAATCTGATTCACGATTGTAGGTTTCGGATTGTGGTGAGACAAAGAAATGCTTAACTTACAGAGAGACAAGACTGCAAATATTCACCCCAAATAATGCTGTAGTGCTCCCTAACTATTCAAATTGAATGAGAAAAAATAACAAAATCAATTCAGAAACACAATCACAATGTTATTCTGCTTGCGTGACAGTTTTTCATGGCACTGAGTGTTGGGCTTGAAGGTTCCTCCCCTGGGACAGCAGCTGCCCCGCTTAGTGAGGAGTCTTAATCTCCTGACAAAGTAAATCATTCATGTTAAATTATTAAGTAGTACAAAATATAACACACACACACACACACACACACACACACACACACACAATGGCAACACAAACTGAAATGTCGTGCATCATTGAGTTTGGTAGCTATAGTGGATGCTACCTGAATCCATTTACACATGACAGCAAATCTTCTCTTACTGTTGTGGCGCAAAATTCCAGCTGAATGCATGCACTGACTTTATATTCCATGTTTCCATGTCTCAGGGGAGAGGAAAGAGCTAATTAATCAAATCAATTGTTTACTGGTACCTTATGCACGTTTTGAAGAAAACATTTGACATAAGTAATGAACATTGTCCCTGAATTACTAATGGACTTCCAAAGAGTGCTCAGCCAGAGGTGAGAGTCTGTGGCTGGCTAATGTTGAGGATGGATCATTCATCATTAAAAACTTAATGCAAAACACATTATTCCCTGAAGAAACCTTTTTAAAACCTTTATCGGGCAAGTGACTATTTTTTGGTAATTTCCGCACCATTTACAAAAGTGAAAAATTGCAAAACATTTTACAACAGAAATAAAGTTTTGTTATGTCCTCCAATAACACTCAAGGGTTGAATTTTGGAATTTCAAAATATTTCAATGAGATCCCTATAAAGGTTTAAACAAGGTGTTTGAATCGTATATAAATCAAAATAATGCTGTCAGTCAGAAATGTTTCTGCTTCTTATTGACCTCCAAAACTGTCAAAGGACATAAATAAGATAAGACCTTAATGTGCGGGGCACTTCAACAAAACCTATAAGTCACTGCATCAGTGAAAATCACTGCCTGAAATGCGCAGAATCTAAGAGAAAAATAAAATGACCTGATCCAATCTGATGACAAAAGATTTTTTTAAAATACATATATATATATGTTACATGTGCCACTCTATTTAAGTCTGTTACAGTGACTCCAGTTCTTAAAAGCATCAAAACTCCAGTGGCTTCACAGGACTCTACATTATAGGCTTCATTCAGATCTGTCAACATGAAGACAATTCCAGTTTTCACAACTGCAGCTCTGTTAACCCCCTTATTTATTTATTCAGATCCCCATTAACTTGACTGGAGGAAAAAACTGAAAAAATAAATCAACAACACATGGAATAGCTCACAAAATAAAATATTTTGCACTTGAGTAACATTGCTGAGTTAAATATGCCTCTTATGTCACTGAAGGGCATCTATAAATAAACCAATTATTACAACAGTTCAAGTGGAATTGTTCTGACAAATAAGTCCTTGTAGTCCTTGTTTCCTGAATTACATGCACAGGCAAAGAGTTCCATGAAACCATGCCTATACACACACTGTATACATTACAGTACTGCACTTGTAAACAACAAACTTGTAAACTGGTAATATTACACCTACCAGTGTGACTAGGAATGGCATCATGTTTACTAAAATTAAAACTAATTTACTTGTGTAAGATTTATGGATCTTGTAACAGAAATATTTCTAATATAACTAAGTAGTAAAACTGCAAATCTGTCACTTTGAGCCAGCATGAACTTTTATGCATGCCGCCATGTTTTATATGAACAAGCAAGAATGGGACACTGCTTTCCGATATTTGGAGCTTCTTTATTGGTCTTATGGAGGCAGGAGACCAAACCATGACACAGTAGCGAGTGAAATCTTGAAACTGATTCACAGTTTAAGGCACTGAAGTATGAAGGGGCCCGATAATAATGCAATACTACATAGGCAGTCCTGATGACTCATCTGAGAGACCACGATCTGTTAAGAAAAACCTTACAGTATACACTGGTGGTGTGGTGGCTGCCGTCGGAGCACCTCAATCTGTTTCCTCCTGTTGCCAATTTTTAAACTGAAGTTCAACATAAATGCTCAAAATAACTCAAAACAAACAAACAAAAAAGAAAACGTAAACTGTAATGGAAACAAATGCACTCGGCTCATCATCCAGACTGGATTTGAGGCTTATACATTTTCTTCAGAGGCAACCTGAACACAGGAGCTTGAGTGTCAGCTTGGACAATAAATATACTGTTTAATTGGTCATTAACTGATCATTCCTTATTGACATTCAAAGTAATGCCTCTGCTTGTTTTTCTGACATCACTGGTACAAGCAATAATCCCATGGCCTTATAACATGTCCTTGGTCAATAACATGCTCATGAAATATCCATGTTTTTGCTCACTTTTCCATCTATTGGCACTGATAGTTATTGCTGAAGATACAGCTTCACATTCCCACACAACGAAGAATGGTGAAAACAGCGTCTTCAAAATAAATGTGCAATCCATATCTGGGCCATGCAGTTTCCAGTGTGGCCCAGATATGGATTGTACCGAGTCCCAGGAGAGTGCTGTGGTCTCCCTGATATGGGGTCATGAGAGGGGATTCCAATAAAAGGGAGCATCCTAGTAGAGGGAATCAATTATTAAACTCCCACCTCTCAACACTGGTTATTTTTAGCCCACTGAATCACAAAAGATAGATGTGGAGCAAAGTGATGTATTATTTCCATAAGGAATGGGAGATGAATGGATTGGACTGGACTGTACCTTGACAACAAAATCAATACATTAAGACGTCCATTTGAAGTACTGTCACTTGCAATCAGTGTCAATCAATTTTGTTCAGACATATATTAATCAAGTGCGAAATTTAGCTGGTAGTTATGACTGAGTTGGGATGTTGTGTAAAATGCAAATAAAAACTGAAAGCAATCATTTGCAAATTAACTGTTTGCCAACAGTTGTTTTACAAAGTGTTCCTGAGTCCATGTATTAACCTTCTCTATCCAATCATGTGTCTGACAAAATGTTGAACCTCTCTCCATCCTTGCTTGTGAACGACTGAGTCTTTCCAGGATGAACCTTTCATACTCAATCATGATCCTATCACCTGTTACCAATGAACCTGTTCACCTGTGGAATGATCCAAACAGGTGTTTTTGGGTCAGGCCACAACTTTCACAGTCTTTTGTTGCTCCTGTCCCAACTTGAAACATGTTGCTGCATCAAATTCAGAATAGTCAGATATTTACAGAAATCAATGAAGTTGATGAGGTCAGACATTGAATATTTGTCTTTTCAATTGAGTATGTGTCAAAAGGGATTAGTAAATTATCACATTCTGTTTTACTGCGTCCAAACCTTTATAGACTCTGGGTTGTAGAATACCAGGAAAATTGGTTCCTGTATATCTTTCCAATCCTGTGGTTTAGGTGGTTGGTCACATGGTAAGCCAAGATGAAAAGCTGAAAAGTGTAATATTGTAATTGAAACAATAAAGGCAGAGGCTGCGGCAGCTCACTGTCTGATTGCACTCTAAGTATAGCTCATGTTTTTTAGCCTTCTTCAAAACATTTTTATAACCAAAATATTAGAAATAGCAAGAAGCACAGTGTGCCCACAGCTGTAATTCAGATAATTGACATACACTTAGGGAAACCCACTGAGTCAGTGAGAGCAAATGCTTTGTAATGAGATTTTTTTTTTTTTTCCCACATAATATGTTACAAGTTCCAAGGTCTTCAGTGAAGCCTTAAAATCCTTTTAAGAGCTATGAGCAGGGACCCGGAGGGTGATGCATGATATTTATATTTAGAGATAATTGACTGCCAAGAAATTAGAGGTTTGATACAGTTTGAACACTATGCGAACTATGCAAAACAACTTCATAACACAGCATTACAGAGGAAGAAAGCTGCCTTCGCCATTGAGCCTGTATTAGTGTGAGGTTATCAAAGTACCCACTGAGCCAGTCCACTGTGGAACCAAACAAATAGCACGGACACTAAACGAACATAAACCTAGCTATTGTTGCTAATGGCGTAAATTCTATCACGCTGAGAGCACAGGTGTTGCAATCATTGACTCTGCACGAAAAGGTAATTAAGGCTGTTCTACGTTTTGTTTCTGCACCCTTAAGGAACAAATCAGACCTTAACATATCAAACTGTGCAGTGGTGTGTAATTAGGTTTTTAAATGTATGCTGCACTCTGATGTTTCCAAGCCTTGACTGTGAATGAGGGAGGCCTCGTCCATGAGGCAAACTGGATATGCAAATCATGACCACCTTCACATTTCGACACACACCTCATTAAAATGAATTCATAAGCAGTCCTGAAACCTGCCCATGTGCAATGTAAAGCAAATATACATTGTTCACCAAAACATACCGTGAAATACATCAAACATAGCAGGAATTGCCAAAGCGAGAAAAGTTCAAATGAAGTAATGTGTTTTTAAAAATGCTGTCCAATGTCTCGGAACATTTAAAATGTCATTAAAAGCTAATGAGTCCCTGTAATGAAGCAATTAAAATGTGTCCCGCCATTATTGTCCTTTCTTTTCAAGTTGTTAAGGTCACATCAAAGTAGGTGGCACATCTGAGCCGCACACATAAAAGGATTCACTAATGTCCATTGTACCCTGAATTATAACCATGTTATAGCTTCAATAATGGAGCAGAGCTGTCTATGGTGATGATGATTTGCAAAGTTTAAAGCATGGACAGCCATTTCTGTTTGACCAGGCCACATATGTGACCATTTTATTATTTAGCACAAAACAGATTTATTAAGTGTGTGGTGAAACCAATGGGTTTCATACCCCCCTTAAATTCACGCCAGGGCAAGGATGAAATTGCTTTGACATTCATTAAAATTTGGTTGAACTTTAGTTGGTAAATTCTTCAGACCAATTTACAATTACAATTACAATGGAACAGTCAATAACCTGAGTAATCATGTCATTGGTCTTAAGACACCTAGCTGTTTTAGACATTCACACATTTTACATGTATGGAATTTTTCCAAACTCCTGCGAAGCTTTTGAGTTTTCATGGAACACTGTTGCTGTGGCAAGGGGGAAGATGTGCATGTTTTGCTATTAAAGAGGAAGCTGTTTGAAGGGCTAGAACTTTGGCACATCAAAACACATCAGAAGTGATGAAAGTTTATATCTGATATGAGTCTTGGGCTTGAGTGTGGCAATATGTCTCGACAGCAGTCCTCGCATCATGTTTCACTTATATGGACAAAATCTGGTAGGCACATGTAACACATTGAAACTTACAAATAGCCACATTGATGCCATGCTGTACCCACAACAGTAAGTTGGCCATTTGGAATTTTGTGTGCATTTTTTTTGCATTTTACAGCGAAAGCATTAGAAGAGCTCACTTTCTAGTTGAACTCCACAAATGGAGCCAGCACAGATTAAGTCTTTTCCAGAAGTCCCCTGGTGAGCGGTGAGACTGTCAGGGAGCTCATTTTTGGACTTAATATTCCCATGATCAGGTTGTTGTCGTTGTCCCAGAATACAGTGCATCTGCAACATATCATCAAATGCATCTGCTATGGGATGGATAGTGTGTGAAACTCCGAAACTGCTTTGCTAATAGAACGACTCTCGGAGAAGTGAAACCCTCATCAATCCACTGTGCAGTTAAACTGAAGAGACATTGAGCTGACACTGCTGGTCCAATTACCAGCTGAAGCTCAAGGTCGAAATGTCCTGCTAAAGGCTCTTGATGTGCTTTTTCACAAAGCAGCCTTGGTACTACAGTTTCTGTGATGTGGTGACAGCTGGGAGTCTCATGCTTTGACTCCAGTACTCGGAGAAGGTGAAAATCCTGTATTATCTACAAATGATAACGGATGGTTGTAAAGGGCAAAGTACGGACCAAGAACTTGTGTTAGTTTTACTGTCTGGTGGTTATCTGCTGACATCTTCTCTCACTTCTGCAGCATTCTCTGTTGTTATGTTGGTTCTTCAGATACTTGTGTTAAAGGAACTACTTTCCTCCCATCTTTTTGACAATTTAGCAATGCATAGTCTGCTCTTCTTTGGTCATCATTGCTTATCCTAAAATATCTCCAAATTGCTGTCATTGCTGCTCCTTTGCCTACCTGCTTAACTGATGAGAGGTGAACATCATGTAAAGTGGTATCCAATGTGGTTTTATTGGAGTAGATGTATAATTATACTATACTTCACTGGTTCATTTGCAACTACCCAAAAGGCTGTTTTGCAAAATAGAGTCTTAAATTACTACTATCGATAAAGAAACATCAAGACACTTTTATTATGAGTGTTTGAAGTAGCCTACTTTCCTTGGAAAAATTGTTGGAAAAAATGAATCAGAAGTTAATGGAGAACACAATGTAAATTTTTCAAGCGTTTTAAATTTGCGTCCCCCAATAAACTGCGAATTAGCCTTTCTTTGGTGTAGTGTGCCCCCACACATTGTGGATCATGATGGGTGTTAAAATGTAACCTCTCATTCCAGTGTTGACTTTCACTCGCTGAAACTTGCATTACAGTAATGTGATTCCGCTGCACTAATCACCACCATGATGACTGTATGAATCAGCTTTCATTGCCTTACTGCACATTTTACACAGTGTAATGCTCTTACTGCTGAGTTTTACGAGTATGAGTAACTGTCTTGGCCTAAAGCCACGCAGAGGAAGAATTCCAAGTTTTTTAATAAACCAGAATTTAAGGAGTCACAAAGGATGCTACACCCTAAATCCCTAATACAGATTCTCAACTGGTGTGACTCAAATGTGTGGATCTCAATTCACAAAAGACACATTGGGCATCATGTGATCTGAGTCCTACAATGTACTTTGAACAAAGAAGTAGAAATGAAATGAAGCAAGAGAGGGATGTGAAGAAAAAAGAAGGTGACATCAAAACACACAACAAAAAAATGTTTCCATTGTTCACCTTCATTCCTGATAAGACGCCCTCCAGCTCCTCTGCCGCCTGCCATGTAAATCAAGGTCATTAGATTTTTTAGCAACTCTATTGCTCCTCCGCACTCAAATCTCATTTGGCCATCGTTCACAGGCTTATCCTACTGTGGTAATTTCATTTGATCCCACCCAAGCTCAGCATTGAGCTGAATTTGACATCGCAGGAGGAGATTTTTACAAAGCGAGTGTTGGGGGTTGGGATAGATTTCTGTTGAAATGGAGGAGTGGAGAGATTGAAGACTCGTGGTGATAAAGGATGGGAATATAATGTGTGTGTGTGTGTGTGTGTGTGTGTGTGTGTGTGTGTGTGTGTGTGTGTGTGTGTGCAATTGCCAGTTTTGGGCGAGCTACAGTACCACAGTTGTTGGTATATATAACTGGTGGCTCTATTACATTCACTCTCTATTCCATTATTTCCATTACAGTCCGGCTTTTACACACACAAAAAAAAAGAAATAAAAAAAAAAGACACTTAAAAGGTGATTGAAGTGATTTTAGGAGTTCTGTAGTTATATTAATTTTCCAAAATAGCACAGTTTTATGCCCTCTCTCAATTGCTATGACATGAAAACGAGGTGGCATGTAGAGGATTTGGTTTATGAAATTTTGGAAACTTGCTTTCCGACCTTTTCCTGATGCAGGGTCTGCTGGTCAGTTTGTCACACAGTTGTCAGTCTCGTCACGCTGCAACACCCTTGTTTGTCTCTTTTTTGGCCATGCAGAACCCTCACCTGTCCATCACACGCCTACAAGTACTGAGGAGAGAAAAGGGATTACACATTGAGAGCAGGAGTGAAGGATGAGTGGAAACATCAAAACAGAGTAAGGAAAGAGCAGGTGGAGAGGAACCCGGCCTCCTACAAATATGTTTATATATACTAATTCCACACTATTTACCCAAAAACACATATTGGAGGAAATGTAAGTGACAACATTTTACCCAATCCAGGACATTTCTATACTCCAGTTACGTCAAAGCGAGGAGGTTGGGGTGAATGCAAAGCAGAGCACTTTGACACTGGAGACCAGCGTTTATGCTGTATTTATGTCATATCACTCAAACAGTAATTATGAGCAGTGTTAAAAACCGTACATGACAGCCTCCTATTACAGTTGTAATTCCAAATCATTTCACTCAAAACCACAAGTCCAACTCACAGGCGTGCTTGAAAGTGGGATCAGAAAGTCATTAGGATTCATGATCTGAGAACTATGAATGTCTGTTCCTAATTTTGTGCCAACACATCTGGCAAATGCGGAGATAATCACCATACATTAAAATGGACCTGTTGGTGCTGGTGAGATGAAACGTCCAATGTCAATCCAATATTCTACAAGATGTTAATTTCAGACTGGACCAGCGTGATGGACTGGTGGCTAACAATGGAGCCATCCTGGAATAATGACGAATACTGGTCAGAATCATGGATGTTTTATGTCCTACATCCCACATGTTGTATAGTTTTGGCTTCTAAATCCATTGCTTATATGATGGTTTTAGGTCACTTTACTTTTACTTTACTGAAGAAGCCTTCGTCCAGTTTTGTGCTTCAAACCAACCCTGACATGAAGCATGAGATGATCTTTCTCTAACCACAACAAGTGCTTTGAGCTGCCAGAACAAAACAATAAGAACACATTAATCATGTTTTCAACAGTAGGTGCGGATATTACTGTAAAACAAATGACACATGTTGACAGTGAACATTTTGCATGCTCAGTTAAAGCATTCTGGTGTTGAAGAGATTTGCAGATACAGCTCATGCAAACCTATCCTTGTTATGCTGATAAGCACAAAAGGATCCAGGCAGCTTTACTTTTCTGACAAAATATATTTTTAATGCAAAATAGCTGTATAATTATGTATGTAATTTTTAGGCGACGAGTGTTGATGAATAGAAAATTGAGAAAAAGAAGTAAAGATAAATCTTGGAAAATAGGGGAAAGGCAGTTATTAAAGACAGAAGAGAGAGTGGAGAACAAGTTAGAGGACCTTGGGACATAAACTGTCCTCCCAAAACACTCGCTTATAAACTATTGCTTTGCTTTGAAATGCTAAAATTGGTGTGCAAAGTAGGAAAAAGCTTCAGTTACCAGGGAAGTTTTGCGCCAACTAGACACTGAAGACTGTGCTGTGAAAACGTTTTAAGTGTGACAGTCACATTTTATTGTCTTAGCTTTGCCTTCACCCGAAGCTAACAGGGGAGCAGCCAGTCCACAGGGCTTCAGCACAAACACTACAGCACTGAGGCTCTGTCACTCATCTTCTCAAAGCCTTCCTGCTCTCTTGGGAACTGAACGCCACTGAGATGTACAGTGCATCTTTTAATAAAGCTGAAATAACTAGCTCAGTAAGTACTCGGTGCTGTTTCTCTTCTGAGTCAATAAAGAATTCCTTTTACAATCTCGTTATGTATTCCATGCTTCATCTGCTTCTTCAGGCTCGGAGCTCCTGTAGGACGGTGGATGTTAATTACTGTCCGGTTAAATACGTGGCTCTGTAACTGAAGTGGGAACAGAGATCAGAAAACAGGTGAAGAGATGGTTTCTGCACAGCTCAGTGTCATCCTTCATTCTCTCTGTCGACCTCAGAAAGACACTGACAGTCGACGAGTCAGGCCGAGAGGGAGACGGAGAGATCCAGAAAAAGATGGGGAGCTGAAGAATACATGATCTCCGTGTAATGTTATTCGACACATGAATGGATTTGCTTTGTCAAACATGAACAGAATCCTTTTCAAAGAAGCCCCTGGTGACGGCTCCTAGGGGGAAGTGCTCGGGGAGACAGTAGCCTTAAGAAAGAGAAAGAGGCAACACATCTGCCAGAGAGGAAGTGACTTGAGATGAGTTCATTGTCATTGTTCACTGCAATGCTGCTCCAGATCCATAAATTTATTTTCCATGGCTCTTGACTCATCCCTCCTGTGTAAAGCATATTTATTTAATTTATTGTAAATATTGTATTCCCAGAAGAACTCTCCATTGTGCCATGTGTTGCTAATCAAATGATATTTTCAGTGTGTAGGACTTAAGGGTTTTAGAAATCACAGATAGATACAGTCATAATTATGTTTATGATAATGTTGTGTGTGCAATCACCTGAAATTAAGAATGATTGTGTGCAATCACCTTTATCATCATCTACTGAGGGAGTGGGTCCTCTGTAGATGACAGTTCACCAAGTTCACCATGCTTCACTGGTCCTTTAAGGCTGTGCTCTCAGCTTTTCTTATTTGGATGGCTGGTGCATTATGTTCTGAGATGATGGTATGTGAAGGAAAACTTCTAAACTCCACTGTTTCTGTTTTTTTTTGTGTGTGTGAAATGGCAGGTACAATGTGGACACCAGGAGCTCCAACCTTTCAAAACACGTAAGCAGCATTTGAGGAATTAATATGTATGTAATATATATATATTAATATGTTCCATAATCATGTGAACTGGTGGGGAAAAAATCATCAGATGTGTCAAAACATATTACCGAATACCTGAATAAATACTGATGCTAAATAATTCAAATGTAGTGTGAAAAGAAATAAATCTGTATAGGGTTCCCTTAACTTCCAGTCAGCTGGTTAAACATGTTAAAACTTAATTTACTGAACTCTTCTAAGAATTTACGACCTTGGTTTTCTTTTCTTTTTAAGCTCCTTTTTTTTGCTTTTAGCAAAGTATTTTGTATTGTAGGGCTTGGTTTAGGGTGTGTGAGTGTGTGTGTGTGTGTGTGTGTGTGTGTGTGTGTAATATCAGTGATGAAACTAAGAGGACCATGTGACTAATTAGCTTCCCTTAAGTCACTGGCAGCCACATACAGAAGACATAGCCTTTTCAGGGAGCTACCAGGAGCTATAAACATTTTAATTAATCTGAATGTTTTAATCCAGTGAATTGAAAAAAAAAAAGATTAAGCTTTATATTTCTTTTACACTCCATTTCTTTTTATTATTTAACTATTTGACTTCACTATTTATTCATGTATTTCGACTCCTCTGGAAATCTTTTGCAGCATTTTGTTGGTTGCTCAGGTTCCATTAACTGGCCTCAAGAGCACTACATTGAATTGAACCAAAGTGAATAGCATTAAATTGAATTTCAATTTAAAAGATAATTTGCCAGAGTACCTACAATGAAGATAGTACAAATTAAAAGATAACTTAGTTTTTATTTTAGATACAATATGCTTTGCCTGATTACAGCAATAATTCATTTGACATCAGCTCGCAACACCTTTTTTTATTTATGAGTATAGCATTACACTGTTGATTTCAGTTTGGGATGTTTTCCTTCTGTCTTTTCAGTATTTCCTCTAACTTGTGTCTGCCTTTCCTTACCGCTTGCCCACCTGGATGAGCAGAAGGTAGGCTGATTTCACTGAATTCCTTTCTTTCATTTCTCCTTGTTATCTGCTGGACGTTTCCTGAACTGAGCTGAGGTCTCAGCATGCTACAGAGAGGTGCATGACCTTCATGGTGTTTCTGTGATTGCTTAAGGCTCCAGTGTGTAGGATACACGTGGATTAAAGAAAGGTTTTTACTCCTGACTGAGGTGGGGGAAAAGCAATATGAGACAAAGTGCACTGGAAAGAGACTTAATAAATCATCATGTATATGAAACTCATCAATTAAAAATCCAGAAAACATCAGACTTGGGTGTCAAATCAAATTAATACATGAAATAAACAGACGTGCCGTATTATCATGGTTTCCACATGGCTTTCATATGAGGCTTGACTGGAGCTCTTTTAATTATATATTATTATGTTATTATTATCTGTTTGTCCCAGTGTGCTCTGCTCTTAATATATCCTCATATATATATATATTGAAATGGCTTTCAGATAAATCCATTATAATAGCTTACATCTCAAGAAATAATGAGAATGTACCTAATCTTTACTTTCATTCTAAACTCTAATCTAAACTTTTTGTTCGATGACCATGTGAGTCTCCACTGAAGCAAACGTGGACAGTGTATTAGAATATCAGCTTCAGTGTTTTAAAGACAGTAATGACGCATCGTTTAGTTGCATTGCATGTTTACAGCTGGACTGTACTGTGCTCTGTGAAGGACTTCCTGGGTCAGATGTTCTGTACGTTGGGGGAGATCATCGGCTCGACCGGCAGCAGGCTGGAAAGGACACTCTCGTGAGTACAGAATACACACAGTGTGAGCGGATGTTAGAGAAGCAGGAAGAACAGGTACGTTTGTGACAGAACACATAATTTGCATCAGCATTCCTGAAGTTTAGTTTGTGGAATCCATGTAGTGAAACAAGTTACATCAATGAACATGAGAGGGCAACAGTTAAAAGGAATACACACTGCTGGTGGACAGGTATAGTCACATCACACCATTCACTTCTCACATCTCATCAATTGAAGATAAGATAAGATAAGATAAGCCTTTATTCGCCCCACAGTGAGGAAATTCACAATGAAGCCTGTACAACTGACAGATTCAAGGGCTCGTGGGCCTCCTTATCAAACAGCCAGCGCAGTCAGCCAACAGAAACAGCCATATGCACTTGAAGAGGGAGAAATCAGTTTCCTCGTGAGATGTGCCTTCACTTTGTTCAGTGCAATATTACATTACCAAACTACAAGCTGCAGTGCTCTGTTTACAGCCACATTGATGAGAGAGATTAAGTTCTTTCAATGCTGGAATCTCTTGAGTATTTTTTCATTTCTTCACTGAGGCTGCTGTTGTCCACGGCTATCTGTCAGTCTGTTGGTGATTAGACTGAGTTCCTGATTTGAAAGTCAGTATGGAAGTCATGATGGACACTGACAGCACTGCTGGCTGGTAGACATACTGTATTTCTTGTGTCTGTGCCATGACCTCATCACGCCCCTCAGAGTCAGGAGGTCACAAGACTGTGGGCTCGAGGCTGACTGGGGAAATGTACAGACAGCCCCCAGCCCCTTCACATATCATTAAGGTGTCCTTGTACTTTTACCCTTCAACTGGAGCTACTCATTGGAAAGTACTGGGGAGCTGTGGTTGTGCTGGGAAGCTCCCAAGTGTAAATGTAACCTACATACTGGAGGACATACAGTGTGAACCTGGAATAGTATGAATCCCAGAGATATTAAAAGAGGCACACTGCCACTGGGGGTATTGTGTTTTTGCCACAATACTACTGTAAGAATACAAAACATATGATCCAATTCTGATGAAATTCTGAGTGTTATGTGTCAGCCTTTGATCGATCCATCATCATCACTTCGGCTGCTGACAGCAGGTTGGACAAAGTGGCAGCTTCTCTTCCCACCGTGGAGAGAGCAGAGGGTGTGTGTGTGTGTGTTTGCCTGAGGCTGACAACATAAAACAAGATAAGGCTACTGTTTCACCAAACCTCTTGTTTATGTGTTTTGAGAGCCTGGAGGGCTTCCACATGTTCTGTCTATAATTAGACAGTCATCGTGACGGGCTGAGGAGCCACATGTGTGTGTGTGTGTTTGAAGCGTGATTATTTTGTTTTTTTAGTTAGTATTTCACAGAGAACAGAAAGCAGAAGAGATTATCTTTTGACACATATTTCGTTTTACTGGAGACATGAATAAGGACAAAAATGGATTTAAATCTCCTGTTACACTGCAAGTGTCTGGAATATTAATATGATTGATATAATAAATAAGTATAAAGTTTGATAGTGAAAGAAAAACTCCTCATCAGAGTCATAAAGCTCACATTTAATGATCAGCCACCTCTAAATTATATTTCCGATCTAAGACCCTCCTCTGGGTGTCAAAGTCGAACAAAGCTGGACTGCTACACCCCCACTGTCATTTATCTTTGTTGAAGCACGAGGGAGCATATCTTAACTCAGACAGCTTGCCAATGAAAGAAAGAGGCTCTGATGCCCTTGGATGCCAGTGCAGGATTCAAGCAAATTTGGTGTGTGGGGGCGAGGATTGTTAGCTGGATCCCATCAAGTGAAGCTGTATGAGGGATGAGGTTACTAACAGGCAAAGTGTGTTTAGGAGCAGGGAGGGTTGTTGATTACAGGAGAGTGCAACCTGGACAGAAGTTGCACTCAGCAGGTCAACAGCCAGGTATATAACAGCAGCTACAGCGGGCACACAACACCCAGAAAAGGCTTGTTGGACAGACTTGAAGTAGGATTATTTCAAAGACAGTGAAACAAACATGAAAATTTGACAGTGATTACAGCACAATAAACTGATGTATAACAGATGCCCAGGTCAGTTTACTCTTACAGAGAGTACTCCTCAGTAAGGAGGTTTCTCCAAGTCTGAGAAAGTTACATCATTGAAGTAATTTCAACTGAGACCCGAGACTATATAAAGCACATTGTATTCACCTTAGGAAAAAAAAATTCTCATACACACAAACACATACATTTTCACTACCTGTTTAAAATCTGTCTAAAATCCTGGTTTTACTTATCCAGTCCATTTTATTTTATTATACATTTATTATATTTGTTTATTATATTTAATTTCATATATTATAGTCTTATGACTTGGATTCCCATTTTTCTGTGATTTTCTTTTTGAACATATTTTGTTTGGGCCTTTTAAGAATTCCATTGCCAATGGCTTCTTCACTGTAAAAGTTGAGACAAAAAGTGAACTTAAACTGAAATGCAATAGCTGGGGGTGTGAAGCTAGACAGTAGAAGTGTTTGACTGATTCCTTCCAGTAATTCTCATGTAACATCTGATGTTAGGAGTTTGCAAACTCATGCTCATAGACCAACCTTAAGGACACTCCCTATTAGTGCTGACTGCATTTTTTTTTTTTTTTACACTCAACACTGAAATATAGCCATTAGCATTTGCCTGAAACTAAGTTTGCTGATTCTTAATGCTCAAACCTGACAACAACCAACAACATAGTTCTGGCTACATTTCTTGGATGAGCTAAGGGATCCACGTCTCATGAGATAAAGATCTTGTATTTTAGTTCCTCAGACACATGAAGAAGTAGAATACATGACTTTATACTCTATCACTGGATCCAAAGCTGGACCAGTAACAGCTGTATCTCAAAATCCTGTCAGGGTGTTAGATTTGAACACTGTTATCTCTTTATATGAAGAAAACTCTTGAACTCTTAGATATGTTTGAGGCTACTCAGGCTCACAGCCTAAAGATATCAAGCAGGCTAAATGTCTGGTTGCTTCAGGGCCCGGTCAGGGGGCGTTGGAACCAGATGCAGCCAATGAATGAAAATCCTGATATAGCATGGTATCGCATCTTTTTTCCGTCTCACTCTTTGCATGTGCTTTCATGGCAAAATATAGTTTGCAGACCAGTCAGACTCGTCGGGGATCCTCCTGCTCAAAGACTTTCTGATGCTGATCAGTCCTGTAGTGTGCAAACCACAACAACTTCAGATCACCAGACAGAAAGTTGTTCAGCATGAACATTGCAGAGATCTAATGACTGTGAAAGTCCTGTAGAGTGACCAAGGTATGAAGGAGAATAACATGGCACAACATGATGTATTGAAAGAGCTGTAATTTTAATGCATAAACGCATACACCTGAAAACACACACAGACTCGGAAATTATAAAAGTATATTGATCCTCTTTTAATGTCAGACAGGTTTCCAAGGCAACTGAGAGCATGAAGTGTCCTTTGTGCTCCGTACTGCTGAAAAATCCAGCTGGGTGAGCCATTTCCACCATGCTGCTCTATTCTCCTGTGCTTAAGATGACATCAGAGCCACGGCGAGGATCTATTTTCAGATGTTGGGTGGGGAGAGGAAGAGAGCCCTGTGGCATTTAGTGCGTGGAGGACGGGATTACAAGGGAAACCCACCTCGCGCACTGAGTCACGACGCACACTCTTCTGCTTAGGCGGCTTCAGTGATCCCAGGCTGGAATACGGGTCTGTAACAGCAATCACCCACCTGCTGACCTGAACTGAACCGCCTCCTGTGATTTAGTAATGTACTCCACAATCAAGTTCTGCATAAAGTACTGGTGCTGCTGTGACACTTGACACATGACCAAGACTGACCACAAAAGGGCTCATTAAAGGTGCAGTAAGTGAGATATTTAGGATTTCTAAACATGAACAGAACATAATATATCTGCCTCGGGTTGACATATTTGTTGACATGGATACAGTAGAAAGGCTACTGATTTTCATGCACAGCAGCAAACACAGAGGAGAAGTAATTAAAATATGGAGGAGTGTTTGTTGGAGCGTGTGATGTGGAACCACTCTGCAAATCATGTTGACTGAATGTGCAGATAATAGTAAGATACTGGATTGGTGAGGCTCCTTGTTTTCAGTTTTTAGACATTTTCTTGGGAAAAATACTGAGAATTTTTTTTCTTAAAGGTGCAGTCCAGATAATCCTCTAGATTTGATGTCATATTGATGTGAAGCTTTCTGCAGTAAGATGACACAGATCAGTGAGGGAGAATCAGAGAATCAGAATAATCTTGTTTATTCCATGCTTTCTTCTTCCTTCCCAAAATCTGGTGCTTGCATTATACAGAATGGAACTCAGCCATAAAACAGTTAAGTCAGAAATTCAGGTGTGTTATACTAGCAGCAGCCTGGAGCCTCAAGCAGAGATGAGGAGTGGAATACAGAGGTCTGGTAAAATCACTTCTTTGAAACTTCACACCTCATATTATTTTCATTTTCAAACTTGGACGCTGACTCAATCACTTGAGAACATTTATCAGGCTTCACACAGCTCCCTCTGGAGACACCAAAGGCTTTATGCAACTTCACTTGGTGGAGTTGTTACAGGTCTCAAATGGAGAGAGAGCCTGTAGATAGGTCCACGCATGGGCCTGAGAACAGAATATAAATGATGAGACAGGCAGACGCGTGGCTTGCTTTCTCAGTCTTCTTCTGCTCTTTATTAACACATTTCATTTTTACTAAATTCAACATCACCGTCTTTATATATGATAAAATTCATGTTTCCAACATGACAAAAGAACAAAACATGCCTTGTGGTAAAATAAACAAAAACCAAGATTAACCATAAACTAAATAAACAGCTCATACCCTCACATTCATCAGTTTCAACATTCTCACTGTAATTTGGTATCTCACCTATTCTAGCTGTCATACATTCACGACATAAATACACAATTACTGTGTCTCTCCATAAAGACAGGACAACTGCACGTGGCGCGATGCTAAAACAAAAGCTAAACTAGGCCACAAACATACCAACACTAAACATTATTATTTTTAAACACACAGAACAATGAACAATACTTACATTACCCTTGAACATAGTGGTTGGATCTGCACTTTAACTATAAAACAATACAATGTACAGGAGCCAGACAATCACTTTACGACACATGCTACATGCTATGCTAGCGCACGCTAAGCTATCACTCTAAATACACTTAAACAGAAATACAGTTGAAAATTAAAACAACTTTAAACACGTCGGACAGATAGATATTAACCTCCAGGTTGATAATAATGTGTATTTCAAGCATCACTGACCTGAGAACAGAATATAAATGATGAGACAGGCAGAGGCGTGGCTTGCTTTCTCAGTCTTCTTCTGCTCTGAGACAACGTAGGCTGCGCACATCCATAGCCCCGGAGCGAAGCCACAGCGCTACACTGCCACCTACTGTCCATTTGTCACATCAATTTCCTGGCCAGTTAATGCCTTGACAATACTTGACAATACATAAGACAATACATTATATGTAAGTATATATAGATATATATATAGTATATAAATATGACAAAAATGTAAATTAATAATTAACTCAAAATAATGTGATCACACATTTTGTGGTTGCCACAGAGTCAACCCTAAAATAGTCATGACTGTATGTGTGGTTTGATCAGATTTGATTGGCAATATTCTGGTCACATCCACTTAGAACAACACTGCTTGTAACACAAATCTGAACTGTAACAACAATGGCATGACTTTATAAGGAGAAATGTATCACAGCGTTTGTGATTGTGTTTAACAAATAATGTGCTTATTTCATGTACTTGTCAGTTGTGTCTAAACCGAGAGCAAGAGAGATGAGCAGACAAACACACACATACACACACACACAGAGGCAGAAGAGAAGCCCCTCCTCAAAGATCATCACACAAGGCCCCTTTTCCAACTTCAAAACTGTAGAAGAGGTGACACCCTGCACCCAAATTGATGAGGTTATTATAACAATCATCTCATGTAACAATTTCAATTTTATTTGCGTCGCGCCAAATAACAACAGACTTCTCAAGGCACTTTTCACACAGAGCAGGTCTAGACCGTACTCTTAATGATATTACTTATAGAGACTCAACAGTTTCCATCATGAGTAAGCACTTGCCGACAATCGAGGAAAAACTTCCTTTGAACAGGCTGTAACCTCGGACAGAACCAAGCTCTAAACGGGTGGCCCCATGTCTTGACCAGTCGGATTGAGAAAGAGAGAGAGAGAGAGAGAGAGAGAGAGAGAGAGAGGTGCAGCAATGTAGCAGTAGCAATGTAGCAATTCACAACAGGTAATAGCCACAGTCGTGTGGACAATCACATCGCATCGCTCAGTCTGAGCATAGCTAAGACTAGACTTAAGTTTGGTTGGTGCAATTTCTCCCTCTCTGTCTCTCTTGCTCTGTCTCTCTCTGCCTGTATATACACACACTCACATATATAACATAACAAGCCCAGTGAAATGAAGTTTAATTTCACTGTTGCTATTTTTACTATACCGCTGGTGTCTCAGGGAGACAGAACCTGCAATGATTGAATGGTGTCCATAGCAACCAACATCATTGGATCCACCAACAGTGTAGGTGTCTGTGAACAGAGAAGTAGGCCACTTATGACCATCTATACTATTTTATAGAGTCAAGAGTGGTCTGTCCATCACAGTTTTATTGTTCCATGTTAAGCATATTGTGACTCTTTGTCACCTCTATAACCCAGTAGGGACACAAAATATGATTGAATATAATAATTTTTGCACATTCAAGCTTTGACTTTTTTTTTTTTACTTCCAACCTACGTTCATACAATAAGTCATTTTTTGCTGCTTGAATTATTTCTCTCCTCCCTCTTTCTTTTTAGTGACACCACCCACAAGTGGGGCATCACACGTCACAATTTCTCCTCTGCAGCCTTACACATTAGAAATTCAAATGGGTTTGAATATGGTGAGGAGAGAGACCGGCCTGTCCCTGTGGTTCCTATTTACAGTGCAGTGAGGCTGAAGTTCTCTCTGCTCAGATGTGAAGGAGTGAACGGTGGAGGGGGGCTCTTTAGTCCCTCAGAGCCGTAATTGATTTGCTCTTGGTCCACCTGAGCTGTGGGGTCTGGCTCTGCAGATACCTGCTGACACACGGCCGCTCGCTTCGTTCCACTTTCATCTTCAAATGCACTTTCTCACAAAGTTGTGTCATTAATCTCACCAAATCCAAATACTTCACAGAGTATATTCATCCGAGGTTTGACAAAAGAATCGTTAATAAGCAGTGCACATATCAGCTGGCACACTTTATCAACTTTCGTGCCTAATGAGGGCTTTGCCTCTCAGATGGAAATCTCTTTCTATTGGCAGTTCGTCTGATTAAATATTAACAAGCCATATGTAGATGGATGTTGGATGTTTTTCCCAACCAGCGTGCCAATGATACAGCAGACTGGCATGGGCCCAGCTCTTTGATCAATCCCTATCTCTCCTGCCTGTTAACAGACCCTCGCACTGATTTGTCACTTCACTCCATGACGCCACTGTTTTTGGCCCACCCAGTGTTTAACATCAGCTCTGTTCAATCTGTCAGGAACCATCTCTCTGAAAGCTTTTGATTCCAATCTCAAAGCAACATCAAAGTGGTGTGGCTTTTACCTTTGATAAGATAAGTTTTGACAGAGCAGGAAGTTTGTATTTTGATCCGCCTGTCGTCTGCGTGCCCTTGTCCCTGTCTGAGTCGTATTTATTTTGAGGTGTTTGGAGAAGAGGTTGCCATGGAAAGGAGACTTGAGTTCCTGTGTGGGAGACTCTGGGTGGTGAGGCTGTGGCTGCTGCTATGTCCTCAGCCAGAGATGTAGTTTGTGATGGAGCAACACCACAGGGCCACGGAGGTGAGATGGACTTCGAATTAAGCCTGTGGGGACCCTCGCGAGTGGAGTGTGTGGGAAATAGTTTCAGGAATGGCAGTGAACCATGACAGACTCCCTGAAAGTCCGTCAGGTTTAGGGATTAAAACCCCAGACAGGTCTAAAAGTAGAGCTTAACGCCCAGAGCCTGATTAACCCACAAGGGGGCCCTGGGGCAGAAATGAGCTGTGGGCCCCTAATAAACCACAAGAGACGCACGTTCCCCCTAAATCATTTAGCCCAGCAACCAACCAGCAGATATTCCTACACCAGAACACCACTTGTAGTACTAGTGCACTGCAGTACTTGAACTAATTACTTAGCTAAGTACAATCTAATGAAGTTGTTTTTGTGCCATGGCGTACCCAGAACTTAACGACAGCATTGCCTCGTCATAAAACTTTCAACAATAACTGAAAGTGTTTTGGAAGGCACAGACCAATGATGGCATCAGATTAGAAAAAACTTCTGGGTGTCATTCTCGAGGGCATGGAAACAGCGCAGTTTGATTTATAGGACTTGTTGGTCGGTTAGTTTGTTACAATTTGAGTGAACACAAATCAGTTTAGAAATCTGAACAATGTAATAGAAAATAGGCACAATGGAATCGATAAAAGTGCACATTCAGTGACTATATTTGCTCTGTTAGTTTCGATTATGGAGTAAAATGATGTGAAACACTTTCCAGGGACCATTTTCTCTCTCCTCTCCCTCTGTTTTAATAAGTCTGAGCACATCCACAGGTCACTGTGCCGCCATGAATCTCTACCCTGGCTTACCTATTTATTCCATACATGCGTAATTAAATCTCATCCAGTGCAGAAGATAGAGTCGAGTTCCCAAAATGAATTAAATCTCGCAAACATCAATTTGCAGCAGGAACAAGCTGTCGAGGTGCATTATTGAGATGTATGAGCTGGAAGGTCCAAGCTAAATCAGCAGAGGACAGTGACAGACCACCACCAACCTCCTACTAAAACACAATCTTGCGTGTTCTCAACAGTGCTTGATGACTTGCTTGTGCAGATACAATGTGAGAAATAAATAATAGAACGATGCAGTTATTTGATTCATTCTATAGTCATTGTGCAGTTTAGACAGACACTGACCAAGCAGAATAAATGTATCTTCAGCCTTTTCTTGTGGTTAAAACTTAATGATGCAGCCCTGGACTGAAACCATTCATAAAGTTATTACACTGCTTGCTGTGATAGACAGTTAAATCACTTCAGAGTACAATAGTCTGACTCAAAATGTCTGGGATGTTCGTTGCCGACAGGTGTTTTTATTAGCTGCTTTGTCCTCGCTCTCTTCCCCCTCAGCCTCATAGATGTGTGAAGCAGCACTGCGGCAACACACTGCCTCTTAAATTCCTGTAATTAAGTTGCACATCACTCCACAGTGCCTCTTAACCCTGATAAGAATCTCATCACTGACCACTGGTTTTAACCTTCTTAATTAAACCATACTCTTTCTGCAATTAAGAGACCTTGGATATATCAATTTGGATGAAACTTTAATTTCTTGCTCTCTGGTTTCTCCAGCTCTGTAACAAATCTAAGCTGAAATCACTAAAACTTCTGATAATAACCTCAGGCTTTTCTAGTATTAATTAGTTTTGGTAATGCTGAATGCAACACAGAAAAAATAGACTGGGTCCCTCAGACTCCCATCTGTGGTGTTCACCATTTTGGACTCATTTTAATTTTGAATGATGTCTTTGCACATGAATAATAAAACACAGGAAGCGAGAAACAAAAGTGAGTGCAAACTGTGGAGGTGAGAAAAGGACAACCAACAACCAAGTTTTAAAACCTGACAAGAAAAGGACACAACTGAGATGTGGGCTGAGTACTGACAGTGTACATGTGCTAATTTCATAGTGAGTAGTGGATAATGTCCTGCGAGATGCTCCCCGTTCATTTGACTGAAAATTGCTCAAATAACTTTTTATCTCTTCCTGGTGTGCTTTCATTTCTACATTGCACATGCATAGCTTTCTCTCTTTAATTACTATATAATAATCATCACAATAATTGACTTTGTACAACTAGATGTACTGTCTACAGTTTAAGACTTGCCTCTTATAATGAGGAAAATTCAAAATAAGCCACTGTGGCAGCAAGGCTGACTTGCTGCTCTGTCTCCACCTCTCAGTATGTTCATGAGTTGATGCCTGAACGTCTCAACAGATTAGCAACATATTGATTACAAAATGTGTCTGAGTTACATGCAGTGCCAAACAGTGTCACTGTACCCTGATCATATGGCATGTTTATTTAATTGAAACGAAGATGGATTAAATGAAATGTGAAGTGACTGTACAGTTAAAGGGAGGCTGAGCTCCTGAGTTTTCTGAGATAAACTGACTTGACAGCTAATATACCATACATGTATTCACTTCAACTCACCAGACTCCTGAGCTGATGTTAGTCGAACATTATTTGATTTGGAACACTGAAGGTTCATGCATGTGAAGACTTTGCTGCATCTGCATCTTTTGCAAAGCAAACTGAAGACGGGCCCTCCAGTTATTTACGGCTCATAAAGTTTCACTCCATGAAATGACAGCAATACAGGCTCAGTAGAGACTGTGATGCGTGATGCATGCTCACATTTGAAAAGAGCCCATCTGATATCAGCTATAACTCATACTGTATATCAAGTAGTTTACAGTAGGTGTCAGTGGACAAGGGAAAGGTTATCGTCTGCTTACATAAATCTAGACTACAGTCCTAAAAACCACAGACATTGAGACTGACATTGTCATTGCATTTAAATAACATATGCATTGAAATATGCACAGACAAAAAAACAGTGTTTGGCCGGGATGCACAGGTTAAGGGGACATGGGTAAAAACAACAAATAGAGAACATTTGTCCCATTCAGCACGGTTCTGTAGCACAGAAACTATTTTTGCACCTCATCAATGCTTCTGTTCATGCCTCTCTCCTGGCCTTTCTCCTCTCTGTAAGCAGACTTTTTGGCACATCCAACACTCACTTGCATAAACATTGAACATAATTTCCACAGTGGAGTGCTTGATCTTTGTCCAAATAGATAATTAGCTGGAGATGCCATAGCATGCCACCCACCATCTCCCTGTCACGCCCGTGCAGTGAGGAGATGCTGGCAAAGAAAATGGATCCATCTCTAGCAGTGGGCCTTGCTCTGGCATCAGTGAGGGATCTGGAGGGGTTCTTGAGGGTTTTTGTTGGGAGGCTTTTGCCAGTTTGAGATATTTATAGCAGCGTTTACCCTGCAGGTGATCAGCATATTTTACTTAGGCTCACTAAGTGACTGGCTGAATGTTCCCTCTTATCATTGTGCATCCTTGTGACACTAGTTTGGAAGTTGTGCATGTTTTAATGGGACAAAAGTTCACCAAGAACAAAGCAATCCATCTATTCATCGGCATCCTTTTCCCTGGTCATGTCCAGCTCCTCCTAGGGGATGCCGAGACATTCCCAGGATAGATGGAATGTATACAGCTCCCTCATATTCTGGGTCTTCCCCAAGGCCATCCCAAAGTTTCCAGAATACAAAGTGTCCATGTCCATGTCCAACTTTCATTATCAGGGAATAGTCATAGATTCCATAGGCTACTGCAAACCACATCTGTTGTTTCCTTTTGTTTAACTGGAAATCTTAAGTGTGCTCATTTAGATTATTAGCACTAATTATGTGCATTTCGATGTACATTGTTAAATAGGCTTCTTACACTTTACACAAACTTCACTGCCAAAAACGTACCACCTACAGTCCCAAAATTATTTTCAGTAGTAGTCGTACTAGTAGTATTGACATGTTAGATAGCTGAGTAACCGCAACTGGATTTCTGCATAGCCAACGAGAGCAGTTAGTCGTACTTGTAAATGTTTCTTTAAATTTAGTCCTTGGATGATGAGACCGTTTTGACAGGTGGACATCGGCACAGACCATTAGAAACTGGAAGTTTTTGATCTGGACCTGGCTGTGAAGTGAAGTGAAAGCCCAATTTCAAAATAAAAGCCCCAGAAAAAGACTACACCGTAAGGCCATATGGAAAAGATTTGAGGTGCCCCCTATTGGCCAATTGTAAGATAATTTTACAAACTTAGTTTAGTATAAATATCTCTCAAGTTCTGTGATGCATCTGGTCCAAGCGCATTTGGAAGTGGTGGTGCCCTTATTGAGTAATTTCAAAATTATGTTTGATTGTTATGAAACATATCCTGCAAATTTTCTAAGGACTGGACAATCATGTTGACATCAATTCTGATTTTTCGTCTGATTTGTGTTATACCACAACTGTTTTTGGCATTTGTCATGGCAGATTTAAATGACATTTTCAGGGTATGTGAGTGAGTGAGAGAGATTGAAATTAGACCACTCACATGCTTGTTTCACCATCACAAAGTCTGCTGCATTTTACATTTTACAGAACTGGGCCATTTGTTTCCCCCCTTCATCAGATTTGAACAAAACACAGTGTGTATGTGCAGAAGTCAGCACAGGGTGCCAATATGGCACTTCAGAGTTTGTTTAAAACTTACAGCCAGAGCATGCACAGCTGAATTTGTAAAATTCTGTCCACTAGATTTTAAGTTGCAGGATTTTGATACTGGTGATTGGGAGACCTATTCCCAAACACTGCCTGAAGATATGTACCCAGAGGGCTGGGCAGTTCGTTTATGAGCTGGTCTATTTTCCGGCAAAGCACCACCTTTTGTGAAGCACATTGGTCAATAGCTTGAAACCTAAATATGATCTCAACATGCTTTTTTTTTTTTTTTTTAGTTTTGATGATCGTGATCCAACAATGGTCCATAATTTGGTAGCAATTGGACTTAGGAGATGTCAAATGTGTTTTTTTTTTTAAAAATGGTGCCAAATGGATGCTGGCAAACTTTCAAGGTCCAAGAGGCTTTTTTTTAAAGAGCACGTTAAGCTGGACCTTTGTGTGAAATCTCAGATCAGCAGCGTTCAAAGAACGTTCGTTCATGAACTAACTCATATTTTGGGTGAACGTGAACGTCCCGTTCATTTTTGCTTGATGAACGTTAAATTGTGAACGCACTCATTCTGCTGTTTCTTGAACGGCACTCTGATTTCGTTCAGATTACGTTCGTGCCAGATTTCAAGAGCCCTCGGCGAAAAACCAAGCTAAAACAGTAAAAACACATGGTAAACGACCATTAAAATGTCGCGGATAACCACCCGATCTGGCAACCGCAAGTCCTGCCTGTCGCTCTACCAACTTCGTCATCAGCGGTCGTCAGTCTCGTCACAATTCACATGTGTGCAAGGAAGGATTTACTTTACTGAGAAACTAATTCCCATACAGTCGGGAATTAGCTCGTAGCTCGTGGCAACGTAAAAAAAAAAAAAAAAAGAACTAAAAAAGAACGAAATAGTTCATTTTGGGGAAGCATGAACTTTAGTTCACAATTTTGAATTATGAACGATGAACTGAACTAGTTCATTTTAAAAGGTTTGAACTGAACTTTGAACTAGTTCATATAGAAAGTGAACTTTCCCAACACTGCAGATCAGTTGGATTTATAGTTTGAGGGGCGTGTCCTTTCTCAGATTACATTTTGGGGATTTAAATATTGTGCCACCATCTGGCCGACTGGGCTCATATTTTTTGTTAAACAGTTGCCCATCATTGGTAATTATTGGCTCAAGTTTTGTGTTTCTTCTCTTTCAAGACTTGAATTCTAACAAGACTTATCTGTTAAGGTCTATCTATATAGCTCTATACATACAATAGATGTATCTGCTGTATCTTACTGCCATTGTGGCATTCTTACCTTGCCTCCTCTAACTCATCAAACATTACATTCAGAGTTTTTTCCTCCTGTCAGTCACACTGTTTTCTGGCCTCAGGCCTGCTTTCCATGTGGCATGTATGCCAGGCTCCCACAGTGCTGTTACCACTGCACCTCTAAACAGCTTGTGTGGTTAAGTGGGTGCTATGACTCCGTGCCGTAGTGTGTGTGTGTGTGTGTGTGTGTGTGTGTGTGTGTGCTCCTGAGCACCCTTGGAATCCGTGTGTATCTCTTCCTGAAACATTGACAGGGATGGGTCATAAGAGACAAACAAAATAGCAACAGCAAAGTTCTGAGTAATGAAGGAAGACAATTTGCAAAGGGATCAAAGAAAGTCTCAGAAAAGTGAATATAATAATTTTTAGAGAGAAAAAGGAGAGCGCTGGAAGGCCTTCAAGTGCCTACTTTGCCAAGTAAAGTAATTTCTCTTTCCCCCAGGCTCTCTCTCTTGACTCTATCTCTCTATTCCTACGTAAGAACAAAAGATACCTTGCTGAGTGAAAAGCCCTTGAATTTGAGCTGTTTTTTCTGATCACACAGCCATGGTTTGTGGCTTCATCTCTTCTCTCTGTTTTTATCTCTCATGTATTCCTCGCAGAGGGTTGCTGTAAGGGCAAAACATAATTTCTCGTCTGTGATTATTCATGACTGCGACCATATGCTGAATAGCAATAGCTTGTCATTGCAGACAGGTGGCCAATATGATTCTGTGAAAACTTGAAAAGGGGGTTTGATATGAGGAGAGTAATCCCATCACTCCCAGCCTGTTTTTTTTTTTTTTTTACAATGCAATCTTTGATGCATTTTGTAGTATTTGTTCACTGTGCTTGGAGGATCTTTTCTGTTCAAAGAGCAGCAGCAAATCCAACTTATCATCACCTGTGGCTTTCTTAAATTCACATAGTCTTCATGTGTGCTCCTGTTTTCCAGCTGACTGTAAACTATGGTTGATATTTACTAAACCTGCCACAAATTACCATGAGGGGAGCAACATTTTTTGCATCACTGTTTTATTTTCAGTGTAGTAGGGTATTTACTGAGAATATACATGGAAATGAGCCCAGCTGCAGTTGCATAAACGTTTCCAAAATGAGGTTTGATGCTGCGCTGTTTTGATGTTGTCTGTCTGGAAAGCAAGGGAGTGTAAAAGGAAGCGGTTCCTGCTGTTGAACTTTAAATATTGTTTGAAGAGAAAACACTTTTAAAACATCAGCTCAATAAAAAGATCAGTGATTGATGACTTTTGTCATCAGTCAAAATAAATGTGGTCCATTTTCATTAAATTTCTTTTAATTCCTTTGACATGAGTATTTCTTATTCTTGTAAACAGATTATATCAGGACTGTTTCAGTCATATGGCACCGGACCTGAAGTGCTTTAAAAACATTAATAGTGGTAAGAGGCACCTGAGCTGACCATGGCCATGAAAAATCATATACAGGTAAAATCAGATGTAATAAAATGAAATATTGCCAGGGTTTACACCTGCTTTTCCACCTGCAGTGGTCAGTCAGCAGTAATGATTCAGGTCAGTGGCTATTTCTACATATTTCCATTTCTTCCCCTCATATTTTCTGGCTCCAAACAGGAATGCCTTAAAATGCATATTACATCAGCTGAATCATGCGATTTCCAGCTGTGCTACTTTTCTTTTACCTGCAAACCCCCCCTCCCCCCCTTGGTAGGGTAAATAGGGACAATCATAATATTTAACTTAACATCTAAAACAGCCTGAAACTGAAGGTGAACTATGTGATTATAAATTTCAACTTACTTTGTATATTTCAATTTATCAATCAACTGATTCTGTTCAGTCGTATTGTGTCTTCTTAGAACATCACAGCATTGCCAAAGTTTTCAAGTTAGGTTTGTGACCTTTGACCCATGCAGTCTCTCATATTTCCCTATTTCTCTTCAGTAAACAGTATTTACACCGTATAGCCATAAAACATAGACATTCATTAGACACAAAACATTTACAAATATTTACAAAAACAATGCATCACTTTAGCGTTACTACTTTATTATTCATTTCATGGGCAGGTATGGCTACTGTATGAAGCCAATATGTCAGTGTTCAGGTCAGTTCAGGGTATGACAAATCAGTCCATTCTGAAATACTGTAACTAATTGAATGAGCTCTTCATAGTTCTTATTCTCATGATCTCTGCTAATATGATATATTGTAGCCAAACCTTTTCTTTCTGATTCTCAGGAGTAACCATTAAAATAGCTGTCAAAAGTTTTACTTCATGAACTGATGATTGGATGATATTTAACAGAGACAACTTTCAAGGGGCTCTGTAGCGCTCCCCTTCCCACAGTGGTCTGGTGGTAAAGCAGATAAGCCATGACACAATCTAAAAAGAGAACAGTCATTATGCTGCCATTTCACTTTAAGTATGAGGCTGTTAGAATGAGCTCCAGTGTGGCTCCATACTGGGTTAGCAATGGGAAACCCTGTTCTCTATCTCCCTCTGTCACTCTTTCCATCATCATCCCCCCTTTACTTCACAGGAGCAGCAAAAGGAGGTCAGAACATCTCCAGAGATTTTTTTTCTGATTCCTCACATCCAGCCAACAGCTCCAGGCCAGCACCTCTCATAACCCTTCAGTTAGCATGTACGCTATACAGTCCATCAATTATTTATTAATCAGTCTAAATAGCAAGAGGATTATATCACAATCATGAAGCCATGTTCTTGCCTCTCTTAATTGACTCTCCTAAAATAGCCAAGGTAAATATGCAATAAGCTGAGCCTGAACAAGACTCATCACTCAAATAACACCACCTTCTTACATCAGGACATAAATTATACCTCCTCGCTCCTTTTCCTCAGTCTTGATGCTCGCACCAAGTTGCCATTAGCTATTACCTTCAATGTAATGAGGGTAATAAGCGTGGCAAGGATAGCACCACTCACTGATGAGCGCGTGTTTTACAGCCCCTCCTAGATGCTCAACCTCAGCCCTACTGGCCATTTATTATTAAAGCCAGCCTAATAGCTGCTCACTGGGCTTTGGATCTAACCTAGATAGGATGCTGTCTCAACCAGTGGAGTCCAGACTGCCCACTCTGGATCTGAAATGACACCATGCATATTGTATAAGACAATACCAATGTGGACGCTGTGCTGCCACAGACTGTATTGTGTGCCACTGTCTGATAAAAATCCAGGCTCAAAATTTAATCTCAGAATTTATCGTAGTGATCTGATTTCTAATTATTTATTTTAATAGCAAAGTGAGAAGCAAAGCAGATCACTGTGCCGTTAAAGTCAGTGGGAAAGCTGGCAGTTGACTGAGACTGTGACAGTTTTACTATATACTGTAGTGGAAAATACTGATGTCAAAGCACCAACAATATGATAATAAATCAACACTGTATTAAGAATTACAAGAAGGTTTGATGGATTTTGTGATAATACTGGTTGCCATTATATTTTTTGCCAAAACAAAAACAGTACAAAAGGTTAGTGTCAGTGAGCCCCCAGCAGCTCAATCTGCATGCATGTTTGTAGAATTGTCAAGTACCTGACTCTGACCTGGTTTCCTTTGAAACATTCTTTTTCGTTGTTTGCATGTAGGCCAAACCAGCAAGGAACTGGCAAACGTCCAGATAGACAACAACAGCGAAATATTTTTCGTCTCTTCTCGTTCACTTCCTGTTGCTTTCTGCTGTAAAACTCCTCAATAATCCACTTAAGTGCCAGTGTAAAGAGAATTACCCACAATGCCTCCTCACTGCCAATTAAAAAGCTCTCCTCTCATCATCTTGCGTGAAATTTTTCATCACATTTCACAGGAGGGGAAGCGCAAAGCAAGAAACACAAACATGCATAATGAATTGTCCTCCTTTTTATGAAAAAGGCCAATGGACGTGTATCTTTCATTATCTGCTCCAGGGGGATGTTGGAGAAGGGTGCACATCTTCCTGCTATTCACATCTACTATTCTGTCTCTCTCTTACTCATATTTTATTTGATGAAAAGATTTTTCAAAAGAGTTTTTTTTTTCCTACATGCCCCTCTCTCTGTCCTTTCTGTCTTGAATTATGTACTAAAAAAACACACATTTCACATTTCTCTCCACCTGTCTCTACATGCAGTGTCCTATTTGTGATAACTTTTCTAAATAAGGATCTTCTGATGTTTTACTACTTGAGTTCATCTTGTTTGCTTTGGTCCAACCACCTCAAAGTGTACAGAGCCTGAGAGTGATTGTATAGCAGAGTCCTAGAGACCCACGATACTTGTTTTTCATTTCGATGATTGACTCACTCCTGACCTGAAGGAAACAATCCTCATCTCTCCTGCTTTACACCAGGCTATGATGAAGCCAGCAGAAGCACATCTTCTGCAAATAAGGGCAGGGATGCAGTCCTGAGGCAAGCACACCAGGCTACTCTGTTTCCTGGCTGGAACTTGAGATGTCATCCATGGCAATAAGAAACAGAGTTAGTAACAAGAAACAACACTTACACCAATTGACAATGTGCTTGAACTTGACCTGCCGAGACACAGCTCTCATTCTGGTTGTAGCAGGACTAAATAGCTAATATATATAATAAATGGATGGATAATGATTATAAGAATAACTATATTCATAGCAAACCTTTCAATAGAAAGTGACACAGTGGTTTTCACTAAAAATAATAGTAAAAGTAAATGGATCAAAACAGAGATAATTTAAATTATGACAGAAAGGACCATCAGTTAAGAAAAAGCCCTGATAAAAGTGGATTGAAGGGCCTGGAGAGCAAAGGCCCCGTCACCTTTAGTGACAAGTTGAGATTTTGGAATGATCAGGATCTCAAGCAGCAATCAGGCTCTTTGGGAGTTACCATATCACAGTGGGCACATACACACACACACACAACCTGTAGGCAAAATGACAAAAATGTGTCATCCCTCCATCCATGCATAGGTCACTAAGAGGTCACCCAGACTGTATCTGAACTTGGACCTATAATTGATAAAATATTGAAAATGTTTACATTTTGATGAAGCATTTCTATTTTAACCAGGACAGCATTTCCAGCCTTTGAGGCACTGGTTTGTTGGCCCAGGAAACTCACTGAAAAATTGACTGCATTGTCATCTCAGTTGATGCTGCTCAGACAATTAAATCTGACACACACACAGGTGAGACGAGACAAGAGACAGTCAGAGAAATAAGTGAGTCACATGTTGCGCTCTGAAATAGAGAAGTAGACAGCGAAAGCAGAACTTTTAATTAAGAATGGACAGAATTTACATGTTCATTTTTCTACTAGTCAGTACGTCTCACATGTTTCGAGACTTACAGCACAGAAAATAAAATATTATATATGGCACTTAATCATAACACAAGTTAGACCTTGTGATGTTCCCGACCTTTGCTTGAGGAAATGTTCTCAAACTGGACCACCTTTGAATTTGAATTGAATACCTCGGCACACAGGAATCTAATCACATTGGCAACTTTGTGAATGCCAGAATGGCATGAAAAGGAACAGGAGGACAGCTTGACTTTCATTTATTTTTCAAAAAGAACAAGACAGGTGAGAGAAAATTGTAAGGTCCAGATGAACTAAGCATGTGGACCGGGTGAGGGCGCTGCCACTGGGCCATCCAGCCTGTTAGAAATGAACAAATCACCTTCTGATCCCAGGTGCAGGCAGGTGTCTGACCATTCAAGGCTTTAAAAACGAGCAGTACAATCTTGAAATCAATTTTAAAACTTATTCTAGAGGTAATCATTGAAGCACAGCAGTGACGTGGTCACTTCTCTTCGTCAAAGGACCGGAAGCAGTGTTTTTTCGTACATTGCTATCTATGGATGTTTTGCCTTCTGACACCTAAATAACATGTGTTGCAACAGGAGATAAACGCATGGATGACCTTTTCTAGATCTGCAGATGAAAGGATTGACCTGATCTTAGTTTAGTGTCTCAGTTGGACAAAGCCAGACTGTATCACTTTACTCACCTGGGCAACAAAAGACAACCGAATCAAACAACACCTAGGTTATGGGCCTCTTGTTTTTATCATTATTAGAAAGCACACAGACTGGATGACAAACTGGTAATGCTGCTAGTGTTGGAGCCAGAATGGGTAATTATAGCTATTTCTCATGTGAAGCGATTCAGCTGGATGGATGTATGGATGGATGGGTCCCCTGAGACAAACAACTATGGAGATGTACGAAAAACAAATTGCATAGGGAGGAGGTCTTCATGGTTCATATTAACTGACCCAGAACCAAAACCAGGCCAGGTTCAATTTATATTTAGTCTGATGTTGCTTTTCTACTGCTGCAGGTCCTCGGGTCCCTTTAGGATTCGTCTCTTTTTGGAAATTGATTCAAGCACATTATGCTCTGGAAGTTTTTGCACGTCAGATCAAGTTAAACATTTTGGATCTGAGAGCATCCTCTAGTGCAAGGCTCTACTTTCATTTAATTTACTCCTTCATTCATAGGATAGAGGGGAGGCAAACATATCCTGCCTTCACACACACACACACACACACACACACACACACACACACACACACACACACACACACACACAGAGGCATGTGCACACACTCAGATGAATATATAGACTTTTTTCAGTTAGGTAGCGGGTGGCTGCTCGTTATGTAATTACTATCACAGAGAGCAAAGGAACAAAAGGGACAGGGAGGAAGAGATGTCTGCGTCAAGTGCAGCCTTTAATTGGAGGGGAAGAAAGAAGAAGAGGGAAGTACTTCTGTAACCTACTTTAATTCCTTTTCTCTCTTCTTTTTTCTTCATTCTTTTTTGTTTCCATTCACTGACTACTGGCTACCCATGCACACACACACACACACAACAAAATAGCTATTTTCCAGTGCATTCAAGAAAATGGTGTAATTAAAGTGCTAATACACGTGACCCTTTTTTGATTGCAACAAAAGAGTCTTGTGTGCTGCAGTTACCCGTGATCGCTTTCCTGGAATTTCTGTCAGTGACTTTTTAGTTGCTTTCTTTGTCTCTTCAATAGTGACTGTCACTACTCATGCTCAATCCCCAGTACTTTATCTGTAAAACAAACTAAGTATATACCATTTACAATGTGCTAGAGGCATGTGCACAGAATTTTGTGTTGACATACTGTATTGGGGTTTATACAGTAGCAAAGAAGTAGCTGGGTCAAATGAATGTTATTTTGAATGAACACACACTTATAATTTCACAATCTCAGTTTTTGCTTCTGATCCTACTGTCCAACTCTTTCCTACTTTAGTTCCTTTCTGTGCTTATACTTATCACAACATGACTCACAACCCCTCTGCCTGTTCCCAAATGCAGACCACTTCCCTTCTCTCCTCCCTCCATCCTCTGCTCTCTCTGGAGAACATGAAAGCCTTTCATCAGAGAGCTGTGTAATTGAATGAGCTGCTCATGCTGTCAGTCGCCCTGTCATCCCCATCAGTAGGTGACAGGAGAAAAAAAGGATGGAGGGTGTGTGTGTATGGCAGAGGCTAACATTACCCTCTCCTCCCCCATCCCTCTTTTTCTCTCCTATTCCCTTCCTTGTGATGAAGATGAATATCACCCATCCTGTGCATAGGGAGAGACACTTTGACAGAGGGACAACGTCACGTGTTGTCAGAAATGGACACACACATCTGATTGATGTACTCATGTTTGCTGCATGCGTATGTGTACACACACTCACACACACACATACTCTTCTCTCTCTCTTGTCCATGTTTCTATGGCAGAGCTAAGCAGCAGAAAAATAGTGTTGCTGGGCAGAATTGGTAACCAGCTTCGCCTGGTTTAAACACAAAATTCCTCTGCTTCCTGTAAGGATTTAATGCATCTATTGTGTCAAGAAAATTGAAGTAACGTGAATAACTATAAGGAAAACATGAAAATGAAAAACCTCACTTCTGCAGCTCCAAGTACACTGTGCTGTCTTTCATCAGGGCCCTTGACCAGGGAGCTGAAGCTCCTGGCATGACAAAGTAACAGCACAAGGAGAAGAAAAGATGCAGCAAACCGTACATTGTAGATCCAATGCCTTGCTTGGCAACATGTTTCTTTACAAGTCTATTTAATTGGTAGGAAAAAATGATGAAATGATGCATCAAAGCTGTCTCTTCAGATTTAAACTCAGATTGCCAAGTAGATTATTTTCTTTTTAAAGCTTTATAATGAAAAATATAACAAATACTGTTTAATAGCAGTAATGTCAAGTTAGAGAGTTAATGTAATGATATTTATTTTTAATGAGATATAGACCCATTAACCAACTAAGAACATCAATCTTGTATACAAGTAACTCATTTGCAACCTTTATCATAGATGAAAATTATCATCTTTATCTATTCCATATTCATTCCCAAATAAGCACAAGTCTCCATTTCCATTTAGAGCTCAATAGTTTTAGAGGAATTATCCTTTTCATCTGCAGTCTATTTATATTGATGTCTAAGTTTTTATATGTTCATTAAATAAACTAATTCGTATTATTCACCCTTATGATCATTGAACAGACATTGAGACATTGAAAATATTGTTCTCACATTTCAGTGCTTTTAAACCAAAACAGTCAAAGTGTAACTTGTGGAATGATGTGTCTTTGAAGAATGGTCATATGAACAGGCTCATAACAAAAAAGGCATGAATGTTAATGTGAGCAGGAGTGTTTTTCTTTTGGGATGAGGTTTTTTTTCTTGACCTAAGGCTGATTTCTCCAAAGCTGTTTTTTTTTCATGTGAAGTCTGGAAATGGAAGCCCATCTCTCAGGAATTCTCCGGACTCAAGTTATTATTATTATTATTATCATCGATGATATGTCACCATGGCAACATTTAATTCAGGGTGAAGCCAGGGTCACCGATGTGGCACGTTGTCACACTGACCACAGAGGACATCTCTCTCTCCCTCGACTGAGTGGATATGATGAGGACTGGCCTATATGGGACAAACTGCCTGAGGCTATTACTGTCTAATGACAGGCATAGAGGAGGACGCTCCATTTTCTCTATTTAGGATGGCTTTAAACGAGGAAATTACACTGTAAAATGATAGAGCAATGT
The DNA here is from genome assembly GCA_037975185.1 of Centropyge bicolor. Lineage (NCBI taxonomy): Eukaryota > Metazoa > Chordata > Actinopteri > Pomacanthidae > Centropyge > Centropyge bicolor. Next base: position 2,155,910 of record JBBMOC010000063.1, on the reverse strand, counting down.
ATTTCTCTTATCTGCTGGAACAGTTTTTACTGTGAAAGTCTACAGTATGTACTGCAGCTATATAGCAGTTATACATGTCTAGAAATCATTAAAAACGTAGGTGTTTAATGTTGAATTCTCCAAAACCTATATCCTGATACTCTCACATGAGTTTTTTCATAATAGTTTGTCAGTTTATTGGTAGAAAAATTTTCAATCCTGTAATTTTGTCCAATGATAAAACAACAATATTGATGAACATCACAACTGTTTGGTTTCCAGATAATTAATAGATAGATAGATAGATAGAGAGAGAGAGAGAGAGAGAGAGAGAGAGAGAGGAGACTGTGATAAAATGATATTACTTCTGAATTAAAAAATTAAGTATGTTATATACATCATTTATGTTGACGTATAAGGCCCACACTAATAAGGAGGCTGCATGAAATTAAATGAACAGCTGTACAAACCGAAACCAATAATCACTTTTTTGCTGATGATACCATTGTTTAATGGTCTGCTGTCAACATTATTAAACTCTCAAATACTCATGCAAATTCACATCAAAATTCTGACTGCTGTCAGAATAAGGCTAATTATACATGAGTATAAACTAATTCATTTGCCTTGCCTTTACGTGCAAAGCCGAGCAAAACCTATGAAGTTGTTGTGATTATAATCAATGTCACGTTTACTTCATGATAAGCCTTTTTCAACTTTTTCGGACTCACATACTTTATCTGCAATTTTGACCAAGGAATTTCTAATCTGTAATAATGTCAATGTTTTGAATCAATGGAATTTTTTAAAATTGTGAATGACATTTAATTCACAGTAATTTAGCAGACTTCCTTGCATTGCACACAGACATTGCCATCCAAACTCATTACAGCTTTTGCAGGCAAGCAGGGCTTTTGTGTGTGTTTCAGATCTTCCTTTACAGGCTTCTGTAGTGTAATTTTTCTGAAAAGCGACCCATTTTATGATTAAAGCTACATTTACTCTAATCAATATGTTATGATTTAACTGTGCTTATGGTTAAGAAATGCAAAAATGCAATAAAGGAGTGCTGAAACATATATCTTTGAATTTAAAAGTAATATTAGAAGTTAGACTAGACTGATAGGTTGTCTTGTGTTCTATGACTTATGTTTGTTCAGAATCAAGGGAATTATTAAAGTGACTGGATCATTTAATAACTAAAATGTGGACAAGAGGGAACATATGCTGGAATGAATCTTGTGTGACAAATATAGTCTTGTGTGTGTTTGAAATCACTCATAGTGTAGTTAGTGTGAGCACGGGCATATTTACTCAAAATTGAAATATTCCTTTATTATCTTGGAAAATGTAACAAGCAATGGTAAGAAACTAAAAATGCTAGCAGTTAGACAAGAGAAAAAGGGAAAATCCCAAGGAGAAAAAGGGGAAACCCCAATGGAAAAGTACCAGAACTCCAGCAAGAACAAAGAAAATGAATATTAAAAAATGCTGATTAATGGTGTAAGGTAACTAACCAATGAATTGAAAGGTGATATGATAATGTGAAGTGTCTTATCCTATGAACTATCTAGGAGTCTGTTCAAAGGCGTGGAAATTTAGGGGTATAAAACCTGTTGCACAGGCCGTTTTTCCTCAGTGCTCTTCGGATGTGACCTGTATTCATTTTTGAACAAGCGCTCCTTTATGCCGGCATAAAGTCTTCATTGCTCCAAACTTTTGTCTCCTGTGGATTTATTTTTATCACCAAAGTGGATTTACGGACTAACTCCTCCACGATAAGGATAAGATATACGACACTTCCACCAGAGAACCATTCAAACATTGCAGCCACACAAGAGTTTATTTTTTCACCTGCCAAAATTAGGCCTCAAACATTATTTTAATATTCAGTGATGAGTTCTTGCCACATGAAGGATTTTATGCGTTAATTCAATTAGTAAATTCCTGATATGGTGACATTATTTTCAATTGCTCTTAACGTCAGCTCACTTTTACTCCTAGCGCTTAAAAGCTCTCAGACATCATAGAGTCATGAATAAAACTTATTTACTTTGCTGGCCTGTCCACTCATTATTTATTCATGGAGATCATTTCATCTATGAGGCCATATGGGTCTGCAGTCATAATATTTGCCCTCCAAACAGCATGATGGAAGGTACTTTTTATGGTCTCAGAAAGGTTTTGGTAGAAGTCCAGTTCTGAATGAGGGCCTGATCAGTCTTTGTTGACTTGCAAACATGGGGTGCCCACACTGCCTTTATTATAAGAGGCCTGGAGTGGTAGTGCAGGCAGCACTGTCAATCACTGAGTTAATGTACAGTAGCTATTGGCATTAACTAATGCCTTTAGCTAACTTGACAACTGGATGAAAGCAAACTCACTGTCCATTCCAAGTCTGATACAGTTTGTAGTAATCTCTGCTTGTGAAAAAGGCTCTGCAGCAGGAATAACTGCGAACTTTTCCTGCACTTTCCTTGTTTAGAACATATTTAATTAACATCTCTGTTTTCAACCGGGTAGCACTGAGAAGACAATGGTTCCAAAATACTTTTGTCTGTCCTCTCTCCAGGTGCAAAGATTTATATTAGAGAAGAGGGTAGTTGACGTAAAGCTACTAGGACTCGATGTTTCAATCCCTTGGTAAGTAGGTACCTCTTGAAAGTCGCAGTCGGTGAGAAATTGTGAAAGGGAGGGTACGTATCTCATTGGGGTCATCAGGTGGGCACCCTACTTCATTGACGTTTCGTTGATTGAAGCCCACGACGTCTCCAGAGGGCTCACCGATGTACTCAGCGTCCCAAGTACACCCCCCTCCATACCATACCCTCCGTGACTCTTGATAGGCTCTGCATGTCAGGGATGTTCTTCTCCCTGGGCCAGGTGTCCGCCTGGCCGCCTACCATGTGGCTCTACCTTGGTGCCCAGTTCTTGTCATTTCGCTTGATCCAGAGCCAGTTGCTGCTTCTTTCGGCAGCACTTGACACGGTTTTGATAGCCTGTTGGAGGGAACGGCCCCTCACCCCCATTTTCCTCAATAGACTGGTGGTAGATGTTGCAACAAATCCTCTGCATCCCACTTCTACTGGGAAGATGAAAGTCTTCCAGCCATTCTGGGATGCTTCTGCTGCAAGGTCAGAATATTTGTTTTTCTTTCGTTCATAAGCCTCTTCAACCCCATCTTCCCATGGTAATGTCAGCTCCACGACATAAGCCAGCTTTGCTGCAGGAGACCACAGGAGCATGTCTGGCCGGAGTGTTGTTGCCACTATCTCTGGGGGAAACACAAGCTTTTTGTCAATGTCCACTTCCAATTTCCAATCTCGAGCAGACTGCAGGATGCTGGCATCCTTTGGTGTTGTTTGGTGCTGTTGAGATTGGCCTGCAGGTACAAACTATTGGAAGTGAACCTTTCCTGCTGATGTTTGTGGGAGTCCATTTGTTGTGGTTTGCCTCTGTTCCAGTGTTGATGCTAGCTCTCTGAGTACTTGGTTATGTCGCCAAGTACAGCGACCTTGGGCAAGACTTGTAGCGCATCCTGACAGAATATGCCTAAGGGATGCTGATGCTTGACACAGGGAACAGGTGGGATCTTCTCCGTACCACAGTTTCCGGTTCTCAGGGGAAGGTAGCAGGTCATACGTGGCTCTGATGATAAAACTCAGCCGTGCTCCGTCCATCTGCCAGATGTCACGCCAGCTGATCCTTTTCTGCTCCAGGCTCTCCCAGTTGGTCCATCTCCTCTGCCTAGCCATGGAGACAGCTTTGGCATGTCGCTCTGCCTCCTCCTGCCTCCTGACTTCCTCTACCACAAGCTGTCTCTTCTGCACTGATGTTACTTTGTGCCACAGAGGAGTTCTTGGGATGAGCCCGAGGCCTGTTCTCCCATGCTGGACTTGGACGATCACATCTCTGAAGTGAAGAGCAGATTTTTGACAAAAATGTTGATGAACTCCTGTCCTGGGTTTTGAGATTATAATAATAAATGTTCATTTTTAAGACTTTGTCAAGAATACTTTGCAGGCATTGACTGCCTGACATCTGGAACCCGTATACATCACCAAAGGCTGGGTGCCGTGCTCTGCCAGGCCTTTACTGCAGCTGTCTTCAGAATTCATCAATAAAGACTAGTGACCCAGTGCCATTGGAAGACATGACCATGACCATCACACTGGCTCCACTGTGTTTTACACATGTGGATGTGGATTCCAAGCCTTCTTCCAGTGGTTTTGTTACAGGTTGATCAAAGAATGCTGTTCTACAACTGGACATGCTCTATACATGTTTTCTGACAAAGCCTCGATGTTCTAGAGTGGTTTCCTACCATGGAAAGATCCTTTGGGCTTCTCTCTGGGTTCACAGCAACAACGTCCAAATGCAAATGCCAAACTTGCAATCAACCCCAGACTTTTACCTGCCTAACTGAAAAATAAATAAGAAAGGAACAGCCCACACCTGTCCATAAAAACAGCTTCTGAGTCAGCTGTCCAATTACATTTAGTTCCTTGAAAAAGTGGGGGCTGCATATTAAAGAGCTGTAATTTCTAAACTGTTGCTCCACACTGAACCTTAAATCATTCATGTCTCAATATCATAGCTGATTCCCCATTTGAAATACAAAGAAACACTTCTTTAGAATTCCACTTTAAAATGAGTTCTGATAACTGAAAAAACTGGTCTACCTTTATGATGATGATCATGAAGAACCCTGTGGGTAAACAGTCCTGGATAATGAACCTTTTTGAGCGTGAATGGAGACAGTTACTCTGCTTTTTCATGTCACTTTGACCTCTTTCTGCTGGTTACATTATTGTATTTTCAATTCAATTTTATTTGTATAGCGCCAAATCACAACAACAGTTATCTCAAGGCACTTTACATACAGAGCAGGTCGAGAAACCCGACAACATATAGAGACCCAACAGTTCCCAACATGAGCAGTTCCCTTTTAACAGGCAGAAACCTCAGACAGAACCAGGCTCAGTGATGGGCAGCCATCTGCCACGACTGGTTGGGTTGAGACAGAGACAGAGAGAGAGAGAGAGAGAGAGAGAGAGAGAGAGAGAGAGGGACGGGGGGGGGGGGGGGGCAATATAATCCACAGGCGTGTACATATCGAACAGCAGTATTGAACAGGGACACATTGTCAGTCAGAGGCTTGTAAACATGGGTCCGGACTCTGGGGATCCAGTGACACAAGAACCTGCGGAAAGCGACAGGAGAGAAGAGCACAAAACTAGGAGAGAGGGAAGAAGTTGGATAGGTACGATGCATTGATGGGCTATGAATGGATACAGGTGGAGGAGAGAGAGAAGGAGAGTGAACCTCAGTAAATCGTGGGAAGTCCCCCAGCAGTCTAAGCCTATAGCAGCATAACTAAGGGATGGCTCAGGGCACGCCTGGACCAACCCTAACTATAAGCTTTGTCAAAGAGGAAGGTTTTAAGCGTACTCTTACATGTGCAAAGGGTGTCTGCCTCCCGAACCCAGACTGGGATCTGATTCCACAGGAGAGGAGCTTGATAACTGAAGGCTCTGGCTCCAAATCTATTTTTGGAGATTCTGGGAACCAATAGAAATCCTGCATTCTGGGAGCGTAGTGCTCTGTTGGGAAAATAGGGTACAATGAGCTCTTGCAGATATGATGGTGCTTGACCATTAAGAGCTTTATAGGTTAGCAAAAGGATTTTAAATTCAATTCTTGATTTGACAGGGAGCCAGTGCAAGGAAGCTAAAATGGGTGAGATATGATCTCTTTTTCTTGTTCTTGTCAGAACACGTGCAGCAGCATTCTGGATAAACTGGAGAGTCTTTAACGACTTCTTGGGGCAGCCTGCTAAAAGAGAATTGCAGTAGTCCAGCCTAGAAGTTACAAATGCATGGACTAGTTTTTCTACATCTTTTTGAGACAGGATATGCCTGATTTTTGCTATGTTCCATAGGTGAAAAAAGGCAGTCCGGGAAATTTGCTTTATATGAGCATTAAAGGACAAATCCTCATCAAAGATTACTCCTAGATTCCTAACAGTAGTGCTGGAGGCCAATGCGATGCCATCGAGAGAACTGATATCTTTAGAAAATTTGCATCGAAGGTGCTTGGGACCAAGTACAATAACTTCAGTTTTGTCTGAATTTAACAATAGGAAATTGCAGGCCATCCAGGTTTTTACTTCATTGAGGCATGCCTGAAGTTCAGCTAGTTGGTTGGTTTCATCTGGCTTAATTGACAAATATAATTGGGTATCATCTGCATAGCAATGAAAGCTGATGGCATGTTTCCTGATAATGTTCCCTAGGGGAAGCATATATAAGGTGAACAGGATTGGTCCAAGCACAGAGCCTTGTGGAACACCAAAGTTAACATTAGAGTGTCTCGAGGATTCATCATTGACAAGTACAAATTGAGATCGGTCTGATAAATAGGACTTAAACCAGCTTAGCGCAGTTCCTTTAATGCCAATTAAATTTTCCAGTCTCTGCAACAGAATTTGATGATCAACGGTGTCAAATGCAGCACTAAGATCTAACAAGACGAGAACAGAGACAAGTTCTCTCTCTGATGCAACAAGAAGGTCATTTGTTACTTTCACCAGAGCAGTTTTTGTGCTATGATTAAATCCTGACTGAAAATCCTCAAATAGACTATTATTCTGTAAATGGTCACAAAGCTGGTTAGCCACTGCTTTCTCAAGGACCTTCAAGAGAAAGGGAAGGTTAGATATAGGTCTATAATTTGCCAGTACCTCAGGATCAAGAGTCGGCTTTTTAAGAAGAGGTTTTATTACAGCTACTTTAAAAGACTGTGGTATATAGCCTGTTAATAAGGACAGATTGATCATGTCAACTAAAGAAGTGCCAATAACAGGTACGGCTTCTTTCAGCAGCCTGGTTGGGATGGGATCTAAAAGACAGGTTGACGGCTTTGACGAAGAAATCATTGAAGTCAGCCACTTAAGGTCAATTGTATATTGGTGCTTTTCAACATTAATTGGTGCTTTTCAACATTAATATATACTGTGATGTCGCTGTCTTGGCCTGGTTTGCCCTGAAAAAAGACTTTAATAAATCTCACTGGGACTAACCTGGTTAAAATCAAGGTAAAAAAAAAGAATTATCTCAACCATCTCATTATGTATTTGATTTGCATTTAATTAACAATAATAAAGAATATTAGCTCATATAGAGCAAGGTTCAACTCAAGTGTGAGCCTCAGTACTTTGGCTATTTCAGTGTTGAAGGGGAAAGAAACCTTGAAGGAAGAAGAAGAAGAACTAGCAAGTGGAAATGATGTCAAAACCGAAGTCTCAGTTTTCATTTTAGATATTATATCGTTTTCTCTTTCAGAAAAAAGTAAAACTTCCAGTTGTGCTCCATTCATTTAGATGAAACTCTAAAGTAATTGGTTGATATATTTTATTGATAGCGTTTGAAGTCTTATTTAATCTCTGCTCATGAATTCTGGATGACCATTGTTAATGATCTGCCGTCTGATGTACTGTTTAAGCAGATCTGAGGGAGCTGTTCCCATTTCTCTGCTTTATACAGCTGTTGCTTGGGGGAAAAAAAACCAACAACAAAAAAAACCCTCCGCCTTTAAAAAAAAACTCAAACATTTTTGATTTGAAGATACTTCTATGTTTTGTGTGTATGGATACCATTATTTGCAAATACATTAGGGATATGGTAGTCTACATATACCAAAGGCCTTTTAAGATGTAATTGACCTTCTTTATTTCAATGGCAATACATTTTTAAACAAGTTTCTTTAAACCTGGTCTGGGATAAATAATAATATTAAAGAGATGTTATGAATTATTAGTACTTCGTTTTATTTTTTTTTTTGCACTGACCATCACACCTAGCAGTTATGATAACACTGTAAACAAGTAATTGCTGAGATTTAGGAATGCAGCAAGCAGTCACATGATCATACAGGCTGTAAAGAAGACAAACTTTTAGCCAGATTAGCTACCAGCAGTATAAATGTGAAAGTCTGTGACTTTCTGAGAGAGTGAATAATGAAGTTATTACCATCACCATTGGCTGGTCAAGTGTCTGGAGTTTTCCCATTGGCCTTCACTGTTGCAAAATTAGTTGGTTAACATTAGTTGCATAAGATAACTCCATCTGGTACCCCCAAGCACAAACACACACCCTCACAAGAAATCAGTTCATGCTCTGTCAATGTATCACAGAACAACAGCACATCATAGTACATGTACGCACAGATATTTCACAGACTTTCACAGATACCTGACATTCACCATGAAACTGGAAAACAATATGAAACCTACTACTGTGAGAAATGGAGACGGTGGTTATGTACTGTGATAGTCCAGCAAAAGTAGGGAGAAAACAGCTCTCTATGTGCTGAGAGACATGAGGGAGAACACCTCAAATAGCAATCACTCTGACAAAAGTGAGTCAGCGAAACGAGACACATCCTGCACATAGAAATGAATGACAGAGCAGGGGAAGTTTATAGATCATTAGAATATACCAAAAATATACATCAATATCTGTATACCAGTACACACCAACAATATTTTATTAACAAATAATATTAAAAACCTAAAAAGAGCAAACTATGCATTTTGCATGTTGCTTCATCAGGTGCCTTTAAGTGATCGGCTGCTGATCAAAGAAAAAATAAATTAAAAAGTCAGCTTCAATAGTTTAAGTCTACCATACAAAATCTGATATAAACATTACATTTTCATTTCCATAAGACAATGAGATACAATTAATGTTGGAGTACAAAATCTGGGTTATCTCCAACAGAGGATGAGTCGATCCAGAATGCATACATTTCCTAAAGATAGCATAAATATCATACCAGAAAGTACATGAATTTCGTCATAATAAGCTACATATCAAAAATTAGTAGAAAAAGAATATTAACATATTGTCAGAATGACAATGATTAGACTTTGTTTGGTCTACATATATAAAGTCACAATATAGTTGCTTATGTTTTAACTCCTCTTATAACAAAACCTTGGTGTGTGCTGGAATATACAGTTTTTTTAGTCTACTATGCTTTCCTACGCTCTTACCTATGCTAGATAGCAATGTTATACATAAAATGTTTTTTTTTTTATGTAATTTGGGCAGTCGGGAGACATTATATTTTACACTGATTGATTGGACAGTGGATTACAGACTTTCAGGCAGAATCAGGCCTTTAAGTAGCACTGTCACTGGCAGTAAATAGACAGCTCATCATCTCATAATGGGCGAGTGTCAGTTTTAGCAAAAACTTAAATGAATGATCCATCCATCAATTTTATGCTGCTCATTCATGTTACACTGTACACTGCTAGGAAGTTGAAAAAACTTTGTGACAATATCATGGTTCGTAGTTTTCTATTATACAGTCATGACTGTGACTATGTTATGTAGCGTTATTAAAAAGGTCTTGAATTTAATTTGTTGAATCCCTGAGAAACCCTGGATGAGACTGCAACATTTTCACATTTCCCATTTGACTTGTTGTAGCAGTGCTGCTGTGTTCCCAAATCTTTTTAGCAAGATGGCGCCGCTGTAGTGGTCGACTGTTACAGCAGCTCTCGCTCACCACCGAGCTTTTTCCTCTTTTTTTCTGTCTTTTCTTTTATTTAAATATATTTTTCACGTGCTTTTGTTTTTAAACCCCCAGCTCAACACGTACACCATTGTGACAGTGTTTGAGTTAGTATTTTTAATTCATTTTTTGACAATGTTTACTTCCCTGTCTGGGGCCCCCGGCCGCCCTATTATTTACAGTCAGGATCAGCTGTTGGCTCTCCGCAACACAGCTGTGCTGCCGGACGAGAGGCCCGAGGTTCCCCGTGAGATAAAGAGGAGAAGACGTGGGAGCCGTGCCGGAGCCCAGCGCCGCAACAGGAGGAGAAGATACCGACCGGTCCTCCCGTCCATCACCATGGGGAATGTGAGATCTCTCCCCAACAAGATGGACGAGTTAGCGGCGCTGACCCAACACCAGAGGGAGTACCGGGAGTGCAGCATCATGGTGTTTACGGAGACATGGCTGACCCCGCGGACCCCGGACACGATCGTGACACCGACGGATTTAACCTCATGCGGGCGGATCGGACAAGAGAGAGCGGTAAGAGGAAAGGAGGGGGGCTTGCAGTGTTTGTGAATGATAGATGGTGTAACTCTGGGCACATCACTATTAAGGAGCAACTCTGCTACAAGGACATTGAACTGTTAGCCGTTAGCATGAGGCCATACTATCTGCCTCGGGAGTTCTCGCATGTTATCGCGATAGCTGCGTATATTCCCCCCTCTGCTAACGCCGATGCGGCCTGTGACGTCATCCACTCTGTCACGGGCCGGTTGCTGACTCAACATCCTCAGGCCCTCCTTCTCCTCTCTGGGGACTTCAACCACGCCTCTCCATTCTCCACACTGCCCACCTTCACCCAATACATCACCTGCTGCACCAGAGACAATAAGATACTGGACCTGTGTTATGTCAACACCAAGGAGGCATACACCTCATCACCCCTCCCTCCCCTGGGAAGATCAGACCACAGCCTGGTTCATCTCCGGCCTGTGTACAAACCTCTGGTACACAGGCAGCCAGCTGTGTCCCGCACAGTGAAGAGGCGGTCCGACGAGGCTGACGAGGCTCTTAATCCTGACATTAAGGCTCTCCTTAAGGAGAAGAAGAGGGTCTTTAAGTCAGGAAACAAAGAGGAGCTTAAGGTTGTGCAGAGGGAGCTTAGAAGGAAGATCAGGGAGGGGAAGAACAGCTACAGGAGGAAGATGGAGGAACAGCTGCAGCAAAAGAACATCAACGGAGTCTGGAGAGGCCTGAAAACCATCTCTGGCCACAAGGAGCCTGACTCCCAGGCTGCGGGGGACCTGAAGTGGGCTAATGAGCTGAACTCATTTTTCAATAGATTTGATCAGCCATCTGCCCTTCCCCCGGCCCAGCCCTCCCTGCTGCAAGCACCCTCATCAACACCTCGAGTGGACTGCCCCACCCCTGGCTCCCCTCCTGCGACTCTCAGCTCACAGCCACCTCCCACTGCTCAGCTCATCAGCTCAACCCACTCTCCCACACCCACCAGCACACAGCCCCCCTGCTCCAACCTGACCCTCACAACATCCGCACGACTCCGCACCCCAAGGACCTCAGCAGCTACAGGCCGGTGGCACTAACATCTCACCTGATGAAGACCCTGGAGCGGCTGGTCCTTGCTCATCTCCGCCCCCTGGTGGGTCCATCGATGGACCCACTTCAGTTCGCCTACCAGCCTGGCATCAGGGTGGATGACGCTGTCATCTTCCTCCAGCACAGAGCCCTCTCTCACCTGGAGAAACCTGGGAGCACTGTGAGAATCATGTTCTTTGATTTCTCCAGTGCGTTCAACACCATCCAGCCAGCACTCCTGGGGGACAAGCTGGAGAACACAGGGGTGGGCCTGCACCTCACATCCTGGATTATGGACTACCTCACCAACCGTCCACAGTATGTGAGGACACGGGACTGTGTGTCTGACACGGTTGTCTGCAGTACGGGGGCCCCGCAGGGAACGGTCCTGGCTCCGTTCCTTTTCACCCTCTACACTGCAGACTTTTCACTTTTCACACAACACACCAACATGTCACCTGCAGAAGTTCTCTGACGACTCTGCCATCATCGGCCTCATCACAGATGGGGACGACAGGGAATACAGGGAACTCACACAGGACTTCATCTACTGGTGCCAGTGGAACCGCCTCCAGATCAACGTGGGGAAAACCAAAGAACTGGTGGTGGATTTCCGCAGGGCTACTCACTCCCCTCCAACACCAGTGAACATCCAGGGAATGGACATTGAGATGGTGACATCTTATAAGTACCTGGGTGTTCACCTCAACAACAGACTGGACTGGACTGATAACTCTGCTGCACTTTATAGGAAGGGTCAGAGCAGACTCTATCTGCTTAGGAGACTGAGGTCTTTTGGAGTGCAAGGGGCGCTCCTGAAGACCTTCTATGACTCTGTTGTTGCATCAGCCCTTTTCTATGGAGTTACGTGCTGGGGCAGCAGCATTTCGGCTGCGGACAGGAAAAGACTGGACAAGATCATCAGGAAGGCCAGCTCTGTGCTGGGTTGCCCCCTGGACCCAGTGGAGGTGGTGGGAGAGAGGAGGATGATGGCCAAGCTGTCATCCATGTTGGGGAATGACTCCCACCCCCTGCAGGACACTTTAACAACACTGGAGAGCTCCTTCAGCAACAGACTGCTTCACCCAAAGTGTGTGAAGGAGCGATATCGCAGGTCTTTCCTTCCTGCAGCTGTTAGACTGCACAACCAGCACTGCTCCCAATAGACCAGGGTTTTCAAAGTGTGGGAAAAAAAGTGTGGCTTGAAAAAGGGTTTAAACAATAAATGCTATACACATCTTTATTTTTGTAAACATCTTAAACATGTTTGTATGTTCTTAAACATATTTTAAAAACATTTTAATCATCTTTATCTGTGTGTGTGTGTGGATAAATATCTTTTTTAAACACATTTTAACATCTGTATGTTTTCAGCATCTTTTTAAAACACATTTTTAACATCTGTATGTTTTAACATCTTTTTTTAAACACATTTTAGCATCTGTTTTTAGCATATTTTAACAGAGCTTTTTAATATCTTTTTGAATACATTCAATTTAAGGCCTCTTTGAGTTTACATGGTCGCATACTGTCGCTAGCTAGCACCTCTTTGCAGATAACACACTGTGGCAGCGGAGCATCATCAGGACCAATACATGAAAAGCCAAACTTTAAATCATCTGGGTCATACTTCCTCCGTTTTCTGCTCGCCCCAGACTCTGTGCCCTCTCTCACTTTCACCTGAGATACTAAAAATCGATCCATCTTGTCTATTGTCAGATGTTCAGTGTTGTACCCGAACGCGTTCAAAGAACGTTCGTTCATGAACTAACTCATATTTTGGGTGAACATGAACGTCCCGTTCATTTTTGCTTGATGAACGTTAAATTGTGAACGCACTCATTCTGCTGTTTCTTGAACGGCACTCTGATTTCGTTCAGATTACGTTCGTGCCAGATTTCAAGAGCCCTCGGCGAAAAACCAGGCTAAAAAAGTAAAAACACATGGTAAACGACCATTAAAATGTCGCGGATAACCACCCGATCTGGCAACCGCAAGTCCTGCCTGTCGCTCTACCAACTTCGTCATCAGCGGTCGTCAGTCTCGTCACAATTCACATGTGTGCAAGGAAGGAGGATGCGCTTACTGAGAAACTAATTCCCATACAGTCAGGAATTAGCTCGTAGCTCGTGGCAACGTAAAAAAAAAAAAGAACTAAAAAAGAACGAAATAGTTCATTTTGGGGAAGCATGAACTTTAGTTCACAATTTTGAATTATGAACGATGAACTGAACTAGTTCATTTTAAAAGGTTTGAACTAGGGATGAGCGAGTACACCACTATCTGTATCTGTATCCGTATCTGTTTAACCATCTACATTATCTGTGTCTGTATCTGTATTCGGAGTGGGCGGGGGCTAAACCGGAAGTGAGTGCAGAAATGGGTGGGGCTTAAAACTGTACATTATTTTAAGTCTGAAATTGATATGAATTGATCAGAAGTTGCTAATCTACTGTATTCAAAGCCTATATACAGTATATCTCAATAATATTTATAATATTATTTTCATGAACTGCAGAGAGAAAGTGTCAGATACTGCATGCAGCCACATACAATAAAAATATTAATATAGGCTACTTTGTATGTTCAGCTACAGCTATATGTGTGTATGTGTGTAAGTGGTCTGTAAGACTGTTTATTTTTAATGATCTGTGTGAACTTCATGATTCATGCAAACATCCAGTGATGGCAAACAGGGAAATAATATGTCAGGCTTGTTCACTTCTTCTCAAAAGCACCGCGTTCAGTACGAGCAAAGTTTTTCAATTGACTTCATATCACCAGCCAAACTAAGAGCAAGCAGACGGTTAAAAAAAAAAAAAATAAAAAAATCGGAGCGGAGGCATTTACCGACGCGACGCGAGCCGTTTTCAGCTCCGTCTTGTCAGATGCACCGCGCGTATGTTGGGAGAGACGTGCAGAGACCATACAGTCTATGGCAGAGACGTGTCTGTGTAGGGAGGGGCGGGCGCTGTGTGTGACTGGCCAATCACAGAGCGCGAATACAGTCAGTTCCACAATGAGGATTTTCCTTCAGCACGAGCACAGATATTGACAGATTTTACTCGTATCATAATCGTAATCGTCAAACATGCTTTATCCGTAACGGATACTCGTCTGAAACGAATATCCGGCTCATCCCTAGTTTGAACTGAACTTTGAACTAGGGATGAGCCGGATACTCGTTTCAGACGAGCCAAGACTCAATTATATTGTTTCAGATGAGTATGGTGCTGTATAGAGGCTGTCTTCCCAGTGTTTAATGAAGCCTCTGGTTGTGTCCTTTCCAAGATCAGATTTTCTTACAATAAACCCAGAAGGCAGTGTCTCTTTTTTGGCATCATGCACTGTAACATTCACGACTCAGTCGAAGGGCTTGCCCAGCATCTATCTAAGAATAATTTTCAAATGTCTTACTGCAGTCATTGCCTGTACTGCAGTCATTGCCTTTGCATACAGAGGTGAAGAAAATGTGTGTCTGGTTCAACTCTATCAAATCTATTACCGACCGTGTTATGCAACATTTAAGGGACCTGATGGTCAAGGAGTCCAAATGGAGGAACATATTAGTTGTAGTAGGTAGGTAGGTAGGTAGATACTTTATTCATCCCCATGGGGAAATTCGCAATTCGCAATTAGTGCAGAGAACTAAAGTATAGTTCACTGAGCAAGCTTCTGAATAAATATCAATGGGAACAGTCATGGTCATGCCTTGAAAAATAAAACCGTTAACAGAGGTCTGCTGTGGTGAAGTCTGATATTTTGTTGACATGACTGATGAGTTCAGTAAGTTTTTGTTTGTTTGTTTGTTTTTTGAAGGACTTCTTATAAACTGAGGACATGGAGTTTGAAAGATGGCATTTACCCGGCAGGGAGGATCCAACAAAAGAACCATATCAACCATATAAAGTTTCTAATAAGTCCCAAGTTTGACAAGATGCAGGCATTTAACTGGCAGGGAGTGCTTGACAGAAAGAAGCTGCAGTATGGAAGGAACCACATTCGCTCCCCAATCAATATCAGGACAACTTCTTCTGAAGTGAATATTTGGCAGCTCTAACAACACTAGTCTGTGAATGAGAGACAATGTTAACGTTTCCTGCCTAGACTGGCACATCCATGACTACTATAAAATGCGCCCCATGTCTACGCATCAAGTGACGTGTCAAATGATGCAACGGTCCATGACATGTTGAATATGGGCTGCACTATCACCTGCTGGGCTAATGATTGGTTAGAAATGACATACAACAAAAATATAACCTTGGGTTGTTAATTAGTTTCACCTATGTTCTTTTTTGAGTGTGTGTGCTCCCTCTGTCTTGGCCAGTTCGTCCTTGTGCCTCATGTCAACTGTTCAAGACCTAATGTGATTCCCTCCTTCCTGAATTCTTTGTGTCCTCCCTGCATTTTGGAATATTAATTGTGTCAGCTCCCTTTTAGATTTGTTTGCCTGTTTTGGGCTGCTTCCTTCGGTTTTCATTCTTGCCTGTCTGACCACCAGAAAGTCCTTTGGTATTAAAACATTGAACTGCTCCACTCCTGCCTCTCATGCCTTGCACTTGAGTCCAATTCCATGCTTTTTTTTCAGTCAATTTTTTCATTGTGTGTCTGTTTCAAGTTGTGTAACTCTGTGTGTATGTGTGTGTGACACACACACACAGAGAGAGAGAAAGCTTGTGTAACGTGTGGGAGTGGGGACCCACATCAGGCAGTGGAAAATGTAGGAGGACAAGAAATGTGTGGCAAAACACACACACAAACACACACCTTCTTTGATGACTTCCATCTTTAAGTTATTTTCTTCATCTTCGCTATATTGATATCTTCCATCTTTCTGCTTCCATTCTTCTGCTCCCGTCGAGTAGCTGCAGCTTTACAACAGCTGATCTTTTGGCAGCAGTGTCACAGCAGGAACGGGAACAGGACTAAAGAAGGAAATAAGTGGCATTGTGTGTGTGTCTGAGTGTGTGTGCCGTACTGCAGGTATCTCCATCATGAAACTTGACCATGCAAAAGTCATTATCAGAGCGACCGCAGCCTGGAGATGCTCATACATCACTGTTAGCATCCCTCATTAAAGTGGGACGGTCAACGGAGACTGATTAAAAAGAAAACTACACAGAGAGGAAGGAGATGTATGAATTAATTCTTGGTTCTAGTGAAAGTGCTTGAGTTTTACCTGCCCTAATGCTGCCGGGGTTATGTGACTGCATTCACAAAAGAGGCTGAGGAATGGACAATAGACTGGCTTTGGTGAAACCATTTCTCAAGGTTACAGGAAATGGTCTCAAGGAGAATATATCACATGCGCGTGCAGTATTAGTGCACTGTGGTTCCCTCCAGCATAATGGATTCTGTGCCGGTGTTGTGGTGTGACTGTGCCTGTGTATGTGTCACGGATGTTTACGGCGACATCCTTGAATCTCAGCCGGCATTTTAATCACAGCACGGCATCAGGCAGCCTTGCTTGCAGCAGTGCGGCCTCAAGTGGATAGAACGAATCACTGTGTCATGAGGTAGAGTGGGATTTGCAACCAAAGGAAATTTTCAAGTGAATGATAAACGTTTTCCAAATTTGTTTTGACTTGAAAACTTATGATGCAGCTTTTTCCTGTTAGTGTTTAATCCCCTCGCACACAGCGGTTGAGCCATTCTTACCACGATGATGGAGAACATTTTACAGGTGAGGTCTTATAAGATAGTGTCAGCTTTTGGACCTCTGTAGATGGAAGACCAGAGCAATGCACAAATAGCAATGAACAAATAGTGATGGAGGAAGCTCTGATGGGAAAGGAATGTCCAGAGTAACACTCAGGATATTTTGGATCTGGGTTTGATTTAGCAAATATTAGTGCCCCCCTTGTCTGTTGCTGAGACAAACAGACGGTCTTGGGGGGCAGCTTCACTGCGTTGACTAATCTTGAGTTTATGTCACAGATGGGTTCGTATGGATTTAGGTACAAGTCTAAGGTAGACAGACTGATTGGTCTGTTGGTGTAGGATGTGGTTCAGCCTTCTGAAGACCTTTGATTAACATTCTGAAGTGCGAGTGGGACAAAGCTGGACACATTGTTCCAGTCTGAAGAAGAAATTGAAGCTGATTATATATTACAGTTTGTCTCCATCAACTGTGAACAATTTTGTTGCGTGTCACCAAAAATCACATGTTCACAGCAAAATCAGATTCACAAATAGGATTCAAGTGGGTCTTGAACAGAATTGTTGTCGGCTCATTTCATAGATATTTTTCTGCATGATTGTAATTAACAGACCAACCATGTGATTCAATCATTTTAAATCATTTGCATTTAGCACAAATTACACAGTGGTGCAAAGGTAGCATGGCTGTAGACTCTCGTTCACATTTCACTGAGAATTATCTTTGCCTGACCTTGTGTAAAGAATATTTGACCGTATTATCCATTCAGCCTAAATGTCATGTTTGTAAAATGTACAGCTTGAGGAAGGAAATGACAACATACTATGACAGTATGTGCTGAAGAACTGCATGGCACCTGGGAAGCCGACTGTCAGATGTTCTTGTTGCAGCAAGGGAAATCATGTACATCTGTACATACATGTAATAATATGCAATGACTGCTTTGTGTGTGTGACAGCTCAGAGTGATCTCAAAACTTGCAGAGACAGTCAACAAACTGGAGGAAAACAGTTTCCTGTTCAAAAAGGCAAAAATTTGTTTTGCGTTCAGCTTGATTTCCTCAACTCCTCTTCTGTCATCTATCCTTTATTGTCATCACTGTCTCTCATTTTTCCTCTTTTGACTACATTTTCATAAAGTGGAGTCACATGGCTTTAGGATAAGTAAAACTTTTTCAAACTCGCAGGGAGGCTTTTTTGCCTCAATTTGTACCAGCTGGAATAAAGTTTTATCTCACATTGTAATAATACTGTGTACAATCAATCCAGTTCTAAAATTTGCTTTGCCTTCAGCCTGAACACGTCTTTAGAGGAGAAAGAAAGAGCTTTAAAGATTAGGCAGAAAATTCTTGAGAGTCTGTTAGTTTGAAGCAGATTTATCACACACTGGTGGAAGCACAGCAACAACAGCATCTTCCAGCAGCTTAAATGCTGAGAAGAAAACAGCAGTAAGCCCCTGCTGTACCGGGGAGTCCTCCCTTTGAGAAATGACTTCAGGCCTCGTTTTCTAATCCAGATCCAATTTCAATACAATTACCCAGATTGTTCCGAAGTTCATCACTGAATGAAAAAGTCCAATCCCCCCTGAGAGAAATAGGGAGGAAGGGACTGAGCTGTGATCAGACAGAAGATTGGTGTCGCTCTCCAGAACAGAAGTCCTCTTTTTTTCTTCCTGTGATAATTGTGAGTGGTTAGGATCTGATCTGTGGTCAATACATCTGTCACTGCTGCTGTGATTAATGTAACCAGGATGTGACCGGCTGGGATGAGATCAGTCGATGAAGGGTTTCTCTCTGATTGTGTGATTTGTGGCAAAGAATCACCTCCATCTACATTATGTGAGTGTTGTGTGTCTGCAGGTTCTCTGTTGTCACTGTTGCCTACAGTGCCCATTATTTGTTGCTTTCAAAATTGTTTATGTGCCAAAGAGTATGACAACTGTAAATGCTAGAAGTATTTCCACCATGTTTTTTGTCATCTATCTCATATCATCCAGTGGAAACAACTTCCAAATTAAATGATAATTAGGACATTTGTCCAGACCCTCTAGAATGACATATAGAAGCGTCCTCTGATCTGATGACCCCATCAGCAGGATGGCATCATACAGCTGTAGCGTCCAAATCCATTACAAATCACTCTGGATCACCAGCCATGTTTAAGGTTGGTTGGGTTTAGGCCCAGAACAACTTGGTTAGAAAATGCGTGGTTTGGGCACAAATGACTACTTTGTTTAGGTTGGGGCGTTTTGTCAGTGTGAGTACAATTATAACCACCTCCTTTGCCTCCGGACACCAGAGGACTTTCTCATGGAGGAACGTCTCACTGGAACAGATACGCTTCAGTTCTATTCAATACAGCTGTCAACACAGGCTGCACAATAGCTCGCATTTGACTTGACTTGCATGAATGAAGCTACATCTATCGAAGCTGACACAGCAATCCCATTTTCAGTCAGATGAAAGCTTGGGCTGCTCAAGAAAAAACAGGATTGATGGAGGCTAAGAGGAGAATAAATACTGTTTAAACTTGAGTGACAAAACCCACTAGTCTAGTATAAATTCTGATTCTTGTCTGTTTGGAGCAAGGATGAAATCAGGTGATGTTATTATAAAGTGATGAAATCTCTATAGTGAGGACGTCATTGTGGATGAATGGGTCAGGTGGTGTAAGGACAGGGCATGGTTTCATATATGAAATGACAATGTTGTCCTGATGACAGTGATATAGGGTCAGGAAACACTTTGTCCAGAACCAATAAACAGACCAATGTATGTTCACCTTGTTATAATATACATACAGCCTAATGCAGTCACATGGTGGGGCACTCAGTTTCGGTCCTAGATGTTTTCATGCCATGATGGACCTCTAGCTTGTATTTAAAACAGCAGTTTTTGTAACGGGGCGAAATCTGTCTGAGTTGCAACAGGCTCAGTTTGAAAATTATTGTGTGTCTGGGCATGCAAATTTATTGTATAAAACTAAAAAAAAAACAAATGAAACTTCGATGAAAAATAATTGTTGACAATTTTTTTAATGACAAGTGGACAAATGAATTAACTTCATTTGATGAATTAACTAAATACTGTTTTAATTGCAAAGTCTTATTCAGTGGCCTGATTAGCAAAACAGAGTCCTCAACCACTCCAGATATCTCGTTCAGAAGGTGATTTAGCACCTTGGCCCCTGCATTCAGTAACATTTTGCCTGATATGGCATTGATAATATTAATATTATCTGAAGTTGCTGGTTGGAGAAAACAAATTTCTAGATTAAATTAATCTACAATCCACTGAGAATGAGGCAAGTGACAGAAGAGCTGGGACAATCTATGTAAACATACAGGCAGCATGTTGACATCTGTAGAAATGATGCAGATGTAATGTTAATAAGGAATGAGCAAATCTCAGGATTAATGTTGGCAGTGTCAGATTTTCTGCAATGGAGAGGACAGGAATCTGTGGTAATTCTAGTGCTAATGCTCGGTGAGCAGGAATGACAGAGAGAGAACAGACAGTTTGGAAATGATGACTGGATTCACTGAGGAGAGGCAGTCTGTTGCAGAGTCATGTGGACACAGTGTCTTTTCCACTAACCTTGCGATAGACACCTGTAACCATGGTAACTATACACAACCAAAATGGGAACAGCTGAAGCCTCAACAGTACATGACAGAATTAAGACTAAATTATCACTGTCAAAACCTAGACTGAAATGTGAATATCAATGCATCAGGTGACTGAAATTTCACTACTTCCATCAAAAGACTGAAGGCTTTTGGTTTCACAGTGCACTCAATAACTGTCCATGACATAATGTTCTGTCGTCATCAGCTCCTTATATGTACCCTTGATTAGTTTGTGAACGGAAGTATGTCTCACGTTGGTTGACCAAATGTCAGCAAAGTTGACCAAAAGTCAACAGAGAGTTGGTGGTAACTGAAGTCCATTTATAAGGGGTGGCATGGTGGGGTTGAAACACCAAAGACTTTTCATATTGTGCACAAGTCAATAAAATGTTCACTCTTATGAAGTCTCTCTCAAGTGAATTCTGGCTTGGCCAAGTTAAGTCAGGAAGAGAGTTTTAAGTAATTCATTCTCATTCTCGTCTGTTTTTGTTCCTCCCTCTTCGCCTGCTTCCTTATACCAGCTGATTAGGTTTGTTTAGCCTTTTTGCCACCAGCTCTATCAGCCAGTCTTATATCTGCTGCCACATGGATCATTCAGACACAATCAAAATTGCACTCAGCTACAAAACTTTATAGGAGAGTTTCCGCTGTCACTGTATATTTGGGGCAGTGGGGCATATACTGTATGTACCAATTAGTATCCAAAACAACTTGATCAAAGAGGAGCATAATGCAAATGCATCTGGATAAGTAATGAGACTCAAATCATCCATCTTTCATATTGTCAAATAATATTTATTCTTAACAACACATTAACATAATTGCAATATGTTGTATCTGTCAGAACGGGCGGGTGCGGACTCAGGCGCATCACACAATATACTGACTCAAAAATAGACTTTAATAAAAATGAAACGAAGTATTAACAAAAACTCTCTCTCTCTCTCTCTCTCTCTCTCAGTGGGATTCCAGGGAAGAAGTGTGGAACTATCATCTTCACGGCAGAGGAGCTCAGTAACTGCCGGGTCAGTATCAGATCATGCTCAGGACACTGTTTCTCCAGGCCAGACCCCTATGCTTATTTCATTTTTTAATAAATACCTTCCTTAAAATGTCATATTGAATGTGAAATGTGTTGTGAACAAACTGTCATCTCACCAGCAGAGCTGAACAGCTTTGTGTGCACATCTCTTTACATTATGTAACATCCATGTCACAAGTTGCACATGTACAGTATGGGCCTGTCATTCACCCTGTGGGCGAGGGGTTTGTAAGATCTGTCAACACTGTGTTTGAATACAGGCTCCACTTTTCAACAATCACATGACTGACCTTAACAATATGGTATTGGGGATATGAATGATCCAAATCAATTTGTGTAATTTAAGAACAATATAGACTAGCAATAATAAGGAGGGCGCTCCGATGACAGTGTTTAGTCTACGTCTCGAAGCAAGATTGGTCAATGCCATGAATGATAGGCCGGGCCATAGCCTTCCATTGACTGTATTCTACCTGAGCCACACAAGCAAAACAGGTTACAACATTTACACTACAGAAACAGAAGTCTGCTCACAAACTATTAACCTACGTGCTTTCAAAATGTACCATGTCCAAACTTTAGCGCACAGAATCAATTCAGCGGCAAAAACATTTATGGTGGGAAATAGGCAAATACATTATAATAAGGTTACACTGCACAGCAACAACTTTGATTAACACTAATGAGAAATACCTCTCCTTTTTAGATTATCAAAAAAAAAGAATTCTATTAACAGTATTTCATTTCTTATTCTAAAAGGCATATTTTGTATGTATGTAAACATTTATCTTAAATATGTATTCGATCTATGTAGCTTTTCATCAATTTTGTACAACCTACTTGAGTCTGTGGAACAGTATTTTTTGAGAAGAAAGAAGTTTGAATCAAATTGTAATTTTCCAAACATTTTTCCAGCACCTCTTTCTTCCCTTGTGTCGTACATGTCATTTTTAGTGGGTGCAGCAGCCACCAAATTTAAAGTGAATTATTTCCATCCCTGTCTGACTACCCCACTCCCCAGAGTAAAAGAAAATGGGCAGAAAGCTGTAGTACATTAGGTTGTCAGCATTCCTGGCTCCAAAAGGCACAGATAACTGATTAATCAATGCTAATTCATTGCTCGTGTCCCCATTTATTGTTCCTCTCAAAATGCATGTAAGAAATGCTCCCGAGCCCCCTTAGCAGTTCTATAACTCATGACCTCAAGTATTTCTGAAGTCCTTGGACGGTTACGTAAACTGTCCGATACAGGGGTCAGACATTTAAACACGACAGTCTGAATTCAGGACAGTCACTACTGCCTGCTTCCATTTTTAACTTAGCCGAATGAATTTAAATGACCGCACAGACTTCAGAATAATTTTGTCGTCAGCATCATGTGGAAGGAAAGTAAATTTGTACTTTTCCTTCAAAGTGATGATGAGAGACTCATGAATTATTTATCCAGTCTTATAGTTCCCTTTTCTTGCCACAGTGGGTAATTAATTAGACACTCCAATCAAAGAGAGAAGCGCGCACACACACACACACACACACCACACAAACATTTTCACTGTGATATTACAGTATACACTTCTGCATGCAAACATATACAGTTACATCCATGCTGGTGATGATTTGAATACTGAAGAAGCAGTTTGCTGTAATGTATACACCGAATTAATTTTAACCTTCTTCATACCATATCATGCATATAAATGTGAGGAGGGTTAAACTCGCACCGCAGGCCACATGCCAGTGATGGTGGTGTACTGCAGAGTGAGCTGTTACATACAGAGTGAGTTTACATTCACATTCATTAGTTATGGTTCATGAGGCCTGTATCTGGAAAAACATGCCCGGTTAGTTTTATCTCATGGATGAAATAACAGTTCTGTTTAAGGTAAAGATTAAAAACAAACCAGTCTGTCTTTACCTGTTATCTCAGATATCTTAGATTAGTGCAAAAACTCTGCCTCCAGTGTTTACAGGCAAAACTTCACTTATAAGAAACTGAAAAAAATTGGCAAGGTGAAAGAAATGGTAAACCTGTGTGTGTTTTTCTGCTCTAAAAAGCTACTAGCAAAACAATATGCATTGTCCACTTCTATCTGCTGTCACAGTAAAGCTCTACATGGTATACTAGAGGACAGTATAGTTTATCTACATTAATCTGTTTCTGTGGAAAACTATCCAGCACCTTATTAACATCCAGGGCTCTGACCAGGTAGTGAGATGCAAACAGCTAATTATACATTCTGAACTTAACGGCAGGTTTGCATCTTGAGTCACTGAACATTTTCCACCCATCGACTTAGCAATTTCAGCAACTTACAGCACGGGAACTCTCCTCACGCTGATCTCTGTGCATGTGTTTCAGGAAGGCCCAGCCATAGAGGCCACTGTTTATTGTAAATATCAGTATAGAAGTACTGTAAGGTAAATTAAGTGATAAATGCACAACAAGGAGATCTGATATTAGTATGAAATAATGGACAAGGTGGAGGCGAATCCCTCTGTGTATGGGGACTCCTTATTGTACTTGGTACCGAAAGGGGAAAGACTGAGGTCAGATCATTTTTTTCACCAGTCTCATCAGTGTTGACTGCAAACACAGTGTGAGGCTTTCTTAGAAATAATTACTAATCTGTTGTACCTGTTTCATAATGAAAGTAAACATAAATTCACTGAAGGCTGAAAATGAGTGAGTGAAAGTGAAAATATTGGCTGCTCAGTATGTTCTGTTTTTAACACACATCTGCCATTCAATCAGAAACAGATATTTTCTATGGCTGTAATATAATGAGAGAAAATGATTTCAGGAGAGAAACATTTTGCTCCCTTACACCAGACAATAACTGGTGATTCCATTTTTTGTTCATCTAGTTCCTCTCTGTGTATCATGAATAGATCAGGCCCATCCTGGTTGTTTTTTTGACATAAAGTAAGTCCCTCCAATTTGCTGCTCTCTGAAATACTGGACAATCTGATGTCTTCAATGCTCAAATATTCAAATATGTGAGTTATTTCAATGAAACCATCAGTGGCAGGGGGAAAATCTTTTTGGTCAAACTGCAAACAACTCATAGATATCTGAAACTAAGGAGCCCCAACAACACTTCATTTGCTTGTAAGAAGCCAGGAGCCAATTTTAAATGTTTATCCCTCTCTAGATCAAGAAAAGTCTTGATCTGTGAAGTAGTAACTACAGCTTTCAAAATCAATGTAGTTGAGTAAAGATGAGGTATGAGATAATTTGTATTTTTCTTTCAACTGACTGAATGATGCAAATTGACACCAAGCCCTTCTCGATCCAATCATGGTAAAAATTGTCATGCCAAGGAGGCATGAAACAATGGTTAAAACATATAGGTGTTTGTACTGACGTACAGTGACTTGCAAAAGTATTCACCCCGCTTGGCAGTGGTCACATTTTGTTGCCTCACAAGCTGGAATCTAAATGGATTGTTTGAAGGTTTGCATAATTTCATTTCCAGAACATGCAAACAACTTAGAAGATGTGATTTTTGTTTTTATTGTGAAGCAAATAACAAAAAAGACAAAATAACAGAAATTTTCAGCGTGCATAATTATTCACCCCCATTAAGTCAATACTTTGTTGAGCCACCTTTTGCAGCAATTACAGCAGCAAGTCACTTTGGATAAGTCTCTATGAGCTTGCCACATCTTGCCACTGGGATTTTTGCCCATTCCTCAAGGCAAAACTGCTCCACCTCCTTCATGTTGGATGGTTTTCATTTGTGAACAGCAATCTTCAAGTCTGACCACAGATTCTTAATTGGATTGAGGTCTGGGCTTTGACTAGGCCATTCCAACACATTCGAATGTTTCCCCTTAAACCACTCCAGTGTTGCTTTAGCAGTATGCTTCGGGTCGTTGTCCTGTTGGAAGGTGAACCTCCCGCCCAGTCTTAAATCACAGGCAGACTGAAACAGGTTTTGCTCAAGAATATTCCTGTATTGTGTGCCATCCATCCTTCCCTCGACTCGGACCAGTTTCCCAGTCCCTGCTGCTGAAAAACATTCCCACAACATAATGCTGCCCCCACCATGTTTCACTGTGGGGATGGTGTTCTTGGGGTGATGTGACGTGTTGGGCTTGCGCCAGACATAGCGTTTTCCTTGGTGGCTGAAAAGTTCAATTTTAGTCTCATCTGACCAGAGGACCTTCCTCCAGACATTTAGGGAGTCGCCCATATGCCTTTTGGCAAACTCAAAACGTGCCTTCATGTTTTTAACAGTAAGTAATGGCTTTTTTCTGGCCACTCTTCCGTAAAGTTCAGCTCTATGGAGTGCACGGCTGTGGTCCTATGGACCGATACTCCTCTCTCTGCCATGGAACACTGCAACTCCTTCAGGGTTACCTGTGGTCTCTGTTCTGGGTCTCTGATTAATGCCCTCCTTGCCCGGTCTGTCAGTTTTGGTGGGCGTCCCTCTCTTGGCAGGTTCATTGTGGTACCATGTTCTTTCCATTTGATAATGATGGATTTGATGATACTGCGAGGGATCATCAAAGATTTAGATATTTTTTTATAACCTAACCCTGAATTGTACTTCTCAATAACTTTGTCCCTGACTTGTTTGGAGAGCTCCTTGGTCTTTATGGTGTGCTGTAAATTGCTCAGTGGTGTTGGAGCCTCTGGGGCCTTTCAGAAAAGGTGTATTTATACTGACAGATCATGTGACTCTTAGATTGCACACAGGTGGCCTTCATTTCACTAAACATGTGACTTCTGAAGGTAATTGCTTTACCTGGAACCTTTTAGGAGCTTCAAAGCAAAGGGGGTGAATACATATGCACATGCCAATTTTCAATTTTTTATTTTTTAAAATTCTTTTTTTATATATTAATTTTTCATTACACTTTGCCAGCATAAATTGTTTTGTGCAGATCCATGACATAAAACTCAAATAAAAAATTTATAGGTGTAATCTAACAAAATAAGAAAAAAGCCAAGGGGGGTGAATACTTTTGCAAGCCACTGTATTTGGTAGTGCCAAAATTCTCCTAATCTGGTTTAAAATTTTTACAGACTGCTTTAATACTGCTTTTCAAATTTGGAGAATAGCATAGCTGGCAAAGAGGAATTATTTACAGAGCTGGCCTCCATCTGAAGCCACAATGGGGCTGTAGGTGTCTGAATGTCTAGGGCTCTCTGCTGCCAAAACATTAGCACCCTAACATTGGCAGCCCAATAATAATGCTTAAATACTGGCAGGCCCAACCCCGCCTTATTGTGTTCTATTCTGACTTAAAGTATTTGGATCTATGTTCTATGTGTGTGTAACATGAAGGCACAGCAACTTACATTTCATTGTGAAGCCCTGTGGTGAAAACTTACAATAAATTGACTGATGACCTTGATTCCTTGACTCCTTGAGTCTTGGGTAGAGACAACCCAAACAGAGATATCTATCTAATCTTAACCTGTGGGTTTTCAGTCCTAAACAGATCACAGTGTGTTTTTATGGGCTTGAAGAAGGTATCAGGTCTTCAACGAACAAGTCCAAGTGAACATAAAGGAAATGGGGAAGAACGATGCTTTTTATAAAAGTCCAGCTATACGATTGAACTTGATAAAATGAATGTGTAAAAATAAGCTGTTGTTGTTGTTTTCCTAGGACATAGCCACCATGCAGCTCTGTGCCAACAAGCTTGATAAAAAGGATTTCTTTGGCAAGTCTGACCCTTTCCTCGTCTTCTACCGGAGCAACGAGGATGGGACGTAAGTGTGTGTTTTTGTTAGGCGTGTGTTTGTTAAATGACTGTAAACCCTTCATTGTTCAGTCCATCTGTTCACCTTCAGCTGAGGCGAGCGTGCCGCTCCTCTAATGCAGCGCTTCCCTCGTTACCGACCGGGACTGAAAATCTGTTGGCAGATTTTTCCGTTGGACCTAGTCCCACAAGGAGTTTGAAAGCTTCTTGTCCGTTAGATGGAAGAAAGGCCAATAGATTTTCTTGACACTGAGACAGAAAGTTCACATCTGTACTTACTGTAGCCTTCAGTATTTCAGACACAGTTCAGGATCAAAACCTTGTGTGAGCCCATTCTCATTCTGCTGTCTCATGCTGAACATTTCATTCAGCTGAGATGTATTTCAGGAGAGTCTGAATGAGCTACCTTTGAATACTCACCCAGGGAGCAAAAAATATTAGACATATATACTCACATATTCTTTATTTAGTCAAACTACAACTATGTATAATATATAAGTATGACTATAGGATATTATAGGAAGTAGAGATCAGTCCACTGTAGGAAGCTTTCAGGCAGATTTCTTGTTCATCCGAGCGCCCATTAAACTGTATTTGTCATCCTCATCAGGTTGAACTGTCTCTTTGTGTTTCCAGTTTCACCATCTGCCACAAGACAGAGGTCATCAAGAACAATCTGAATCCTGTTTGGCAGCCCTTTACCATCCCAGTTCGAGCACTCTGTAATGGAGACTATGACAGGTGAGAGGAGAGCACAGGGGTTATTATGCTCCACCAATCACTATAGAGTGTCTAAATGGTTTGTAGTAGTCTGACTGCTGGTAGGTGATAAATGATCTTTACGTTGTTGTTGTTTTTTTGTTTTAGTTTTAATATTTGATTCAGGATAAGCAAGAGTACGATGCATTGATGGGTTATAAATGGATGCAGGTGGAGGAGAGAGAGGAGAATGAACCTCACTAAATCGTGGGAAGTCCCCCAGCAGTCTAAGCCTATAGCAGCATAACTAAGGGATGGCTCAGGGCTCACCTGGACCAACCCTAACTAAGCTTTGTCAAAGAGGAAGGTTTTAAGCCTACTCTTAAATGTACAAAGGGTGTCTGCCTCCCGAACCCAGACTGGGATCTGATTCCACAGGAGAGGAGCTTGATAACTGAAGGCTCTGGCGCCAAATCTATTTTTGGAGACTGTGGGAACCAATAGAAATCCTGCATTCTGGGAGCGTAGTGCTCTGTTGGGAAAATAGGGTACAATGAGCTCTTGAAGATATGATGGTGCTCGACCATTAAGAGCTTTATAGGTTAGCAAAAGGATTTTAAATTCAATTCTTGATTTGACAGGGAGCCAGTGCAAAGAAGCCAAAATGGGTGAGATATGATCTCTTTTCCTTGTTCTTGTCAGAACACGTGCAGCAGCATTCTGGATCAACTGGAGAGTCTTTAACAACTTATTGGGGCAGCCTGCTAAAAGGGAATTGCAGTAGTCCAGCCTAGAAATTACAAATGCATGGACTAGTTTTTCCTGCATCTTTTTGAGACAGGATATGCCTGATTTTTGCTATGTTCTGGAGGTGAAAAAAGGCAGTCCGGGAAATTTGCTTTATATGAGCATTAAAGGACAAATCCTCATCAAAGATTACTCCTAGATTCCTAACAGTAGTGCTGGAGGCCAATGCGATGCCATCGAGAGAACTGATATCTTTAGAAAATTTGCATCGAAGGTGCTTGGGACCAAGTACAATAAATTCAGTTTTGTTTGAATTTAACAATAGGAAATTGCAGGCCATCCAGGTTTTTGCTTCATTGAGGCATGCCTGAAGTTCAGCTAGTTGGTTGGTTTCATCTGGCTTAACTGACAAATATAATTGGGTATCGTCTGCATAGCAATGAAAACTGATGGCATGTTTCCTGATAATGTTCCCTAGGGGAAGCATATATAAGGTGAACAGGATTGGTCCAAGCACAGAGCCTTGTGGAACACCAAAGTTAACTTTAGAGTGTCTCGAAGATTCATCAATGACAAGTACAAATTGAGATCGGTCTGATAAATAGGACTTAAACCAGCTTAGCGCAGTTCCTTTAATGCCAATTAAATTTTCCAGTCTCTGCAACAGGATTTAATGATCGGTGTCAAATGCAGCACTAAGATCTAACAAGACGAGAACAGAGACAAGTCCTCTCTCTGATGCAACAAGAAAGAGGAAGAGGAAGAGTTTGGTTTCTGATATTTAGGACTCATTAGGAAGTCATTACTACTAAGGCCAATAGGAATAGAGGGCTCAATCGAGCTATGGCTCTCTGTCAGCCTGGCTACAGTGCTAAAAAGAAACCTGGGGTTGTTCTTATTTTCCTCTATTAATTTTGAATAGTAGTCTGCTCTGGCAGTGCGAAGGGCCTTCTTATATGTTTTAAGACAGTTTTGCCAGACTAAGTGAGATTCTTCCAGATTGGTAGAACGCCATTTCCTTTCCAGCTTACGCAATGTTTGCTTTAATTTCTGAGTTTCTGGGCTATACCATGGTGCTCACCTCTTTTGCTTTATTAACTTCTTTTTTAAAGGCGCAATAGAATCAAGAGTGGACCGCATTGAGCCTCCAGCACTATCAACAAAATAATCAATTTGGGAGGGACAAAAATTTAGTGTAGGAGTCCTCAGTTAAATTTAGACATGGCATTGAATTAAATGCCTATGGAATCACTTCCTTATATTTAGCAACAGCACTATCAGATAGACATCTGGAGTACCAATATTTCCTTAATGGTGTATAGTCCTGTAAAAGGAATTCAAAAGTTATTAAATAATGATCTGATAAAAGAGGATTCTGAGGAAAGACTATTAAGTCTTCAATTTCCATGCCATAAGATCGAGAACAAGATCGAGGGTATGGTTAAAACAGTGAGTGGCTTTATGAACACTCTGACAAAAGCCAATTGAATCTAATAATGACATAAATGCAGAACTAAGGCTATCATTTCCGGCATCAACATGAATGTTGAAATCACCTTCAATGATTACTTTATTTGTTTTTAGGACTAAACTTGATAAAAACTCTGAGAATTCAGATAAAAATTCAGAGTATGGACCAGGAGCGCGATACACTACAACAAATAGGATTGGCTGCAGAGTTGTCCAGGCTGGGTGTGCAAGACTAAGAACAAGGCTTTCAAATGAGTTGTAATTGAGTTTAGGTTTAGGTTTAATTGTGAGGCTTGAGTCAAATATAGCAGCAACTCCACCTCCTCGGCCAGAGTCTCGAGGAATGTGAGAATTAATGTGACTGGGTGGAGTCGCTTCATTTAAACTAACATATTCTTCATGACTCAGCCAGGTTTCAGTAAGGCAAAATAAATCAATATGATGATCTGATATTAGATCATTTACTAATACAGCTTTGGAGGACAGAGATCTGATATTTAAGTTCTTAGTTCTTAGAATGGCTTTCTGTTGAGAGCCATTCTAAGAACTTAATATGTTTAGGTTTGAAACTTTGTCATATTTAACACATTTAGACATTAAATGAGAGACACAGAATGTACAACATGCAATTAACAAATAAGATTATAAAAAACAACATATATTCAGCCCTAATGAGAAACTAGACATGAATGTTGGAATGCCTCTGTTTATTTTTTAACTCATTTTATAAACTTTTACTTTGAGAAGGGTTTTGACTTTTGGACTTCATAAATATGAAGCTACAACATCTTGTCACATTAGATACTTAATTTTTTCAATGTCCAAAGTCTCCAGAGTTCATCATCCAGGGCACTGAATTTCCCCTGTTTGAAACCTTGTTCAACTGCTAAAAATACTGACTTCTTTAGCTGTTGTTTTTCTTTGATATGACACAAGTAAAGTAAATGTAATGACAGAACCTGCTGAATATGTGACAATGAGGTCGGACTCTGTGGTGGTCAGAATAATGCCAGCAGTCGGCCATGCAGTCAGTCTTAGGCCAGTGCTGGTGTTATTGAGACCAACATGGAGGCAATGCAGCAACAATCTCACAAATATCTAAATTATTGTACTCACACTATTATAATATTCCATTATGCTATTGGCCTACCATGTCAAAGAGCATGCAAGTGTGTGCCGTGGCGCACAAGAGTCAGTGACATACACAGTGTGTATCACTCATGTTTTATACAAGGAATATGATAAGTCTCTGTGTTTGAATTGCATATAAGGATCAGTACCAAGAATACTGGGATATGCCTTTAAAATCCTCTTATATACCAGGTGTTCATATGAATCTGTTGTAATCTGACATTATTAATCTGCATCATGTAATAGGCATCCTTGTTTAAATGGCTTGTGTTGGCTTTAAAATGTGCAACATCCTTGTGTGATGATGTGAAGGCCAAGAAAAGTTTATGATCTGACTTAGTCCTCTGTCGATCTGTCCTCTCTGGCTCTCTGCCACTGCTCTTCATCGCCCACACCTGCCCCCTATCTCTGTGAATCTCAAATCGGCCTGTCTCACCTCCACTCCCTTGTCTCACCTCCCTCCAGGACGGTCAAGGTGGATGTTTACGACTGGGACAGAGACGGGAGGTAGGTTCTCTCACTCGCTATCTCTCTCTTTTTTTTCTTTATTCATTTTCATCTTCAGATTGAATCCCTCAAATTCCACACCTTGTTCTGTGTGGGGAGCAGTTTTTTCAATCAAATTATGACTACAACAGATGGCTTCACCCACTCGGCACAAACTGGGTGATTAATCAAAAACAACTTGCAGATGAAAACTTTCGGCAGAGTGGATGAGAGATGGGACTTTATGAGCACTGACCGCAGCACTGACACAGCTTCTCTTCCTCACTGACAGTGGGTTACTGTAGGGGCTTGTGGGCTTAATTGGAAACCTCATGTGGGTTTTTCAGGCTGTCAGGCCTTATGTTGCTGCTTTCCAGTTTCAGTTTTTAGTTTTATTAGTCGTAAGTAGGTTAACGCAGGGTCAGCGGTACAATGAAATGTGTTGGACAAGAAATGCAGCTCAGCTCAGCAGTGTGAACACTGGTCACAATATCAGCACAAGGTAAAGAAATTAAGAAACAGAAATTTGAATAAGAATGGAAATAGATAAATCAAATGTAACACAAATATATAAAAATGTGGATTTGTGTGCAAAGGTAAAAGTGTATACAGAAGTATTGCACACTGTGTATGTGTCAGTCATCATGGTTGATGCATGGTGGTGCATTTTTGCAGACAGCAGGCAAGCAGATATGCAATGTGGAGCATTAAGCTTAATGAGTGGAGAAGCCTGATGGTCTGATGGTAGAAACTGTCCTTCAGTCTGGTACATGCAGCCTTGCTCCTCTATCTGCAGGAAACACTGTGCATGCTGGGCAGCTGTGGTCCTGGATGACGCTGTGTGCCTTCTGCAGGCACAGCTGGGCACAGAGATCCTGAATGACTATAAGTCTGTTACCAGTTATGTGCTGTGCCACTTCCACTGCTCACTGGAGAGACTTTCCGCTGTGGGCAGAAAGGTCTTGTACCAGAGTGTGATGCAGCCCATCAACAACCTCTCAATGGTGCACCTGTGGAAGTTTGTGAGGATCATTTGAAATTCTTGTGGCATTCTTATAAATTTCCAGTCCCAGATTTCCAAATCCTACCTCACAATGTGCAAGACAGGAGGAAACTAAAGGTAAATGTTTGCCTTGCAGTGTTTCAGCAAAGCCTGACAGTCATCAGGCGGTAATTCTGTTCTGCACAGTCGGTTGCTTTTTCAAAGTCTGACAGGCAATTCTATTTTTTCTTTCCAGTGCATGGCAAGAAACTTTGATATTGACGACAAGCTATTATCAGAAATTTCATGCCTTAACTTTTAAATAGGGATATGACTGTGTCAAAATAAACTCCTGTGTAATCATTCTCCCACAGAGTGCAGGCAGTGTGCTGTCTGTCTCACACAGAACATAACCCCAGTGTTTGAGCCAAGTGAATGCAAGGATCCTAATGCAGTTTATGCTCACTTAAGTGTTGCATATAGATAAACTGAAGGCGAAATACCCAAGCTGCTGTGACTGCTGTGGCGTCTTCTTTTTACGCCTTTGCAATAACACTAATATGAAGATTTTCCACTAACTTTGAATAAATGTGAATAAATTTGGTCCAAGTGGTTCACAAGTGGACAAACAGAGCTGTTGTCAGATATCTATGGACATATTATAACCAGTATTGACCAGGTTACTTGAAGAATGTAATCAATTACTCATCACATATTGTTGATTTTAAAAGTAATTGCATTACTTTATTCATCACTCAACAGCAAAGGTCATGTCAAAAATCAGGTTACTTTTGTTAATCAGCCCAGCCTTGTCAAAGGTGCACTAGACTTTACAATTCAAATCCCCACAATTCCACGTTCTCCACATTCACATGTCTCATATTCTCTATGTAACATGTTCAGAAACAGAAAATTAGATGTTGTGGCTTAACAAGCAGTCAGTTACCACCCATCATGTAGCATAATGAAAGCTCTGAACTCAGTCAATGATTTCTGAATATAGACATACCCGTAGCCAGTTTCCCTCTCTCAGTACAGACTAATTGCCTCCTCACACCTCCAACCCCTACGCCAAGCTAGCATGTCCTCGAGCACTGAACACAGAGAGACCAAACTAATGTCAGCCATCAGTCAAAGTCCCAGTAAGAGAAAGCCAAGTCAAACCAACACTGATTACAGAGGAAATGTCAAGTAAGATCATTCAGACAGGATTAGATGATGCGTGCAGTCCTAGAGAGCTATGAGACCTATGCTCATCAATAAATACCTCATGGATCTGAGTGTTATTTCATACAGTACAAAATTACAGCAGGTGGCATACAATAGACAAGACACGCCTCAGGCATTTAGCGCCTGAGGCCTTGCTCACTGACCTGCAGGTCAACTTTTTATGTTTCTTCATACATATAAATTCATAAAGCAGTGTGTAAATACTCAGTAAACCAGTAAAACAGATAAATGTATGTGTTTGGGAGGAACCTTCATTTTTGGAGGACCAACTAAACAGGTGTTTGAGGCTGCATTTGAGTACTGTAATATAGAATTATCATAATTGAAATGACTGAAAAACATTTTTAAAATCACACTACTGACTTCCCAACTGTAATATTCATTTTTTAATGAATTCATAACAATTCTTATCAACTAATATCTTGGTTTTGAAAAATGTAATTTTTTTTTTTTTTTTTTTTTAAATTCCACTTCACCTCTCATACCTATAGTGAAACACTATAATGTGCACCTCAAAACTACAAAGCACGTCTCACAGACAGGTAATGGAATGGCACATAAGACGCATAATGGGTCCCAGATTTAGTATGTGGAGAGGAGGGTCAAAGGTCAGGTAAACCTTCCTTGACCAGCATTTCATTTTGTGGACATTTTAAGCTGGAACTGTATCATTTTGATGCAGAATAGCAATGAGCCATTGAAGCAAGATCATCTCATTAAAAAGTAATCCTTCAAAATGCAAATGTGCAGCACGGGCATTACAATAATATATAAAGCTTAAGGGGCAAGTGGCAGAGTCTACAAAATATAGCAGGGTAGAGGAGGAGGGCAGACACCTTGTAATTACAGGACAGTGCATCATATCCACAGTATGCATGACAACACTGACACCACAACGTGCTTACACCGTTTTCCTCTTTTGTCTCTTTAGTCCTCTCTCGCCTTAAACATGCCTTTTTTCCTGTCTTTTTCTTTACCTAAACCTCTCTTCTATTATTACTTTGTTACTGTTTCCTCTCTCCCCCCGACATCCTGCTTCTTTTCCCGTTAGGAGATGAACTCACTGTTTGCTCCTTGAGGATTCCCCTTGAAATACCAGCATTACACAGGCAGCGCTGGTGTCACGCACAGCTTCAGGTGCTGATATATTGAGATGCGGAGATGATCCGAGGGCATGGAAGGAGTTGATATTTACCAGTGTGATGATGCTGGAGGGGATTTATTTCCATGTTCAGATGAAAATGTGTTGAACTCATGAAAACCTTTCCTTTGGTCCTGGCACACATCACGTGCAGTGAACATACAGTGAGGACAATGTCCCTTACATTATTGTTCAGCACAAATGTTGAGCTGACAGTGTTGGTGCTGTAATACTGAGGTACCGGGGGTTTGAATAAATAGCTAAATAGTTTCAGCTTTGTGAGTGACATATTTGGGAAGCTGGGAATACATAGTCATACATTTTAACTCTGCACTTGCAGAACAAAGAAAGTCAGCTTTGGAGATACTGGTCACAAATCTTCAAACTGTTGCAACATATTGTGTTTTGGGTGCAATTATTATTTACAGTGTGGTTGGTGTCTTTTATTGATAAAGCTGCTTCAGAATGATCATTATTTTTGCTCTTTGTGAAGGCAGACAGGAATAGATAGGACAGACAGGAATCATGTCACTGCAGTGGTATAGCAGTTGACTTGTCTCTGTGTCTCACCTTGTCTAAATCAACCTTTCTTCCAGTCACGACTTTATTGGAGAGTTCACCACCAGCTACAGAGAACTGTCCAGAGGCCAAAGCCAATTCAATGTCTATGAGGTAAAATACAAGAATAGAAAAGAAGAAGTTGGACATCTCAGCACATAATTAAAAAGAATCCAAGATTTTCTCCAGAACTTTATTTTCCTGGATGTGTAAAGGATATCAAAAATGTAACAATGTTTTGGGAACTTGCAACAACATCAGTCGTTTCTTGGCAGTGTCATATATTATTCATTCAAGTAATATTTCTTCTATTATGAATCCCCACCCTCATCTGAGGACAATATATTATAGACAACCACCCACAGGAGCTCAGACACGCGGCTACACATTTCTGCTCAGCTTTGTTTGAAAAACTAATCTTTTTTTCCTGTCGTGGTAAAGGTTTTGAATCCAAAAAAGAAAGGCAAGAAGAAGAAATACATCAACTCAGGGACGGTAAGACCTGTGGGAGTGTGTTTTATTAGCAGCTCTCTCATGTTTCATGCAGAGCTGGACTGGGACAAAAAAGCCCTTGCATTTTTGGCCCCGAACAATTGTTTGAACACCACCCAGTGCACCATCCTCGTGCCCCCCTCAAATATGAGTACTGCACTATTCCCCCAAGCCTCTCCAAAGCTCAGCAGTAAGTGCCATGAACAAGTGTATCAATACAAGTGGACCAGTGGACTCACTCTTGACTGACTCCCAGGTGATCAGAGGGGTATTCGAGCACACAAAGTCCACACTCAGGTAGATGTACAAGAAATTGACAATGAAGATCATGTCAAATTATGACTAAAATGCATGCATATAAATGTGCAACCTATTACACAGACTTTTTACACATTTTATCAAGGCGTTATGAGCATTAAAAAAAATGCCATCGGGAAGATGCTCAGTTTTGCCTGATCCAGCACTGACTTCATGGACATGAGTTACAGCAGCAGTGACAAGTCAAAGCCATAAACGGACAGTGTTTGCCATGAGCCTGTTTTTGATCTATCACTTGTCCCTCCCTCTTTTCTCTTTTACTCCCGCTCTGCCTTCAAGGTCACTCTGCTGTCTTTCAAAGTGGAGTCAGAATACACGTTTGTCGACTTCATCAGAGGAGGGTAAGAGCTTAGTGCCTAATGTTTCATCAGAAGCCATCTGAGTTGCTTGTTTTGAGGCCTGGTCACACTGGAAAAAGGAACTATGAAATTAAAATGTGTGACCAAAAAATCCCTAACACGTGATGGGGATTATGATAGGATGAGTCCAACATTTTGAGGAGCCCGCACTGTTTGAATGGTGGTGCAGATTCCCTGCCTTGCCCTCTCTGAGTGGCAGCAGTGAGCCGTTGATGAGTTTCTCAGCCTGGTTTGTAACAGCTGTAAATGTGCTCCCATCTAGAGAAACTGGCACATTTCTAATATCCCTGTTTCGAATGATGCTGATGTGCTCAATCTCCCACCAGGACGCAACTCAATTTCACTGTGGCCATAGACTTCACAGCATCCAACGGTAAGACAGAGTTACATCGTTGTGCATGCAGGAACTGTGCACACATCTGTTGTTCAGTGAAAATGTTTTACCTACAACATTTGTGTTGTCCTCCTTTGTAATATTTCTACAACATATGGGTAGCATTTACAAAAAACAATACATTATGCTAAGTCATTTGTGATACAGTGGTTCAGTGTGATTTCTTACAAATAAGACCATTGGTTTTCTTTACGTATCTGTGACACCAGTGGTCTAGTAATGATATAGTTTAAAATGTGTTTACGTGACAGACAAAATGTAGAGTACATTTATTTCATCAGATAAGGCTGAAAGCTGGTTTTCTCCATGAGACGGTGTCACCTGTGATATCCAGGTTGACAGAGTGAGAGATAGTTGCAGTGAGTTAAAACATCACACATCAAAACAAACACAATAAGACATCAATATTACAACTAAATTAAAAATACTGGTTACCAACTAGCCACCATAACATTGTCAATACTATATAAAGCATAATTAAAATCAAACAGTTGAGCAGATTAAGAATTTCCTGGCTATATAAAAGAAAGAACTATAACTTAACAGCTGATTGAACGAGCAGTCAGTATCCATGCAGAGAGCCTTCTACAGCTGTTAGTGCGACTTCACAGAAATGGTACTGTGCTCTGAAGTGAACTGCGAGTGAGCTGATATCAGAAAGGGCCAATGGAGTTTTTCCAGGAAGCACAATAATACCTCCAGCCTCAGACATTCACTTTAAAAGCAGATAGTATAAAAAACTTAAAAGTAATTTGAGGAGTGTGGCGATATAACCTTAACTAATGGGAACCTGAGGCAGTTCCATTTAGTAAAGAAGATTGTGAGATGCAGTTGGAAGCCCTGGAGAAAGACAGTGAGTTAACATTATTTTGCCACACTACTGTACCCAGTGAATGAAAGCACTGATCACTAATGAAAATATGACAACGTGCTTGATTTCAATTGTAGTTTTTTTTTTCTTTAATGTCAGTGAGCATGACTAATACATTTGATCTAAAAACAGATGAAAGACTTTGCATGTAATCTTGCCACATGTCTGTTTTCATCCCTCTGTAATATCCCTTTGCATTGTGTTGTGTGTGTGTGTGTATGCGTGTGTGTGTTGGGTGTGGTGGTGTTTCTCTCTCTAGGTAACCCGTCCCAGCCCACGTCACTGCACTACATGAGTCCATACCAGATGAATGCGTATGCCATGGCTCTGAAGGCTGTGGGGGAGATTATCCAGGACTACGACAGTGACAAACTCTTCCCAGCATACGGCTTTGGAGCTAAACTTCCCCCAGATGGCAAGATCTCCCACGCCTTCCCACTGGTAAGACACACTGATTGAAAAACAGCCAACAGAGAAAAGGTAGTTGTCTCTGCTTAGATACTAGTGCAAGACATTTCATGATATCCAGTCAATAGTTTCTTCTGTTTTTGGACCAAATACTAACACGAGCTTTGGTTTTTCCAATGGGAGAGAAACAAGTTTGCCAACTTGAACTTACGTGTCAGCTCTGACTGAATCACTGCCAGGATGCAAAACGTGTCCTTAGTCAGGTGGAAGGTCTCGCTGGCTGCTGATGTAGAACAAGCTTTCATCTTGGACTTTCTTCAAGGCTGACTTTAGCCAAATAAAACTGCAGTCAAGCACTGTCAAAAGGAGCGCCAACCAAAAGTCCTGACTTCTATACTGTCAGGTAACAACAGGACAGTGACAAAACATACATAATGACAGTTGTTAAAACATTAATTCTCTGAACTAGTGACCATTTGGTGTTCCTGTGAACCCTTTACCCATCCTTTCCCAGGGGAAGGTACATTTGGTCTTTGTTATTCATTTAAATAGTGACCCCCAGATCTAAGTTACTCCTCTGGCTTTCCCACACTTTGCATGTCGTAAACCGTACACTCATCTTTCTTGTTTTCTTCTGGATTTAACATTTGTTAATTTCCCCCACAACTGACTTTGGAAAACACCTCTATATACATACATATATATTTATAACTGAGCTTATTGGACAGTTAATATTGTCTTTAAGATTTATCAGGCATATTAAGAGAAATGTGTTTTTTCTTCAATTCAATTCAGTTCAATTCAATTTTATGTGTAGAGCGCCAAATCACAACAAAAGTTATCTCAAGGCACTTTACATACAGAGCAGGTCTAGACCATACTCTTTATGATATTACATATAGAGACCCAACAGTTCCCATCATGAGTAAGCACTTGATGTGACAGTGGCGAGGAAAAACTTCCTTTGAACAGGCAGAAACCTCGGACAGAACCAGGCTCAGTGATGGACAGACATCTGCCGCGGACTGGTTGGGTTCTTAAATACCGTTTTGACTCTTATGATTAATTATTCACAGAGAGATTGTCGTGATTTTATCAAAAGCAAATTTGTTTGGAAATCTGCACTGCTAAAGCTCAACATGATCTAAAATGATCTCTGTGTCAGAATCACCTTTGTTATTTCAATTTTTTTTTCTAAGTCCATATGTGTTTGTTGAGCCAAAATCGAATTGACACACAACCAGCCTGGGGCAGGGCAGTATGTAGAGGACGGATAGTGACTGATGCAAATTACATTCAGTTCCCTGTGAGGCTTTGAGTGGAGCACTGTTTTTCTGTCTGTCACCGTTTCGTGTGTTCACGTGCATGCATGCAGGGACGTGATGTACTGAACCACATGGTGCGATTCAACTCAGGACAACTTGTAAGTCAATGGAAGGAAAGGTTACATAAACCCACAGGCTGTAGGAATTGTGGAGTAGTCTTGTGAAGTGGATGACTGAGGCAGATGAAAGGAACAAGAGGTGGGAGGAAGAAAACATTGTGAATCATGCTGCACGTTGAGAGAAAAGAAGTTTGATGGTATAGGAGTGATGGAGAAAGAATAAAGAGCGTACAAACAGACAGCAACACAGAGAGACATTTTGATGATGCATCACTTATCTTAGCTTTGTCAGCCAATAGGATGGCAACAATAGCAATTAGCAGTGAAATGAAAAAAGTACTGCTTATCCTTGGATTCTGAACGACCATCTCCCAGGACAGTTACTTTAGAGGAAATGAGGAGAGAAGGGGGCGGGAGAAGAGCACAAAAAAGGAGTTTTATATTTGGTGCTGTTTCAAGGCTGCAGGATAAGATTAGTGGAGTTTTTTAAGAAGTTGCTAATATGTCCAGATCTTTTCACATGGCTGAGACATTTTTTCTCTTACATGAAACTGTTCTTTTCAATCAGGTTTGTCAAATCCTACGATCCTGCTGGCAACTGCCCAGTCAGAAGTCAGTGGTAGACGAGAGCCTCAACATCTGGCTTGTCTAGATTCATTACCTTGTGTCACTATACTCCTTTCTATGCGAGCGGCCGCTCAATCAGCTTTTCCACTTAGAGTTCACCTCAGCGTGACAAATCCCTGTGCTGCGTCATGCGAAGGCAAGTCTAATTAGGAATATA
This sequence comes from Centropyge bicolor, assembly GCA_037975185.1. Classification (NCBI taxonomy): domain Eukaryota; kingdom Metazoa; phylum Chordata; class Actinopteri; family Pomacanthidae; genus Centropyge; species Centropyge bicolor. The sequence goes on along the minus strand of JBBMOC010000063.1, from coordinate 2,115,268 downwards.
TTGTTTAGAAGCTGCTTGGAGCACACCCAGCAGTCTAGAGTTCATCAAATAGAAAGTTTCAGTGTCTTGTCTCATGATATACGGTATGGCTCATGTAGGACAGATCATGAGTATAATGAGATAATAACCTGTGCGGATGTATGCACATGATAATATATTCATCTCTATGAAACATAAAAGAGAAGCTGGCATTGTGAAAATTGCCTTTATAATTAAACACATACCTGGTTCAGATAAAGGTCAGACTAATTCATTAACCAGCAGCACTTGTATATATTAACTCCTAATGAAGAACATATGCACATGTGCAATTTTAATGTTTTTTTTTTTTTTTTTAAAGAGCTCACAGTTGCACTAAATCAAGAGTCAGTGTAGCTCGAAGCGGTCTCACAAAAAGATAAAATATTTGTTTTTTTCTAAGACTTTCTTGGCGCTGATGAACGTAGAGCTTCCACTGTAGAGCCCCACTGTGTCAGTCCTTAATTAGCAATGGCTTCTGAATCTGTTTCTGATGCTTCAAAAAATCCATATTATTACACAAAAACTTGAGTCTCAGAGGAAATAATTAAAAAGCAGTCTTGGGGGGGGGTGAGATAGTAAAAAGCCTCAGAGCCTGTGCTTGAACCTGCCTTTGAAAAAGAGGCGATGATTAACAGTCGACAGCTGCATCATGTTGCTGTTCCGGCCTTTACCATAACAGAGCCACCAGGGACATTCATTGAGAGGAACAAACACTTAAGCTGTCCTTATTTCACACTAATTCTATTATAGTTTTGAGTCTGAAGTGCTTACACAGTGGGAAATAGCAAAACAAGGAGCATATTCAAAAATGCCAGCATGCAAATTACAATTGCAGTGAAATGAAATGTGCATGTTGAAAAACATGAAAAAGTTATTTCACAAGATTTCTAATTTAAAACTGAAGTCTGACACTGTAGCCATACCCTGCAGCCTTTTAAAATATATCAATTTCTTACACAGCAACTGCCAAAACAGCACACTGTGTATTAGTACAAATAGTGTATACTTTAATATAGAATTGGAACATATTCAGTCTCATCCAACAAGCACTCAGATGAACATATTTGTTCTCAAGTGGCATATGGTAATTTGAGAAAAACAGTTTTCTTGTTCGCAGAAGATTTACTAAAACTGACAAGCGTCCAAAACCTGTTGTACCTGAGTGTCTCTACAGGGGGAAAACACACGTTTGAAATTACATTATAATGTCTTAATGTGAATGAATTTGGAGGTGAAATATGTATCAAAAGTAAATAACAAAAATAGAATGAAAATTGAACCTGTAATAACTGTTTTTTGGCCACTTGGGATTAGCAGAAACAAGCTGAAGCAAACAGGGCTCTGTTTGCACATCTAATAATATGGAGCAACCTTAACATTAATTTAGAGCCACAGTATTTTTGTCAACCTGATGAATGTAAATCCAATATTCATGCTGCTTTCAGCTCTTTTTTGTGTCTCCATCATCTGCACAAATAAATTCTCTGCCATGATCAGCAACTTGTCGCAAACCGTGTCCGTCTGATTTTTGGTGTTGGGAAGGTTTCGTACAGTATGTCTGCCTGCTGCAGCCAAAAGCAAAGCTGATGAGAGCAGTCACACTGAACCGAAACAATAAGCTGAAAGGCATTATAAGGCTCCATAGAGCTACAGGGAACTGCAGATTTGACTTATAATTCCCCATATATTGCTTAATATGAACACCTTTTACATACAAGTGGTCATGTGGTTCATTGTTAATATATTTTACAAAATGTATTTGTAATAGGCCTTTAATTTATTTTTTCAATTTTACTTACAGTTTTTTACCATTAGTATAATGGAATGACAGCTCCCACAATTATGGCAAGGAAAATTGTCACATTCCAAAAGCTGCCATCAGGGTCTTTAGGCTTATCAAACATCTTTCTCTTCTCATATGTCTCCATGACTGTGACCTCGTGACCACCCTTTGACAGCCTCCCATCTAAGCAACTGAACCTTGAACCTGAACCCTGTTTTTTTGTTGTTGTTTTTTTTGTTGTTGGTTTTTGTTTTTTGTTTTTTTTTTTTGGGGGGGGGGGGACCTTAATACCGCCATTGTCATGATTATGTTATGTCTTTGCAGCACATCTTTAGACAGTTTCATGTAGCAATTTTGATTATATGTATGATCAAATATTACAAACATGCACCTGCTCATGAACATGTGACATTTATCAAGTTGAAAACTCACTGTAGGAGTAATTCCATAATCAAAAGAAGAGAGAGAGTTTCTGAGCTGAGCACGCTGAACACACAAGCACAGATTAGCTAGATTACAGCGAACCTCTGTACAGATGGTTCAGTGGTTAATGATGCAAAGCTAAAACTTGCAGGTAATGAAGAACAAGGTCTGTTATTTTATATAATCCACAGGTATGGTTTGGTAGTGTTTGCCCAGAAGACCTTGTGAGAAGTGCACTTTCTGTGGCCCTCAAGTTCATCATATTAAATTAATAACAATCTAAGAGGCAATGCATAAAAGCTAGAGAGTCTTAATATGATTTTGATCAAGGAGATTTCTTCATTCTTCAGAGTGACTAACTGAAGTGTCTTGCCGAATATAGCTTTTCAAAGCAGTGATCAGGAACAGAGATTTGATAACTCCTCCTTCAGGGAGTGAAAAGGAACCTGAGGACACTAGAGGGTTATGATGTCAATTACTCCTCAGTTTTTAATCTGAGAAATCCAATCTCTCTGCCATGTGTCTGCTTTTCACTGAAGGAGATCAGAGAGCTTATGGCAGGCTCAACACATGCTTGGCTAAATGATACAGTCTTAAGTGCTGACTATAGTTCAGGCAGAATGAAGCTGACATGTCAGAGTGAATCAGATCAACTTCAACTTCTACCAGATGCACCAGTGAAAATCCACATGTAATCCATGAAACTGCTCAGAGTTCACTGGAAATGCAGTGAAAAGTATGTCATATATTTTATTCCTAGAAGATATTTGACAGTTTTAAGTCATGCTGGGAACATAGGTTGACTATATTGCCGTCTGACAGTTCTCTAAAGGGGTACACACTCAGTGACTACATAATTACTCATTAATGCAAATCTCTAATTGCTCTATCATGTGGCTGCAACTCAGTGCATAAAAGCATGAAGACACTGTCATGAGGTTCAGTTGTTGTTCAGACCAAACATCAGAATGGGGAAAAAATGTGATGTATGTGACTCATGTAACCTGTCTGGATTTCCTATCTGAACAATATGCATGTTGATGCAAGCATATGTACAATCTGTTGTAATAAGAAAGCAATTGGATTGTTCAGAATGATTGTTGTTTTCAGGTCGGTTGTTTTGGCTGTCTCAGAAACTGCTGATCTCAGGCATTATAGTCTCTAGATTAGGAGATTTCCCATCAATTCAGCTTAATTGAGTTCAGTTCAATTCAGTATCCTGCCTTGTGTCAATGGTTTAAGCTGTTGATGTAATAATGTGGAGAATATATTTTGGCAAACATTAGGTTGTTAAATACCAACTGAGCATTGTTTACATGTCACATCTGACGTGAGTATTATTGCTGGCTGTGTGCTTTTATGGCCACTGCCGACCCACCTTGTAACAGCAATGTCCAGAGGTGATGAATACGGATTTGAAACTCTCTCTCTAGTTCACTTTTTTCGTTCTTTGAAGTGTGTGTTCCATATCTAATAGCCCCACATTTAAACAAAATCACATGCCCCCTTTTCATAAATAAGGGGTTTTTGCCTTGGAGTTTTTTCAGAACAATTAGAAACACTTGCCCTGGTTAGACGACACATCACACAACGATCTAGAGCTATCTGTGATACTAGTGGAGCTAGATGAATATTGGTGGCAACTGGACTTAAATATCAGTGAGCCTGATGGACAGTATTACTCAAGACAAAGCAATAGTTTCATTGTTTTTCACCAGCTGAGTTTTCTGTCTTGCAGAACTCAAATTCAGAAAACCCAAACTGTGTGGGCATCGAAGGTGTGCTAGAGGCTTACTTCCAGAGCCTGCGAACCGTTCAGCTGTATGGCCCAACCAACTTCGCTCCTGTCATCAACCAGGTGGCTCGGTGAGAGATACAGAGAAACACACACACACACAGAAACTACATCTACTTGTGGACAAATATGTACTCATACAGCTGCACACTCTTACATAATGTCTCTCATACATAAAATCTGCAAATTTCCATGTGTTTTATATGCATGTGTCACTTATCTTGTGCCATCATGGAAAGCCAGCTGGTTTTATATGCATATCATGAATACAAACAGGAAGTTTCTGAGGTGACTTGATGGCAGAAAGCAGGATCATAGAAACTGTCTGTCAATCCTCCCTGTCCTTGTAGAGAAATCGCAGTTCTCTGTTTATTCCAGACATTTTCATTTTATAAGTGTCCTGTGGAGATGTTGTAAACAAACAAAAATTAGGTTTACATTCAGTTTTGCTCACCTAAAATCACAGTGTATTCTTGAGTCTAACAAATGTAACTCATGCATTTCTTTCCTCCAAAAAAACCTGCAAGTTGTGCACAGGTGACACATTGCTGGCATTGCTTACCTGCTATTCCACTGATCAAAAGGTGGCAGTAACAATACAGGGAAGAAGAAGAAATAAATATGGATGCAAACAATGCAGAATTTAAAATACTATAATGCAACAGCTTTGCAAATGTTTTATGAACATTAATGTTAGAGTTCAAGGATGCACACAGTGTGTTTTGGTGAGTAACACGTAAAGTAAACACAAAGAGAAATTTACTAAGTTAACAATCATGAACAACAACAAGAAAAATTCTAATAATATTTTTTAATGTTTTCACATTATGTGTCACTTATTACTCAGCTATTTAGTTAAGTGAATACACAAATGCCTTTGTTGATCAATCAGGAGTCGATCCAAGAACGAACCGCTCAGTTCAAACACTCTACGTGAGGAGAACAATGGCGGCCATGTTACTTTAGGCTCTGTAGCGCGGCCAGGAAAAGCACGAGTCAAAAAGAGAGAAAAGAATATTTGTCAACAGCTGGAGAGGTTAATTTGCCTTAGTATGTTCCAACAAAGAGGAAGGGGTAATATTACCAGTAAAAACAAGAGAAGGTCTTGTTGAAGAATGAAGAATGTTATTGTAGAAGAATGTGAGAGAGGAGCTACTCATCATTCAATTTGTTGCACTTCAAGAGGTCATCGACAGAATTGTAGCCGTCCTTGAGTTTTCTGTCTGGGTGTCTTGCTGCCTTTTCGGACTGGTGGGTGGCATTTTACAACCCTGACTCCAAACAATTATGTAAAACATGAATCAAAGAAAGTGTGATAATTTGCTAATCCCTTTTCACATGCTCAATTGAAAACAGTGTAAAGACAACATATTTAAAGTTTAAACTTATCATATGCTCAAAAACACCTGTTTGGATCATTTCACAGGTAAACAGGTTCATTGCTAACAGGTGATATTATCATGATTGAGTATGAAAGGTTCATCCTGGAAAGGCTCATGCATCACACATGCAGTGCTCTTTATAATTTTTTGATTATTATTTTCTGAACAACCACATACCCACAACTTCAAATAGCATAAGTAGCCACAAGTAAGTGAACAAACCTTATCCTCCTGCATCATATCATCCAACAAGCTCTTTATAAAAACAAATTAAATTACCAACAAAACTTTTCTGGAGTAAAGCCGGCATTAAGTTTTTTAATGGATTTTGGCTGGTTATTACCTGCTACTGTATTTTTAGCCCTATGAAGCAATAATATCCTGTCCCAGTTAAGTGTGATTGTGGTTGCATAATCAGATGGAGTGTAGCGGTGCTGTGTTGTTTCTGCTGTGGGCTCAAGAGCCTCAAAACTCCCGTCCATTCAGAGAGAGAACAGAAAACTTTCTCCCCGTCCTTACACTTTTTTTTGTCATTCTTGTTTTTCCCCATGTCTCCAGATATTTATTGCTTTGTGATCACAACCCTTCCCTTGCTCTTTTTTTCTATTTCTTTTCCTCCCTTCATACCTCTGTACCTCTTCCTTCTCCACATCCTTGTTGTCCTTCAATATTTCTGTGTGTCACCCACCTTGTGCTGCCTGTTTCTTCTAATTTGCTTCCTCCTTCTTTCCTTTCCTCTTAATTAAACTCTAGATCCTTCTCTTCTTCCTCCTCATGGTCCAGCACTTCCTGTTACTCCTCCTCATCCACCTCTTCTTTGTTGTTGTCATCCATGTGGGAGGCTTAGAGAAGTGATGAAGACAAGGAGCTAGATGCATATATGCTATCCATGCACTAACCAACGATCACTGACAGTTAAAAATATGCTGCTTCTCTCCAACAGTCACTATGTGTTTGCATGTATTGTATTGTCTTTACAGTTAGTTTTGCTGCCTGTATACTGTATGTTCTCGTGTGTTGCCACGTGTGTCTTTGTGGGCAGGAAAGCTCAACTGTTTATCTGTGACGGTTGGTGAAAACACTATTTATGTTATTACTGGAAACAAGTAACCTGCCTACACAAACACACACAACCCAAATCACAGAGTCTGCATTTTGTTTCCCTTGTCCTGTAGAAGTGAAGCTTCAGAGTTGCTGTTGAATTATGCAGTGAGGTGTCATCCACCTGAGCTGAAGCCTATAACGTAAGGTATAGATCATGGAGAAGCCCCTGTGGGAACATCACAGATAGTTGTGTTTTGGCTCAGCCTCACACATCTGTGTCTGGCAGCTGCATACTGTGATGCATTAGAGGATTACAGAAGGTTGTAAAAAACAAAACTGCTTCAGTGGAAATGTTCACCTTACCCTCCTCATCTCCTTAGCTAGAGGGTGAATGTTGGCCAAATATTTGCACTGCAATTATTGATGTATTCTCGTTTTGAAGTTATTACTGAGTTCAAGCCATGAGTGCATTTGATTTATTTGTGACTCAAATGCGTCTTACGTTGAAAACTCGAGGGACGGCCTCTGATGCTCTCTGAATGCCTTATAGTCACAGAATAAGTTAGAAAGCAATAGTCGAGTGTGTAGCATAAAAGAGACGATCATGTGACTCGAGGGGCTGCATGTGGTGAGAGACACAGCAGGGCACGTCTGGAGAACTGCAGCATCGTAACATCACTGAATTATCACATCAATCTCCACCAAATTAAAACTGTAATTGTCATAAACCACTTAGATCATCATTAAGAAGCTTTGCAAACTATGTCAGTTGCTACAAATTACATTTTGATGTAATCACATCTAAAGGAAGTGGAATCTATTTTTTTAGTTTTTAGATACTAGATTGTAGAGATCCTCACATATCCATTTAATTCCTAGTATCCAAAAACTCATCAATCAGGTTTGGCAGGTTAGTTTGTTTAGTCTAATCGAGTAAAGTAGGGCCCCATTGAACTGATGTGTCAATAGGCATCAAGTGTTGTCGCCACGTTTTTCTGTCGTCCATCTCAGGTGTCACGGTTTCAGGAAGGACCCAGAAGCGAAGCAGCAGCTGTGCAATCAGTAACCAGACTTTATTACAGGTTTTAGGATTAAAACAGTTCAGAGCAGGGAGATGAACAGCCGACAGGAGGACACAGTCTTTATAGATGATCGGCTGAGGTGAGAGCGGGGATCGAACCCGCGAGCCTTTGAACTGAAGTCCGATGAGCAGACCACTCAGCCACGCTGATGACACTCCCACACAGAGCAAACAGAGGCTTTCAGGAAACCCAGAACTGGACTCACACTTTGCTGGGTGACACGGAGATGCACCGGAAAGCCAGAAACCAGGCTGCCACAGATCAGGACACACAGGCAGATTCTCAACGTCGAAGACAGGCAGGAGGATCAGATACCAGGCAGGCCACCACAGATCAGGACACACAGGCAGATTCTCAACGTCGAGGTCAGGCAGAAGGATCAGATACCAGGCAGGCCACCACAGATCAGGACACACAGGCAGATACTCGGCATCGGGGACGGAAGGCAGGATCAACAGCCGGGATTCAGGCAAACGGGTGATTGAAGAACAGAAGCTAGTCGATACCTTGCAGTCAAGCCGAGGGTCAGGCGTTAAAGGCAGAATCAGGAACGAAACTTGTCGGCAACGGGTGATCAATCCGGAAGACAAGTCTGGAGTTCTCTGCATGAATGCGAAGACAGTCTGACACTGACTGTGTGTGGAGCTGGGGTTTAAGTAGGTGGTCTGATAGCAACAGATGAGGTGCAGGTGTGAGCAGGAGCGCAGGTGAGGTGAGTTGAACTGATTAGGCTGCAGCAGGAATGTGGCAGACTGGAGGTTGAGACTGGGGCTGAGACTGAGATTGTGACATCAGGTGCTTGTATGTAGAGCTGTGCCCAAATCAGATTTTTCCAGTCAAATCTGATTCAACAGTTTGTTCTTTGACCTGAATCTCATGCTTTACCTGTGAGACCCACCGTATAATGTCTCTGTTCAACCTCTATGATGTGAAAACATTTCCGCACAGTCAGAGAGAGTGAATGTGCATTCATGCTCATGTTTCAGTAATAAATTCCGGTCCGTCACACCAGACAGGAATAGAGGAGGTTGTACCAGAGTCTGGTTGGCTCAAAAGTACTTCAGCCATGTGTCTTTCTCAATTTGTGTGTGTTATGGCTGAATTGCATTTGACTGGGTGATTTGGATTGTGTCTGAATGTCCTTGGGGTCAGTTGTCTTTTTTAAAATTAACTTCACTTCCAGCTTTCTTTCAGCTTGTGTTTTAGATCTATAGTTCTTTGGGCCTATGGAGACCTCTGCTATATATAGACCACTGTCATAACCAGGAAAAAACGTTAAGTTACTTTTGCAGTTATGTTTTGTCTCATGTTGTCCTGTCTCTTCCTGTTTTATTTTGGTAACTGTTTCCCTTCTCGTTTCAGGTTGCTTGCCCTTCCTTCTGTGTCTCCCGCCAGTGTGATTGTCTGCCCCGCCCTGATTGTTTCCACCTGACTCCCTACCTTGTGTATTTAATGTCCGCGTCTTCCCCTGTCCTGTGCCAGTTTGTCGTGTCTGCTGTGTCCGTCAACTCGTGCCTTATTTCCATGCGTCTCATGTCAAGTATTACAGTTTTTGCTACCACGTTTTCTTGTTCCTTTTCAACCTCGTTTTTCCTCTGTCTAGCTAGAGTGACTTTAAGTTTATTACTTTGTTTATTTGATGCTTTTCTTCCTCCGCAGAGTGATTTTTCGTTTACCCACGTTTGGTCTTTCCTCAGTAGAGTGATTTTGAGTTTTGCACTTTGTTTAAATAAAAACTTTCATTTTGAACTTTTTGTCTCCGCGTCCTGCTTCTGGGTTCACAACCAGGCTGAGCCTTGTCAACCACATCAACAGTAATTGTAAATCAAGATGTTTTTATGTTGAAAATATCGAAGTCCTCCTTCATCACAAAATGTTATGGTTTTTAATTCCTATTTCTTCCAGTTCTGGTTGTTGGTGTCATCTAGCAGATTTTTTTTCTTTCTCTCCAGTAAAGCTAGACCAAAAAGCTTTTTCACTTTTTCATGAATCACACATCCATCTAGTGTTGCCCTGGTATATAATCAAGGAGTTAAATGGACAGCAGAGCATTACTGTGCCAGAAACATTTTCAACAGAGGTGCTGAAACAACTGCTTGGAGAAGTTTCAGTTAGACTACACATGTAAAAGCATGTGACATTGATTTGTTCATAAGATGCATGTGGTTTGAACTCCGATCTTTGGAGCAGATGAGTCCACCTATAGGTGGGAGATTGTCTGTAACCTGGTGCAGCCAGAACAACTCGGAGCTCAATTCTCTAAAGACAGTGGAGTTGGTTGTCTATTACAGAGATAGAGTCTGTTCACCCTGATCACCCTGTGACTCCACAGTTGACACTGTAGAGTCCTTCTGTTTCCTGGGCATCACCATCACCCAGGTCCTCACTGAGAAAAAACAGCAGAGGATGTATTTCCTGTGGTAACTTAAGAAGTTCAACCTGGGAGAAAGATGGCCGCAGCAGCAGGCATGAGATGAAACTGCTCAAATAACTTGACCAAGAAACTCAAAGATCAGTAAATAAGATGCTCCAGTATGTATGTGTTGCCAGCAACTCTCTGGTAAGACTATTATGTTAAAATCAAAGATTCCAGATAAGCCAGAGGCAAGTTTATAACGGCAAAGAAAACTACTGAATTTGCCTTGCCACGCCAAGCATTCTTCTGACAGTTACGCACGTCTGTGCACACATATTTTACTTTTTCGGCAAGTTTTGCTAGAATCAAAGCTCCCTTGTTTAACTTCCTTAAGCTTCAATATGCAAAGTAGAAAAGAACCGGACTTTAAACGCGCCCAAGCACTGCTGGGTTCGAGTGAATCCGAGGAAATTACAACATTTACAGAGGAAGACCGGGAGATGTTACATGCAATCTCTACTCAACTTAAAAAGCTTGACATTCTTAAAGAACTGAGAGCTGATGTCTCGGACTTGAAACAATCTGTGGAGTACAATATTAGTTTAATTATGGAGTTAAAAAAGGAAAACAAAGCTCTGAGGAAGGAAGTGACACACCTGCAGTCTGCTGTAACAGTTTTGGAAAATGATAGCCTTAAGCTCAAAAAGTCCCTTCTGGATCTCCAGTGTAGAAGTATGCGGGACAATCTTTTGTTTATGGGGATACAGGAAAACGAGACCGAAACTTACGAAACATCGGAGGCAATTGTGAGGAAGTTTATGCAGGAACAACTTAAAATCCCGGAGGAAGATGTCAAAAAAATCCAGCTGGAGCGCATCCACAGGCTCGGATCCCGTAAAGGGGGAAAAACTGGGAAACCCAGGCTACTTGTGGCGAAGTTTGCTAGCTCTAAATCCAAGGATCATGTCCTTGGCCTTAGCAAAAGGACACATGTTTCTACCTGAGCAATCAGTATCCTCCGGAAATCGTGGAGAACCGGCGTAAAACCATTCCCGTCATGAACGAGCTCAGGAAAAAAGGGGGAAAAGTCATCTTCCTCCATGTTAATGGTCAGCTGTTCAAGGGTGACACAACAGGAAAATCTTGGATGACAATAAGAAACAGTGACTGACATCTCACAGCCTTTATCCATCGGCACTTCTGATTGGCTGTGAAAGTTGTCCGTGTACTCTGCTCACCTAGCAATGGCTCTTTGCCGTGCTCTGGGATGCATTCAGGAACATTTGAAAATAAGATTTATCGAGACTTAATTATTTTTGCCTTTTTATGACATTTATTGAGAAGCTTTACTAGTATCAGTTTTTGAGGTTTGTGTGTTTGTTTGTTTGTTTTTTGGTTGGGTTGTTTTTGCTGTTATTATTAAGCTTAGGTTTCTGTTTGTTTTTTTCTTAATGGGTAGACAGGATGCATGTTATGTGTTATGTGTTTTATGTTATTGCTATTTTTGCTTCATGTTATGTGTAAGCGGTTTCAGTCACTAAATAGCACAAATGATTTAAATGCAATGGTTTTTATTTATATTTTTCTTCCATGTCCAATAGTAATATAGTAAGTGATGGGATAGACATTGCAAGTTACAACTGCAATGGTCTTGCTGATTTAAAAAAAAAAAAAAAAAAGTTGTATTATATTCTCGTGGTTAAAACAAAAGAAACAGCACATTTTTTGCTTACAAGAATCCCACTCAACAAAGGAAGATGAAATATCTTCGACAAAACAGTGGGATGGTAAAAAAAATTTCTGCATGGTCAGCGCAGTTCGAGGGGTGTTATTAGGGATGAGCGAGTACACCACTATCTGTATCTGTATCTGTTTAACCATCTACATTATCTGTATCCGTATTCGGAGTGAGCGGTGCCTAAACCGGAAGTGGGTGCAGAAATGGGTGGGGCTTAAAACGGTAAATTATTTTAAGTCTGAAATTGATATGGATTGATCAGAAGTTGCTAATCTACTGTATTCAAAGCCTATATACAGTATATCTCCATAATATTTATAATATTCATGAACTGCAGTGTGTTCAGCTATATGTGTGTATGTGTATAAGTGGTCTGTAAGACTGTTTATTTTTTCACGATCTGAGTGAACTTCATGATTCATGCAAACATCCAGTGATGGCAAACAAGGAAATAATTCTTCTCAAAAGCACCGCGTTAAGTACAAGCAAAGTTTTTCAACTGACTTCATATCACCAGCCAAACTAAGAGCAAGCAGACGGTAAAAAAATAAATAAATAAAATCCGACCGGAGTGGAGACACTGACCGACGCGACGCGAGCCGTTTTCAGCTCTGTCTTATTAAATGGACCGCGTACATTACGAGAGATGTGCAGAGACGTGTCCGTGTAGGGAGGGGCGGGCGCTGTGTGTGACTGGCCAATCACAGAGCGCGAAGACAGTCAGTTACACAATGAGGATTTCCCTTCAGCACGAGCACAGATATTGACGGGTTTTACTCGTATCATACTCGTTTTCGTCAAAAATGCTATATCCGTACCGGATACTCGTCTGAAACGAGTATCCGGCTCATCCCGAGGTTACACAAATTAATTAGAGGTCTGATCTGAGCTGCATAGAAATAATCTCTAAAACTAGGTTGTGCCATTCTCCCTTATTCCTTTGGAAGTTGTAAAGTTTTAATCTAACTCTGTTTTTTTACCCTGCCAAATAAATCTTGAAATAATCTTGTTCAATTCAGAAAATTGTTTTGAGGAAAGAACTATGGGGAGTGCCTGAAATAAGAAGAGATATTGTGGTAGAATATTCATTCTTACACAGTCAATTCTGTGACCGCCATAAATCTAGTATACCCAGCTCTGTCATTAAAGCATTAATTTTCCTATGTAATTGCATAATAACTGAGTTTTTGGATGAATCCTGTCTTGGATTGAGACGGATATTCAAATCCCCACGACATATGACAACCCCTGTGCCCGCTATCATCAAATCAAATATGTTTCTATACAAAGCAAAGTCACTTCCAGGGGGAGCATAAACATTGCAAATTGTTATAAAAACATCATATATTTTGCCTGAGACTACTACATATCTTCCTTCCTTGTCAGTTGTCTCTGAAACCTGTTCAAATGATATTTGTTGTGATATCAAAGTTGCAACGCCTCTCCTATGGCCTGATTTACAAGATGAATAGTATACCCTTGAAAAACCCATTCTCTTAAGTTTTTCATGCTCTGGTGGAGTGAGGTGTGTCTCTTGCAAGAGCACGATCTGCGCTTTCTCCCTTTTCATTTTTGTCAATATCTGCCTTCTCTTAGCTGGATTTAAAATCCCATTCACATTAAAAGAAATCACTTTAAGAGTTTGCCTAATCATTGTCTCCTACTGTGGCCTACCTTGATTGTCACACACCCAAAAACCTCTCCTGTTGTCTCCGGAGCAATTTAGAACAGTTGCTTACGATGCTGAGGCTCGCTTCAGAAGAGCCTTGCGGGACCGTGTAAAGTCAAAGCCCTCGTAAGGGAATGTCCCATGTCACGGTGGAGGGGCCCTGAGATTTCAGCCAGAGTCCAAATAAAAATAAAAATAAACAAATCGAGGATGACTCCCCTAACAAGTCCCGTTTCATTTAATTAAACAATGAAAACAGAAGTGTAGAGTATGATCAGGCCGCATATATAGCTAAGCCAAAATGGAATATAAGCTACAGTTTTATTACAAAATCAAATAAGACTTATCTGTAATGTGTGAAGAAGGGATCCATCAGTGATCAGTCAGTGTCTTGGGAGGGCTGCCTCCTGGACTCCTTAGGTCTGTCCTTAAAGTGAGAGCGTTGGCGTTTGGATTGTGTGCTGCCGCACACAGTGACAGGCTCCTGATTTCCAACCTGGTCTCCCCTTCTCCCTGCCACCTGCCAGGTGGACAGGAGCTGGATCTCCTCTTGGTCCGGTGTGGCTGGAGTCTTCACCACAGCAACTGGAAACCCTCGCGCCGACATGTCCCTCATAGCCTCCGCAGCATCCTGGAATAGCCGGATGCCGTCATCATAAAAGATGCGCATCTTTGCCGGGTAGGGCATCTGAAACTTTATTCGTTTATTTCAACACCTTTTTGGCCTCGGTGTATTCGCTGCATTTCTTTAGCAATTCAGGGGGAAAGTCATGGTCGACTTAGAAACGAACGTTGTTGTAAAACACCTTCTTTTTCTGCCATGCTCTCTTTATCACTTCTTCTTAGGTCCACCAGCTACCGAACTTGACCACTATGGAGCGAGGTTTTGTCTGTGGGTCGATGGGCTTTGGTGCCAGAGCTCGATGTGCCCGTTCAATTTTGAGGTCTCCATCCTGTGGAAAGTCAAGTGAAGTTTTCAGCAGGTTATCCAGGAAGCCAGCCATGTTGGTGCCCTCTTTATCTTCGGGTATACCGTAAATCCTCAGGTTGTCTCTCCACGCTCGAGCCTCCTGGTCGATCAGCCTCGCTTCCAAGCTAGCCTGGCGCTGTATTAGCCGCTTGACTAGCGTAGATGTTGCTTGAAGTACAGTCTCAGTGTCATCTATTCTCCCTTCTGCTTCATCCAGTCTGGCGTTTGCTCTCTTTAACTCTTGTTTAATGTCGGAGAGTTGTACCCTGTTGTCTTTTCTGAATTCATGGATTTCGTTGAGCATACTTTGCAGGCTAGCCTCGGAGCTATCTTCCTCACGTGGGCGTAGGTCCGGAGAGCTACTTCGGCTGTGGCTCGAGTCTGGGTGATCTTCTGTCAATGCCATACTTAATCCACTTCTAGCAGTAACCCCTTTCCTCATATTGTTATAAAAATGTCCACCAGGATTGATAAAAACGAGTTTTTAGGGGTTATTGGTAAAACTTTCAGGGAGCTGGAAAATTAGGCTGACATCTCTCAGTACCAGAACCGGAAAACACATTTGGACAGTTTGTTTGTGAAGTGATGTTTTTGTTTATGATTGTGTTGTCTTTGGTCTTATTTGATGTTTGTTAATTTTAAAAGAAGAAAAAAAAAGTTCAACCTGCCATAGGCAATGATGGTGAACTCCGACACTGTCACCATTGAGTCCACCCTCTCCTCCTCATTCACCATCTGATTCACTGCTCTAACTGCCAAGGACAGCCAACCCTCCAGGACCTGTGCTCCTGCAGGACCCTGAGGATGCACGTTATATTTTGGACAACCCTTCCCACCCCAGATACAGTTGTTTTGAGATGCTACCCTCCCACAGGAGGTCCATCAAAACCTTAAGTCTGCACACCTTAATCAAATGTGTTAGATTAACACTCACCTCTTGGACTGTCTTGCATATTACAAATATTCTTTAAACTTAATGCTGTGAATTCTGCATATTTCCCACTCCCTATATAGCTCTGTCATATAAATAATTCTCATATTGTATATATTGTTTTTTATTGTTTTTATAACATTTTTTCACATTCAAATTTCTATTTTCAATACTTTTCATCTGGCTGGAACACTTTTATTTTTGCCTTACATTTTCTCATACTGTGTTTATATCCCACCAGTTACTAAGGCAAGGTCAGTTTGAGAGGTTACAAAGTAATTTTTTCCCCTGTTCCACCTGCTTATGTCCTTTCCCATTATTCTGCAGAGACAGAGCAAGAGAGTTGGGAGATGGAAGAGGAGGACGTGTGATGAGAGAGAGAGGAAAATAGAGTTGAGACAGGCAGGAGGACAGACAGAGAGGACTCCAGCAGACAGGAAGGCAGGAAGGCAGAGAGAGAGAGAGAGAGAGTTTGCCATTTTGCCTGCTCTCAGCCTCAGGCCAGACTGAGTGTGAGCCAATCAAACAGTGAGTCAGACAGCAGGTCTTCCTTCTCCCTGCTGGGATCCTAGCCTTACCTGTAACGCACACACACACACACACACACACACACACACACACACCAGATAGTGCACAGCAAGAATGCTCTATTATACAACACTGCTTTATTTTATTTTTTTTTTCTTTAAATGTTATATGTTGGGTTCCCTGAACCTTTGTTTGGTCTGCCTTATCTGCTTTTGACCCTCGTCTGCCTGATCATCCAGTAAACCTTTTCAATTTGTTAATAAATTTCTACTAGTGTTCTATTCCCTGTGTACCTGCCAGATAAGATGGAACATTGTTTATCCTGAGGGAAATTGTTGTCTACAAAGTAGGAAGAGTGCAATGTAAAATATCAATTAAAGTGCAATGTTTGTACCATTAGGTCAGAAATGTGATTTTACCTCAAGTTAGTGTGTCTACATGTAGATGTGATCTAACTTCTGTGGCCTCTCTCTCTCTCTCTCTCTCTCTCTCTCTCTCTCTCTCTCTCTGCGTGTGTGTGTCATCATGTCAGGTGTGCTGCAGAAGTGACTGATGGCTCCCAGTATTTTGTGCTGCTGATGATTACAGATGGCGTCATCTCAGACATGGCTCAGACCAAAGAGTCTGTGGTCAATGTGAGTAAACACAACACTGCACACAAAATACAAAAATGTATGAAAGCAATAGACCTTGAATCAAATTTCACTTAAAGTCTAAACAACAGCCAGTCAGGGAAGCTAAATCACAAATGAAAAGGAACCCAACATCAAAGCAATCATTTCAGCATCATGAAGCTAAAGCACAAGTGTGACCCACATATTCATGAACAGTAAAACTATATGTGGGTATGGAAACTGGTGTCCTGCATTGTAAGGCCTTCATAGATGAGTCAGTTAGATATAATTATGCAATACTACATACATTTTGGTTTTGAAAGTCCTTCAAATTTAAACCATGGCCTCTCACTGACACACGGGCCTCCCAGAACCCTGGTGATAGATATTATATGCCTGTATGTAAGGAAAGGACAGGAGGGGATTTAACAGATCTGGTCTTGTGCTGTGGTGGTGCCCAGAAATCCTGGAGGATTAACACTGGGTCAGTGTGTTTAAAAAGAGTGAAAAAATGCACGTATGAGAGGTAATTTGCATAAAGTAGGCCCATGGAATTTAGTTAAGGGAAAGTATGTTGAAGTTTACTTCTACAGTGTCTGCTGATAGATATAATGGGAGGATTTTCTCAGGTGTGGATTGAGACCAAAACAAGGCTGAAAGGACAGTGAATATTGGATTTTATTAGGTGGCCATTAACACCACTTTATTATATACGAGTGTCACTCTGTGTTTGCTGGATGTGATCAGCTAAAACAACTTTATAAGGAATAACATGTCAATGTTGTGTTTAGAGCCTGTTCTGCTGCCCCACGGGGCCAAAACATCAGTTCAAGCTACTTTACATGACTAACAGAAAAGCAAAGCAACAGTGTTACGACCCAGGTGGTGTTAACTCTAGGGATTGAGGGACGCAACACAGAGCCAAGATGTAAAAATGGCGGAAAGACGTTTATTGGTATAGTGGACGTAGAAAACAAAGTCAAACACAAAGCGAGGGGCCACGGATAATAAATTAAAGCAAAGGTAACTCAGGGCCGGGCAACCCCACGCCGCTGGTTACTGCAAAGATAAATAAAGAAGCCAACCAAACAAAAGACCAATAATGAGTAGCACCAATGGCACAACCTAACACAATATCAAAGTATCTAAGGCGAGCCCGAGGGCAAACACACAAGTGTCTCGAAATACACAGACAAGGGACACAGGCACAGTGGCGGACTGCTCAGAACCAAATCACAGCCCACCCCGGCAATCACACACATGCGGCTTAAATAGCCAGTTAAATGTTATGGTAACAGTACAAATACTTACATACTCAAACGAATTCAATCAATTTCAATGTCAATTTCCCTGAGGTAACCTCCCAAAAGGATTAATAAAGTACTCTGTCTGTCTGTCTGTCGAATAATTCATATGTGCATTGTTAACAAGAAAACTGCAAGAAGTCCTGTTAATGCAGAGATCAACATTCGACAGTTTGAGGAAAATGTGAGGTCGATTTTAACATCATGGCAGCCCATATGATCAAAACAGCCATAACCAGCCAGTGTGAAAATATACCTGTGTAGTCAGGTTGAGGGGGGCTACATCTGTGTACTGTACATTTAAGCCATTTATGCATGTGTGTGTGTATGTTTGAGTAGGGGAACAGCAGTCTGGCTCACACCCTGCCTGTGTTTTCTCCACAGGCAGCATCTCTGCCCATGTCTATCATCATCGTAGGAGTGGGCCCTGCTGAGTTTGATGGTAAGTGTGTTTGTGTGTGTGGGTGGGTGTATTGGTCAGTTTAGAGCTTTCATCATCTGCTTAACCAAAACAATCAAGGAGCCATTTCTTTGTTGCCATCCATGTTGATGCATTGCTAAAATAATTCAAATGTGTATATGTATATATGCACATTTCACACCATTTAATGCTTCGAAAGCTTCCACAGCATAGATGTGTAAATCCTGTATTTATCCCCCTCACCAGCCCCCACTTACATGCCTGTAATGTCATCCACACTGTTTAATAATTTGCCAAGAGACCGTTTTGAGCCATGAACACAAAATGTCAGCTACAGTACTGTGAAAAAAAAAAACACAAAAAAGAAACCCATCTCACTGGATGGCTCAACCTGTTAATACTGAATAGCAAATAGGTACAGGTGTGAGATGAGCTGAGACATTTGTTAATTTAGCACTCCTGAAAAAAATCACTGGCATGGTTCGTCCTGGCAAGATCAAGTAGATCCCTTTTGCTTATTTCCAGTTGGAGGACCTCTCTTGATACTACTGCGTTCTTAGAGGATACTGTAATTCTTGTATCCTGGCAACAATATCTGACTAGAGGAGCTTTTCCTGAAGAAAATGCATGTGATTGTTGTGTGTACTGCTGATTGAGTGCTGATTTTTGGATGACTGTGCAATCATATGAACACCTATTGAGTCTTAGATGCAATCGGAGCAAATGGGGACTTACATTTAAATAATTCTTCATTAGACTTTAATGCATTACTGCATCTCGACTATAAACATATCATATATCGCAGAGAACGTTGAAATTTGAGTGGAGTTTGTATACAGGTGGGCAGACTGACTGGATTCTGTACTACATACAGTGGAGTCCAAGACCTTTTACATAAACCCACAAATAATCTGAAAGTTTGAGGATTGAATGTTGAAGAAGTTCTGACATGTAAAATAAAGAAGAATTTTGTTGTATTGACCAATTTAACTCCTTTGTATAAAAGGTCAGATTATCTTAAATTGTACCACTTCCATTGTAGAATGTATTCGGATCACACTTTGGATGAATGTGTCTCCTCATCAGAGGCTCAATCAAGTAACTCAGCTTGCTTTGCTTTCTCATGCCCACTTAACAGTTCAATGGGGTTGAGGTCAGGTGTCTGTGAGTGAGAGTCTGTGATAGTCATGACTCTTCTGTCTTCTTCGGTCTTGGAGTAGTTTTTGCACTGCTTTGATCCTGCTGCAGTACGCATCTTTCTCTAACAAGATGCAAACCAGAGGGCGCAGCATGTCTTTGAAGACTGATTGTGTCACGGCTCTTTGCCTTGTTGGACTTTGTTGTTGTGTGTTTCCAGATCTCAGCAATTATGTCGATGACTACAATGTTATCATAACCTAAAGGGCCTAGTTGTTGCAAACCATTAATAGAATTTTACTTTTAATTTAGTATTGATGGACAACAGCTGTTTTAACTATCCTATACAAGCAAGTATTACGAAGCCTTGTGACATGTGCACACACTGTGTCTATCAGATACCGAGACCTATTTACAAAATCTGTTTCCATGGAGATCTGAAAATCTGTGCTTTTCAAAGAGAAAGTTTGGCTCCCTCTTATTTAGCTTTACAGAGAACAAATGGTTTAATGTGCCCTCTTTCACACTGATCAGAAGTACTGTACTGTACTCAGATAAAGGATTACATGTTGGAAAACAGCACAACTCTGCCTATCGATTGTCTGTGGGAGAGATGAAACTCAATGAGAAAAGAAGGTTGCTATTCAGATGATGGAGTTTATTGATTCCTCTGACATTTGAACCTGCAATAAAACAGATTTAAATCAGACAGGAGATTTGCAGGGTCATGATGGACTGTTGAACAAAGTTAAGAGGTTTGTCTTGTTGTTATACTGCTCAGCTCTGAGTTGTGCTGACAGACAGATTATCATAGTTTTCCACTCTCATCTTGTGATGAGTGATATGGCAACAAGATATCAGATTGTGGGTTCACCTACTTTATGCCTGCTCAGCACCATAGTGCAGACAAAACTGACATCGACATTGGGAGCACTGATATATAATTTTTTATATTGTAAATATCTAACCTATGCAGAAATCAGACTAAGAATATTTTTGTGTTTTCAGCTGGTCCCAGTTTAGGAGAGCATAGTAATTCCTGCCATCCCATGGCAGACTACACATTGGACCCAACCAGGGGCCAACTTTCACCTGACAGCACAAACACTGACTCTTGGTTTATTTGGTGTAACTTACAGTTTCAATGAAAATAAATTTTGTATCATTAATTTTTCACATCTGTGTTTACAGTCGTGTGCTCAAGAGACTTCTGTGCTCTTACGGGCTAACGTAACTGAACAAGTAGCTGAAGTGTAGCCAGTCTTTTTTCGGGAGGCGTCCCAGGTACTTTGTCAGTCGTCTCCTGCTATGACACACTATAGAGCAAGCAATTGTCGAGCCATATTGTGGTTGTCGTTCTCAGCACCCTATGTCTGCCACAGAAACAGGACTCCAATGAATGCTAATGTTTCTCTGTGTGTAAATAGGCAATTACTTGCTTTATAGCTTCTTTAGAGGATAATATGTCTGTGTTGTGTTGTTATACTGCCCCCAGATGGCAAAACAAATACATTAATGCAGCTTTAAAGAATGAGGATATGATACACTTACACACATACGTACTCAGCCCCTGACTCACTGAAGTTCATTCATTCAAGTTCATGCATTTGTCATGTACAACACTGGTTCCAAAAAAGTTGAGACACTGTATAAAATGTAAATTCAACCAGAATACAATCCAAACGTTTGCTGACCGATAATAGTTTGCTCCTGTTCCTGAGCCCATGTATAAATCTCCCTTATGCAATCATGTTTTCACAAAGTGTTGAACCTCTCTCCATCATTGCTTGTGAACGACTGAGTCTTTCCAGGATGAACCTTTCATACCCAATCATGATACTATCACCTGTTACCAATGAACCTGTATACGTGTGGAATGATCCAAACAGGTGTTTTTGGATCAGTCCACAACTTTCTTTTGTTGCTCCTGTCCCAATTTGTTTGAAACATGTTGTTGCTATCAAATTCAGAATAAGCAGATATTTACAGAAATCAATGAAGCTGAAGAAGACAAACTTTCAATATAATGTCTTTGTACTGTTTTCAGTTGAGTGTAGGTCAAAAGGGATTAGCAAATTATCACATTCTGCTCATTCACAGTGTCCCTACTTTTCTGGAATCAGACTTTTAGTAGTCCATTTGTTTATCATTCTTTCCTTTACCACTGTAACTGTAATAATATATTGTTGCTATGCTCACATCAACTATCATAGTCCCGTTGGCGCACATACGGTTGATAAACAATCTGACCAATGGCTTCAAACTGTTTTGTGGTGGCAGTGAAATACCAACATATGCTGTATTGTATTAACAAAGTCAGGGAAGAAGAAGACTGCAGTCTAGCAAACACAGATCTAAAGAATACAGAATTTCAAGTATTTAAAAACCTTTGTAAACGTTTGATAAATGTTTTATGAGGAAAGAAATGCACTCAACATTTTTTGTACAAAAAATGTACAAAAAAAATGTTTACATTAGTAACCCCAAATGTAAACATTTTTTTTTTTTTGTTTACCAGAAACCTCCTTAGAGCACCTTTAATCCTCATTCAGAAATATTCATATTAAATTGACATTTTTGCTCCTGCAAGACACAAAGAGATCAGTACTGTCCACATCTTAGCCTATTTCAACATTTCTTGTCACATTACATTGCACTTTTTCTAAAGGCATATTATATTGTAGGATCTGGTGCTTGAACTCAGTTATTTTTCAGACATGCTCTAAAAATGAGCATTTGATGAATCCATCTCTGGATCCTCCCTGCAGGGCAGTTTGATCTGTCCTAAATGAACAAAAGAAACATCTCATCATACGCTCACCATCCCAGCACTGTTGAAATGCATCGAAGTTAATTGGCAAAATGATTAGAGTTGAATCACCAGGTGAAGATGGGTAAAGCAGGAAATTATTGAAGCTGAAAGAAATGAAAGCTCTCACTGGGACCTATTATTCAGTGCATGGGGCTCAGGCCGGGGTCAAGGGTGAATGCTTGTGTGTGACAGAGAAACAGAAATTAGAGCAGAGATGATGGACTTGAAAGGGCATGACAGGAGGAGAAGCACAGAATGGAGTTTAAAGATTTAGAGAACGAGATGGTACATGCATGGTGAACTTATATATAGTCACCAATTTAACAAGCAAGTTCTGTGTAGAAGAAGGATCACTTCACTTTAGTTGTGCAAAGGAGCAGACCTTCACTGTTGTTTGGTGAATCTCTGACAGTTCTTTTTCTTGTCACTGAGGGCCTTACAAAATATTTCTCAGCTTCTGTCATTCAACATGCACAGCTCCTTGATGCGTGCCTGATTTACCCTCTGTGACGCTTGAAAAGCTTCTAGAGCAGATATGTCGTGTGCAAAAGTGGATAGATCAAATGCTCCTCTTGCAATTTTTTTCACCCTCCAAATGTATTCATCTGCTGTTTTGCCCTGGTCTCCTCCCTGGTTGAGAAGACCTCCACGCATCACTCACCCTCAGTCAGAGCTGAGCCTCTGAGGGAGTGCTGTGCGGGGATCAGCCTTTTGAAATCAAAATTTATTATATCCCGTTCTTCTCTCACTTGTTTCATCCTTGTGTCTTTTCCCTGTCTCTGTTCCCTCAAGCTCATCTGTCTTTCCACGCTGCTAAAAATGCCCTTCATGTATATTTCACAATAGAGATATGCTTTACAATGAACAAGAGTGGGTCACAAATGTGTTTGTGTGTGTGCAGCTTTCATTCGAAAAATGTTTGAAGATAACAGAAGCTTAACAGAAAATGAACTTTTGTTGATCCCTGTGGGGAAAATACAGCAAGTGAGTTGATTGAGGAAAATTAACCATCAGAAAATGTCAAATTACAGCATAAGGATGTTACTTTGAACTATAGAAATGAAAAGTATGAAATCTGTGAATGAAAGACACACATCTGCAGACACGTATTTTGAATGACAGCACTAAACATATTCTGACATTTACAGTCTACTAGGTCGTTGTCAGTGGGATTTAGCATTTACTTTTGAGGGGTTTGTGTATCTGTCAGGTAATGTGTAGCTTTACATATTGTAGTAGGAGGATGAAAACGTGTATAGGATTTAAAAAAAGGAATAAAAAATATAGGGTAGAAACATGTTCTGTATACTGCATTGAAACCCCGCCTTGACACATACACCACCCTGCTGAGTGCCCACCATGTATTAATCCACCTCTGAATGTTGTCCACAACAAATCCACTATTCACACTTGCTTGAGTAAAGTTTGTTGTAATCTACTGTGCCCAACTCTTTCAGGAAATTACTGAGTGTTTTCTAGAAGATGATTGTATATGTTTGAGCAGCATCTTTAGTAGAAACCGTTGGCATTGAAACTGCGAGCCACAGAGAGAGTCGGGAAGTGGGAGAGATGAACTGGCACATGTTGGTTTTGGTGTTTGTGTATGGTGACAATAGGAAAAATTCACAACACCAGTTTTATTCTTTAAAGGACTTATGCATGTCGCTACTCATGTCGTGGTTTTTAACAATCACATCAGCCACATGATCCTCTGACTTTTGGTATGAATTGTAGTAACTTTGGTGATCTCCTGACTTTTCCTCTAGCGCCATCATCAGGTACAAAATGTATTTTGTCCAATACTTTGCATTATGACTAAATACCTTTGATTATGACATTCCCACCAGCCCTCAGATCTATATTTATATGCAAAAATGCAGACCTTTTCAAAAATGTGAGAACAATGTCATTGACTTGATATTTATTTTATTTATAATAATAATTTTACTTTCTTTTTTAATTTTAATTTAAAGTGACTGAAATTGAATTAAGTAAAGAATTGAACTCATTAGCAAAACAGGCAACTAAATGGGGTTGTGACTGTTTTGTCAACAAATTTTAAAAAAAAAAAAGATTGTTATAAGGCCAGGGCCTCTTCTTTCATCATGTGCTTCCTCCTCAGAGATAGACACAGTGCATTTTAGTGTATAAGATAATAGGTGCTGATAACACCAAACTATCACTATTAATCTGATAATTAAAGGCCAGTGTTTCCAAATGATCGTGCTACAATCATCCGTTAATCTTTTCTCCACTGTTTCCATTACTGAGAGTCTCTGTGACACCCCATATCCTCTACAAACCATGTACTGAGCACATGTCCCCATTATTGTGATTGTGTGTGTGTGTCTGTGTGTGTGTGAGCGTAATGTGTATCAGAGCTTGGAGCACTGAGTGTTATTTCCATACCTCCTCATGCCTCTGAGAGTGGTGTAGGCTCAGTGGAGAGTCTAAATGCAGCCACAAACTTACCATGTGATATTCAGGGCAGCAGGAGGTTCAGTGTCTCTGCAGACCTTCCCCCACACGCCAAGGTTTGTCCATCACACCTGAACCCTCCTTTACTACCACTATACCTTCAGCCTGAATTTATGTCTCTTCTATCTCTTTTCTCCTCTCATGGCTTGGTCTGTCCCCGTCCACTTTTCTCTCTCTCATGCAGGCATGTCAGATTATTCCTTCCCCCCTTCTTCTCCTCTTTTCCCCTGCTGCTCCCGACCACCATCTGCCATGTCTGTGTGCCATGTGGAGCCTCACCAGTCTCCCATCAGCATCCCTCCCTCAGCATCCTTTCCTTTCCACTTTAGAGAAATATAAATATGAGAAGGGTCCCTCTTGGGGATGCCACAGATTGTTTGTCCCTTGCTCATCTCATTTGCGTATAGATAAGAAACTATAGATAGACTGATGTAGACGTCAGGAAATTTACCTTCTGTCCTGTGGCCAAAATAAGCGCAAGATGAGTTGGGGTTACATAATAAGTAAATCGTTTCTTCCTCCACTGAGAGAGCAGCATGGAACAGATGTGGCACAGAAGAACCACCAACCTGTCTCCGGTCTGAACTCTTTGTTAGTCCCTGAGGACTGTGGCATGTCTTTGTCAGCAGCTGGGTCTGCACATGTGTTCCTTCAGGTCTCAGTTGGCAACATCATGGACATCATGTTGAGGCCTAAGAATAAGAATGTGTATGATGCAGACCATTTCATTTCTCTGATCTTTTTTTAAAGGGCTGCATGGATTTATATCTCCTTTGGTGGCCTCACTCATGATAAGACAAAAGGATTGTCAAAGAGATCAGCTATATGCAAACATATTATTATATAGTGATGTTTGTTATCAGTGTTATCATAAAAGAAGATGAAAAACTTGAATCCTGTGAGGCACAATTAATTTAGTTTACAATAGAAGTGAGTCAAGTTTAACAGAAAGTTTTTGTGTTGCTGTTTTATTCACTAACAACTGTTGTAAAAAAAAAAGATACTAATGACCAACACTAGCTGTGCACTTCATACTCTGCCTTCTTACATACAATATGGGAAAGTATTATAAGCACTGTGCAGACGACAGTGCTTCTCCTGGGCTGTGCACATACTAGCAATAAAATAATCAAGTCAAACTAAAACAAATGCACCTGGACACAGCTAGGAACAATAAAAACGGAGTCTGGCATCTTGCACTCTTTCATTGTTGTTTTATAGTTAACACAGTTCACATCCCTGGACAGAAAGAATAAAATACGATTTAAAAAATGATTACACTTTCATCATAAATATATAATTATTTCAATAAAATGTAGAGTAATCAGAATGATAATTTCTTAAAATATGGTCGATAAATGCTCCTTAGTCAATTCGCCAAACAGATGATTAAATGTTTTTTAAATATGTTTGTATTTGTGTCACTTTGAAAGGTAAAGACCCCCCCCACCCCCCGCAACTGTTTGTTAAATAGTAGTGTGCACATATGCTGTACAGTATATTATGCCTCTATCGAACACTTAAATGCTGTGTTTGTTTTCTGCAGCTATGGAGGAGCTGGACGGCGATGAGGTCAGAGTGTCCTCCAGGGGACGCTTTGCTGAGAGAGACATTGTCCAGGTAAGTATGTTATAAATACACTCAAATCCTCATGAGTCACAGATTTGATGTTTTATTACTGTGACCAGCAAGAATCTGCATGCAGTCCATTCTGTTTCTCTGCTGTTTGTCTGATCCAGTCTCAATGACACCTTGACAGTCAACTCAAGGGGGTATTTGCTGCATCCACAAAATAAAGGCCTTGGTTAAGAAAACAACATTACATATTCTTTTATTATTTTCTGAGTGAGACAAAATGCCAAGTTTAAAGGAAAGCTATTTAGAAAAGATTATAATCTGTCAGACATGGTGGGATATTTTGTGATTCCTTTTGATCAAATGTTGAAAGAACAATTTCCTCTATCTCTCCAAGCACTCAGCTAACTGAATGTTAGCTGTTTTCACTTAAAAGGACGTGTTTTTAGTAGTCGACTATGATGATGACTACAGACAGCCAACATTCTACAGTCTGAATTTAATTGAATGAATTCAACTGGAATACTGAACTGGTTTAAAATAGCCATTATAACTTGAATACCAACAAGTCATCATCATCCATGTTCTCCTGTTCTCATGCAGTTTGTTCCTTTCCGGGACTACATTGACCGGTCAGGGAACCAGGTCCTGAGCATGGCACGACTGGCTAAGGATGTCTTGGCAGAGATCCCTGACCAGCTGCTGTCCTTCATGAAGAGCCGGGGGATCGAACCCCGACCCCCCCTGCCTGCCACCTCCGACTCCCCCGCAATGTCCACCACCACAAGCACCACTGCTGCCCCCAAGGAACGCAACGTGCACGCCTGAAATGAGGGCAGTGAGCGGAGCATTACAGAGTTGGAGATTTGAGCAAAGGGAGATGTGTATTTGTGTCTCTGTGTGTGTACATGTGTGTTGCATGGTTTCAGGGTTGGTTAATAGGAACCGATCCAGGACTTTCAAGATTGTTTCTAAGGTAAATTGAAAGGGACAGTGTTGGTGGTGACGATCTCCCCTTCTGGCGCTGACTTTTGTCAGCACCTATCACAATACACGCCCTTGAGGTGCAACACACAACCCCGTCATTTACTGCAAACTGCATTTAAAACAAAGGCACCAAGTGTAGTTTGGCATTTTTTCCTTAGTCGTCAATTCTAACATTTCAAATGAGTGACAAAAGTCACTGTTTTATCAACACAACTTCTCCTTCAGGAGTCAAGTCTACAGCTCCGTCCACTTCAGTTTCTGTGACACTCTTCCTGCTCACAGTGATAAGAGTGTCTGCTGTAATAGAGTAATAAATCCTCAAGTAGCTGGTCAATTGATTTCTATCAGTTGAAAAGAGAGACAGCACTGAGGCTG
This sequence comes from Centropyge bicolor, assembly GCA_037975185.1. Classification (NCBI taxonomy): domain Eukaryota; kingdom Metazoa; phylum Chordata; class Actinopteri; family Pomacanthidae; genus Centropyge; species Centropyge bicolor. The sequence goes on along the minus strand of JBBMOC010000063.1, from coordinate 2,087,843 downwards.
ATGTCCTTTCCTTGTTTGTTTATTCTCAGGGCATTTTAAAGGCTTGAAAGCAACACAGGGGATCTGAAAATTGAGAAATGGAAATTAAATCCTGTCCTCATTGTGGCATCGGAGAGCTGAAAGGTTCTTTTTACTGCTTCATGAAAATGCATGCTGTACATTACGGTGTGCTGAACATGAAATTCAAATATGTTTCCATGTAAAGGGGTGGCGAATGCGCCACATTTCAAGGTCAACATTCAGAGACAGAGCATCAGCAAGTCTAAACTAATCCCACTTGGACATGAAGGGAGGCACTTGCAAGCACCTCCTGAAAGCAGGAAATATATAAGGCCATGAAATTGGCTTGGGATAGAGAACAGACTGAAATATCCTCCACTCCAGCTCCTCCACTTTCTCCAGCCGACGTGCAATTTAACAATATCAGGAGGTACAGATTTTTTCAGCCCCGTTGCAAAGCTGAACATAACCATGTCTGTGTGCTCTGCTGTCCCCCCTCTTCCTCTAAATTGTAACTCTCTCAGCTGGGGTTGTCATTTGGAATTAATCATTCATAAGGTGGGTGCCTCTAGTTCTCAAGCTGCCTGGCGTATGTACCTGTTTAAAATGAATCGAGCTGGTCAGTGTGCATTTCACAGGCCAGATTCTTCATATGTAGCAGAGAATGTGTGAAAGCGTCAGGGTCACCTTTGCTATTCTTCATTTCTTACTGGAAAGAAGACACCAAGAAAAAGTGTGTAAAGGAGGCTGAGGTTTGGTCCATAGTGCTGTGTCAAAGTCACTCAGACTGCTGTCAGGGAGTTGCAATGTGCTGACTACTTTTGGAAGGTATGCACAGTTTTCCCTCATCAGTTCTGGTGTTTGATACGTGGCTGCATATTTCCTGTGGCTGTAAGTCAGGGCTTATCGACTCCTGTATAAACAGGCTGATTTGCCATGAATGTTGACTTTTCACAGACATATCCTTTTATGTGATTTTATTTGTTATGCCCCTGCTGTGTGCATGAATGATTCAAGCAAAAGTGAGCTAATGCTTGTGTAGAAACCCCAGACTTTTTGTTCTGTAACAGGTTGTGCACTTCTAATACCAGATGTTGTGGCTCAAAACTTTTTGTCTCTGACCTTTGGACACTTGTTGTAGGCTTAGCAAACAACTAAGGAGGAATGATTCAACCTGACAGCATCACAAATATAGTAGATCGGGGAGGTCTATAAAGCCAATAATAACAAAACTGAATGGATCCATCGGGACTTTGCTTGGATTATTAAGTATGTATCATATTGTATCAGAAAGGAAATGGATATGTGGCCTTATTTCTGTCATAATCCTACAAGTTTGTGTGAGGGAGGACTCTATTTTTATATGACAAAACAGGAAATCCATGTTATTTTGCATGCTTATTTGGCTGATATGCTGCCAATGATTGTACTTGTTCAGAAAATATGTATCTTTATTCATATCTGAAACTGACTTCAAACAACATTCCTACATGTGCTGACTTGTGTACAGAAGCGTTCTTTCTATTTCTACTGTTATTGTGTACAGTATACTTGAAGGAACTGCCAATGTAATAATCCCAATCATATAGGACATACATAAATAGTAGGATAGATTTGTATTACACAGTGTTTAAAACATGCATGCATATGTGTGTTATGACAGTACGCCAACCAAAGGTCACATGACCTATTGGATATTTTTGTATGAAGCATGTTGAGCTTTCTATATAGTGTGTACAGTAGTTAATTACACTGACAAACAATATACTGCTCGCGGCTTCTCCCCAGTCTAGTGTGTCCCATACAGCCTACATGTAGGTCATATGTAAATACATCTAAAGTGATGGACAGGATATTTTGTGAACAGTCTTCCTTACTTCCATTTTATTTCTCTGATACTGGAAATGTCCATTATTTTTGTCTTCATTTGTAATGGTCACAATTTAGTTATAGGTTTGTCAGTGTTTTCTAGCTTTTGCTTAGAAGCCAAATAAAGATATTATTTAAGGCTCAACTCTAGTCTATCTAGCAGTGTAGTCTGTTACTATGTTCATAGCAGTTACTGGGTTTTTTAGTGGCTGTACAAAAGTTATTAAGACTGAAGCATTATGTTGTTGTTTTTTTTATGCTGCCCTTCCAGCAGTCTGAGATGGACCTCTTGAGTTTTACTCCCTGGGATTTAATGCCCTAGCAGGATTAATGAGGAAAAAATACTTGTAAATAATATGTTTAGTGTGACCTTTCTGTGTCTCAGGGATTTCTTTAGTTTTACTTTAACCTGGATCATAACATGGTCAGCATTTTCATTAATGTTCAGACTTTTATGTAATATCTTTTTATTGTAAAATAGAGAGCGGCTGGAATATTCATAAATTTGCTCTGTTTGCCATGGAATTGGAAATTGCAAATTCCACATCTAATATATGCATTGTTAGCTGTAAGCTGTAAAAAATGTTATTCCATTTAATTAGTTCATTGATCACATCAGCTTCCTCTTACATCTTAGGTAACTAATGGTTAAATGAGTTCTTCAAACTTACAATTATATTTTGAGATATTGAAGGAAGGAGTTTTGTTTGACATGAAGGCATAATACATACATATTGACCATTAGCCTACATATTACATAAACTTGACAAATTCTGAAGTGCTATATCTCTGATTGAAGTGATTTTATGAGAGTGATTTTCTATTTAACAATGTATAATTTATTTTCCAGTACATGCTTCTACCATCAGCATCACAATCAAAAATTCACTTATAATAGCAGCGAGTGATTCTTAATGCATTATCTAAACTCTGAGGGTGCCATCTCTTTAAATATTGATTTAATCACAGAGGAGATCATCTGTGATGCTTCTTCTGATGAGGACTTTCTTAAAAAATGTTTTATAGTACTATACTGCCACTCAGTGGATATACAATGAAAAAAAAACACAAACCGGGATTGGAAATGTTGATGTCTTACATTATGAGAAGAGTTTTGTTTTCACATTTCAATTAAAGGATAAAGCCTTATTTGCAAAATGGATCATACAAATTAAGTGCTACTCATTGATAAAAACAAATCCAACTCGAATCCACTGCTACAAAATCCACTCCACAGTTTCACCAAGCGACATGCGACTACTGGGGCCTTCAGGTACTCTTGGTAGCGCCTATGCATGGTTTCACGAACGCACTTTTCAGTGTTTGCAAAACTGACCCTCCTAAGTTATGTCGCACGGATACAGTTTATGCCCTATGCTCGATATTGAAACAGAGACATGCATTTAATGTTGGTATGTTCGTAAATTTAGACATCAGTCTATGACTTATATGCCTTTATTCTCCTAGATGTCAATCGTGGGGGTCTAAAAACAACCCTGAAAACATCAAAATAACTTCAAACAAAAAGTGTGCTATTTCACAAGACTTTAAATGTTAATAAAGAAGTGAGCACAACATTTTATAGACCGCCGCGCTTGGTCGCTCTGTTCGTGACATGGGGATTCCTAACGTGGTCCTGAAGGCAGCAGCCAGCCTGCTGTAAACTGTGTACTGGCAGTCTGGATCGCCTCGATCCACCAGGGCGGGTCTTCTCTGTGTCGCTGCTACAGGGATACCAAGATGGAAATCCAGGGGCTTTCTGGTGCCCAAAACATTCACTCTCAACATGGCGCCCTACACAGAACCGCTCCGTCTGCACTTCGATCAGCCGCAGGCTCAATACCGCGTTTTATTTCCACCGAAAAGGAAGCGGGTGGACTACCGGAGACGCCGGAGCTACAAAGTGACAACAACAACAACACCAGGCCGAGGACAGCACCGTTTCACCTACTGGCGGAAAATGGCAGCGGGGCGGCTTGTTCGCCTGTCAGCAAACCGCAGCCAGATAAACCCGCCGTGCTGCCTCACAGACCGATTGTCGGACTCCATAACGTCAACACGGAGAAGGAAAACGAGCTCAGTGCGGTTCTTGGTCCGCACGAGTTTGTCAGGACCGCCTGGAAATACGGGCTAGAGAGCGGGGATGGCGTAATGCAAATGGCGCTGCCTCTGTTTGAAGGGGAAGAGGAGTCGACGCCGCAGCGGCACTTAACGTTACCGTGTCCGGTTTTACGGCAGCAGCGTGAGGACTGCGCCTCGAAGCAGCCCGCAGCGAGCGGCCACGGCACGGTCAGCAGGCCGGACAAACCCGCCAAGGAGCTCTATGTCGTTTTAAACGTCGTTCAAGAGGATGGTGAGGCGAGTAAACACCGAGCGGATGTGTCACCTGAGGACGGAGATAAAATGAGAGGTAAGAAGCCGGAGGGCTCCAGAGCGACTCCCTCCATGGAGGCTGCAGCCGGCAGCGACGCTCTTCTCTGCCCCTCCACCGACAACATGAACTGTCTGGAGGTGATGAAGAAACCCGAGCATGTTTTTAACCTACTCAACGACGCTTCTACTAATGCTAATGCTAAACAGCCAGTCTATCATCAAACTGTCGAGGACGTTGTTTTGACCAACAAATATGGCGATAAGATTTGTGGCCAGATTTGTACTGAAAACAATGAAAGTAAGCTGGTCCGGGAGCTGCCCCGAATAGACGAGAGTTTGATTCCCGGGAACTCGGCCATCGTGGAGGCCATGGACACCTCGGACTTTATTTCAGACTCAGCCGCATTACAGGACAGTGCAAACCCGGCCACGGCCTCCAGGAGTCCGCCTGCCAGTGAAACCTTTTCCGGAACCATCACCATAAACAACCAAAGCATCATAGTGACCATAGAGAACGGGATCCTAACTCTGGCCGCCACACCAGAGGGATATGTCCACAAAGAGGATGACATGGTCAGCCTGAAAGAGCACCTTGGCATGAAAGATCACGAGGATATTGTTCTTCTCAACTACGACAGTGGCACCAAGTCCATCGGGAAGATCAGCACGCTGGCAGTATCCAGCTCCAGCCAGCAGGAAGAGCCCAGGCCCGGCTTGTCTGTGAGTGACTCTGAGTTGGCTCTGGTGGATGACTGCTCATTGTCAGAGCTTGGCACATCTCTGGACTCCTGCCCCATTGTCAAGCAGGAGGCAGGGGTGCTGTGTGCTGTAACAGAGGCTGATCTGGTCTCCCCGCACCCCAAAGCCAGTGTGGCAGACTGTGACAATGGGGAATTCCAGTCTGTACCACTAATCAGGTCCAAGAAAGAGACTGTGGCCTCTTTTGGTTGCCCAGAACCGGCCTGCTCTTGCACATTTGACACACGTCAGAAACTCAAAGTTCACCTCCTGAACCACGCAGAGGACCCACGCCCTTACCAGTGCACTGTTGAGGGTTGCGGATGGGCTTTTGCCACCTCTTACAAGCTCAAGCGGCATCTTCAGTCCCATGACAAGCAGCGGCCACATACCTGTCAGTTTGAAGGCTGTGGGCGCCGCTTCACCACAGTCTACAACCTTAAGGCTCATGTCAAAGTCCATGAGCAGGATAATGCTTTCATCTGTGAGATCTGCAGTGAGAGGTTTCGCAGTGCTACGCGACTCACGAATCACCAGAGGGTCCACTTTGAGCCCCAGAGGCCCCACAAGTGTGAATTCCCAGGTAACACAAGCTGAATGTTTTGGGTTTTTTCCCCTATTTTCATTTTACCTTCATTTGTCATTTTGCAATTTCCCTTTTTTCTTATATGCCTACACCAACTGATTGGCTGATGGACTGGTATTGTACAACTGCACACTGCTTACACTGTACATGACATACATTACATGCAAGCATAGCCTGTTTTAAAGCTGCACAAAGCATGTGGAGCTGCTAATGTCGAAGGTGATTTTAGTACACAATACACATCACAGTCATGTTACCTTCTCTATCAGTCTGATGCTTTATGTCTAAGAGATGAGTGAGAATTTCTTTTAAGGAGCCTGTATTTCTCTAGACAGAGCACATAGTGGCTGCTCATCAGAAGCCATCTGATGTTCACTTAAAACATTCTGATTCTCTGAAATAATGTCCCATTGTTGCATTAAGCTGGATATGAAATCTAATAGTTTAGGTGTTAGTGTATTTTGACTTCAAAATGCACTATTAAGTCTACTAAATTTTCCTACATGTTCCCCTGTGTCCTGTTCAGGCTGTGAGAAAACCTTCATCACCTTCAGTGCCCTGTTTTCCCACAATCGCACACACTTCAGAGAAACGGGCCACTTCACCTGCACGTACCCAGGCTGTGACAAGACATATGACAAGGCCTGTCGTCTCAAAATCCATCTGAGAAGTCACACTGGTAAGCTGGTTCTAACTGGACCTAAAGGCACTTGGCTTAGTGAAAAGTGGCTCTGATTAAAGCTGGGGTTTTTTTTTTGCATCCTCAAGTAGTGAGTATTTGGGCCACAGAGATGTTTGAGGCTGTTTTCTTAAGTCATTCCTCAATCACATGATGTTGTGAATGTGAATGTGTTGCTCTCTGTTCACTCACTTCAGATGAGCGCAGCTGTTCAGGCTGCATATTTTCAAAACCTTATAATTACACTGTCAACTGGAAACTAAGAATATGTCTGGACCGAATCTTAAATCCTAAAAAATCCTAAACTTAACCAATTCTGGATCAGGTTACCTATGCACTGTAGACCACACTGAATTAAAGTGGTCCAACTAGAAGAAAGCCAGGGTTAAGCCCAAAACAAACTGATGACCAACTAATCATTCTTGGTGATATAGGTCTTCGATGCTATGCACCGGTAAATAAACTTTTAATTTCCTGTTTCCAGGCGAGAGGCCATTTGTCTGTGACTCAGAGGGTTGTGGCTGGTCCTTCACAAGTATGTCTAAATTGCTTCGACATAAACGGTAAGTGCTTATTAACAGATGCTTTCCCCACGGTACTGTCAATCAGTGTCTGGAGTAGAGCTGACTTGGCTTTAGACATTTCACTGCTGGATATGACTCAGGGCTTCATATTTTGTGGTCCTTTCACCAGATTTTGCATCAAGTACAGCTTTTTTTCTTTCCTTCTTTTTTTTTTTTTTTTTATATAAAACAAAGCCTGTCATGCAAGTCAGTCAGCTTATTTTAGTGCAATGTTACAGTGATGGTGATGTAGTTCTTGTAGGTTATGATCCTGCATGTTTGTAGTGTGAAGTAAGTGTTAACAGGAGTGTTTCTTCAAAACAGATGTTAACATCTGTTTTTCTTATAGTAAACTTCATCATGCCACTGTATTTTTGTTGTTCTGATACTATCTATTTGTTGTTAAAACAAGAGGTTATAATGATTTTGCAGGAGTGGGTTCACATGTAGTTTCAGTTTTGGTATAATTACATCAAAATTGAATGCATTTGTTGTACCTGTAATGATGTGTGGGGTTTTTTTTGTGATTCACTCACCACAGTCTCCTTCTCTATGTTCTTCAGGAAACATGATGATGATCGTCGCTTTGTCTGTACAGAGGAGGGTTGTGGGAAATCTTTCACCCGGGCAGAGCACCTCAAGGGTCACAGTATCACCCATCTGGGCACCAAGCCCTTCCAGTGCCATGCAGAAGGTAAAGCACATGTATAGAAATATAGGAGTTGCTGGGAGAAAGTGTATTTTTTGTTGTTGTTGTTTTTTTAATGAAATGAAACCATTTGAAATAGTTACAAGTGAACTTAGAGAGTTTTTTTTAAATTCAGTTATGAAAGTAATGTGTAACTGAATTTTAACTTCTAACAGTTTCACTTTTTCTAAACAGGTAATCAGTATTGTCTTTTGTTGTCTTTATGTTTATCAGGCTGTAATGCCAAGTTCTCAGCACGAAGTAGCCTGTATATCCACTCCAAGAAGCATAAGCAGGACGCCAGCACCCTGAGGACACGCTGTCCTGTGCCCAACTGCTCCAAGCACTTCTCCTCCCGCAGCAGCCTTAAGAGCCACATGCTCAAGCACCACCACCTCAGTCCTGGTTGGTAACCATCATTGTTGGCTAATGTCCTCAGAAATGATGCATTTCATGACAGTGTTGGACTGCTGGGGGTTTAATACTACTTAACTTCCTCCTTGGCCCACTTATGTCTCTGTGCTATTTATTGATACGCTGAGTGGAAGCCTTATATAAGCAGATCAAAACAAAACAAAATTTCAGGAGAGATTTGGCTGTCATGACAAAAATATGACTAAATTACATGCTGTACAAAGGGGAAAGATCCATGACTTACAAAATTACATGTTTTAGTCATCGTATTTAATACTAACACTGATTTCAAAATTGGGTAATACCACCATACTTACATGCCGTCTCAGCCACAGCACACGGCCATGGCGGGAAAATACACATGCAGCATATTTTTGAAAAAGGATTTCCAACTATAATTTCCATGTTAGAATATTTGTATCTGGTAGTGAGAATGCAAAATTGTCAACGCTGGATTTCATAATTATGAATCCCATAGTCATTCAGCAGTAGGACACAGCTAGGCTAAGTTGACAATGCAATATACCCTCAGACCACACACAAAGGCATACAAAAATATTATATATTCTGAAAGATTTTGAAATCCCTCAGAAAACAAATATTCTCTTTCAGACGGTATTTTCTTGTCTCCAGAGGCAATTATGTATTTGCTGTTATGTTTCACAACCCTAAATTGACCAGTGCATTCATACTAAACTGAGCATGACCTTTTCTCGTTTCAGCTTGTGGTAAAAATTATTGTGATGACTGAGTCAAGATGGAGTTGCTACAAGCTTTTAGGACCTTTGAATTTCATTGTAATATTTTAGAGGAGTAAAAAATATATAGACCAGTTTTACTAAACTTGAACAATTTATTTCACTACATGTTCTTTAGATAATCTTTAAGTTAGAAACCTTTCGCTCTCCTCCATCCCAGATGTTCTTAGCCAGATGGAGACCACGCCCACCCTGACCCCCAGCAGCGAGCTCATCAGCTCCACGCCAACAACAGTTGCAGGGCCTGGTATTGCTGGGGGCGACCAGTTAACCAACCTGGACCTCAGCTCTCTTTTCTCTGCCGTGCCCGGAGGCACTGCGCCCACCGCTGGCATCGGAGTGGGAATTCCCGTCGGTGGGAGCAGCTCGAATAGCACTTTCACCATGGACCTCTCCCTGGTCAGCTCAGGCATCCTCACCATCGACCCCTCCTCTGTTGGCACCACACTTGGTACTAGCACGAGCACCACATTGGCCAAAGCTGTGGACCCTCTTATCCTGGCAGCCAGCGCTGACATGGGCCCCCACCATGGTCTAGAAGGAACAGTGGGTGACGTCCTGCCCCCTCAGGGCACTCTCAATCTGGATGATGTGCAGACGGTTACCCCAGAGGCCCTGGGAACCCTCACAGCTCTCACCATGCAGGGTGCTGGTGTCTCTGTCGACCCCGCTCTGCAGCACCCACTCAGCACCAGTGCCCTGAACGTGGAGCCCACAACCTCCCTGGCGGTGGCCCCTGTTGCCGAGCTGCTGGCCTCACCCTCGAAGGTGGTGGAGGTTGGGGGCCAGGGGGGAACAGGACCTCTGCTGGGCTGTGTGGAGGTGCTGGGGCCGCAAGAGGGAGGAAAAGTCCTCACCCAGTTTGTTTTCCCCGGTCACAGCAGCAGCAGCAGCTTCAGCCCACAGAAAGACCAGGAAATTAATGCTGTGTCACCAAGCAGCTTCCTGGTGAGTGTTTAAAGGGCCACAAATTTTTACACGTCAAAGTGTTTTTCCAGTTGTTGGGGAGTGTTACTGTATCTGTGGAAAAAGTTGTGTAAAGGCTTTAGTGTCTCCAGAGGGAGCTGCATGAAAGATATGAAATGATACATGTCCTTAAGTGATGAGCTGGTGTTGGTTGGTTCTGAAGACTACAACGACTGCTACTACAAGCCTTTAGCCCACTCATCTTTGCTTGAGGCTAACCAACTGACTTAATGGTGGTTGAGTTGCATTGTGAGCAGTGTAGGCAACAGGGTTTGACATTTGCTTTTTGTTTTTATCTATATGAAAGAATTATATTTTTAGGAAATGTCACAAATATATCGTATTAGCAGCTTGACTGTTCATAACTTTGATGGTTTTGTCTAATAACTTTTGTACCTATATTGTGTGTCAGGAGAGTGGCGGCTCAGCCAGGACTGACTACAGAGCAATCCAGCTGGCCAAGAAGAAAAAACAAAGAGGTCCTTCAGCCTCCTCTGGTAAGACACGTGTTGACCAATTTCAGGCTATTATTTAATGTTCATCATCAATCAGACTAGGCCATGACCAGAGGCTAAAGTGACTGTACAACAGTAAGTGATAATGGTGTTCTCTTTGCCCAATCTAGGGAGTTCAGGATTGAGTCAAAGAAAAGCTAAAGGAGTGAAGGCAGCCACGGCCCCAGCACCAATGGCTCCCTCCGGTATTCGTTATAGTGAAGGAGCGGCAGCAGCCAATGGCGGCCTGACTCTGCGTGACCCCGTCACTGGGGCCCAGTATGTCCAGATTCAGCTGCTGCAGGTGACATCCCCAACATCTTGTTACAATACAGTTTGTTTCCTATCTATTTTGTGCATAGAACTGATGTAGCTGGATTACATTGCAACCCGACATTAAAATTGTTTTTTGTTGAGAGAAGCATTTTCCAAATTGGATGGCTCTGACTGAATGAATAGCCACATTAAGCATAGCTTTATGGAAAGACATACTGATTAAAGTGTGTCTACATGCAGGATGACCCAGCCAGTGATGGAGACCTGGCCTTCCAGCTGAGCTCTCAGCCCTCCAGCTCCCACTCACAGCTCACTGCTGATCTGCCTGTCAACATTTTACAGGTAAAGGAAGTTTTAATATCCAGCTTCTGATGCTTTTTATTTACTCTAACAGTGTCTCACTACTCCACCTTCTGATACAGTCAGGTTTTTGCAGAGGTCAGCGTTTTCACATTGTGTGACTGTAGAGTAGGGGATGATGAATGGATTAGTTTTGATATAAGAGAACTAAGCTATGTGGCTGTGTTTACTCACAGGAACCTTCAGTGATGACAGAGGATGACAACGGCTCTGACAACTCCCAGTTCACAGGAAGCACAATCAACCTTCAGGACTTGGAGTGAACAACACAGAGCTGCACGTCAGAGGTCTGCTGAGATGATGAACCTCACTGGCACCTCGTCACTGTCCACAGTTTACGCTAACAAACATACTCTGAGATGTTTGACTCCATCAAACAGTTGCCTCGTCTATATCCAGGACTTTGAGAGCCTTTTTGGACATGTGGTTATAGTTTGGGGAAGGGGTGGACATGAGTCCACAGATAATGCACCTTGAGAAAAGGAGATGAGAATGATGATTATTATGTGTTTATTTTTTAGGTCCAGTTTGTACCAAAATCAACCCTGTGAGCATTCTCATGTTGAAGAGACATGTTTCGAGGCTCTTTGTTCCTCTGTGTCCTGTGGGTTTTGACAGTAACGGTGTCTATTCCATGGTGCCACATTGCCACTCATGCACACACACAGTGTGCTGTCTACGCTCCAGTTGCCTTACAGACACCTCACGCTGTGCATTCCTCCACAGGCGGGTTATCTGCTTTATTCGTTGCTATTTTGATTTCTTATGTTAGATTTATTTTTCTATGGCAGCAGTAAGTCCATGTTGAAAACATGCCTGTTCATGTGTTTATATACAATATGTAATGAGTTACTACCTTCTTGTAATAATTTTATCTGTTTATTTATTATTTAGCTGTGGGTTTACAGAATGGCAGAGCCAAACACAGAGAATTAAAGAATCAAAGCACAATCAGAAGAGTTTGTGAGGAGGCCTTCATTTCATTCTCTTTAATAATGTGAGAAGTTCAGTCTTCACATTTGTACAATTCACAAAGGAAACCAAGTGATTTTAATATTAGGCAGTTTGAGAGAAAAGAGTTGGGCATTTTCAGAGCTTGTAAAGAAGATCCTAATGTGTCTCAGCTCAACCTAACAGGGATGAAAGGTTTGTAAAGCCATTAGTCAGATAATTGTATTGAAGATGAAGGGATCAGTAGCAAAGGTGAGAAAACACTGCACATTCTGTAAAAAGGCAGAGATGTTGTTATAAGAAACAATTCTTGTAAAAAAATTGAATTCGATATCTACTAAAAATGTGAAAATATGTCATAACATGAAATATATCTTCTGTAGAAAGGATTTAACAAAAATGAAAATAAGCAATATTTATTTTTGTAATATTGGGATGATGGTAGTATGGTCAAATAGAGACACTGAAATAGTTGTTTGACCAACCTAGTATTTATCAGTGCCAATCTCTGAATTTAGACTCCTTTTCCCATTTCCTCATTCCCCTGTACTCCCTGTTCTTTCTCCACATTTCTAATGAGAGCAAACATGTTGCAATTCTAATATATTACTCCTTCCCCCATGTGCTACTGTTTTAAAGGGCCACTTCACCCAAATCCCAAAAAGAAAAAAAATGCATGCATCCATGCCCATTGATACAGTACTATTTCCAATGCAGCAGATGGCGTCAAAGTCATAATACAGCCTTCCCCATGGCTTCCATACATAGAGGCAGTCAGCTGACACAAGATTTAATATTTAAGCATGTGCTGGCACTAGCACTCACACAAATACTGTAACGTTATCATAATGATTTGTTGTCTTTTTTTCTTGTTGAGTCTTAACCTGCCATCCATCTATCTGACCTTTTGATCCCAAGACATGCGCTTCAGTGCGGAGCTGGAGTTGCATTCTCACCGACACAGACTCTCACACAAAGTTTAACAAGGTTTATCATTCATTGGTGTCGGTTTAGAATGTGTTGTCGGATCTAGATGATGCTAAAATCTGACTGTAGATCCGTGGAATTAATCGGACCAAGGACCCAATTAGGATGTGGTTGACCTGGATTTCAAAGAGGAGCTCAGAAGAAATTGCAATGTTACACACTTGTCACTTGACATCTGTCTCTCCAAAAGGTCTGCCTCTAATATGATAATATTTTCATGCACACACTTCATTCTCTGTATTCATACACCCGAGTCTATAATTCACAACTGGTGCTGAACAACACTGTCAACCAGTCAAGGACTAGTATTGTACACTCACATAGTGTTTGATGCTAGATAGTATTTTATTACTCCATAAGCTTTTCACAAATGAAGTGTTTTCAAACAGGGCGCTTTCCTCCAGCTGCTCGCTTGCTTGCTTCGTAGCAGGTTTTTGTTCAATACAAACAAAAAATGGGTAACTGAGTTTTACTCAGTTAGGTAACTCAGCAAAAAAAAAAAAAAAAAAATCAGTCCTGGTTTTCTGGTTTTGGACTTTTAGAGAAAGATGATAGAGGTTAATTTGCATCCCATGACACCAGTATTTTCTCATTAATTCATCTCACCACTGCACATTTAGATATGGCCCTGCTTGATCACAGCAAATTGCTTTCATTAGAAATAATAAACCTTTAATTAAGTTAAAAATGTTCTAAAGTTGGGGCTGCACGGCTCAGTGGTCAGCACCGTTGCCTCACAGCAAGAAGATCGCCGGTTCGCGTCCCGGTCCCGGTCCCAAAAACATGCTGAGGTTAATTGACTACCCTAAATTACCCTAAGTCGCCCTTAGGTGTGACTGTGAGTGTGAGTGGTTGTTTGTCTATATGTGCCCTGCGACAGACTGGCGACCTGTCCAGGGTGTCCCCTGCCCTCGCCGAAGTCGGCTGGGATAGGCTCCAGCCCGCCCCGCGACCCTGCAAAGGAGTAAGCGGTAGATAATGGATGGATGGATGTTCTAAAGTTCCATACGCATATGGTCATATATTGCAAAAAATACATCCACCTTCATTCTTTGCCATCCAGCAGATTACAGACCATTTAGAAGTGGTGGCATTGATCAAAACTGCTTTGATTAGAAACTGTTTGAGAACATCCAGAGGGTCCCAATGATGATTAATACTGCTGCCTTTAGTTTTTTTGTTGTGTACATTTACATGAGTTCATTCTGGTTTCCTTGTGGGTCATGTGGTCAGGGCTGATAAGAAGCACCTCTTGCCTCCTTTTGAATGTCATTGCCTTTTGTTTGATTTGGCTATTCATTCATTCTGCAAGATTCCAGGCAAAAATAAAACAATATCAGCAGGCAAAAATATATTAATATGATATTATTAATATATTATATTAATATTAAAATAATCATGTGATTAGCACTCAAAAGTTATTTATAATGAATGTGATTAGCAGTAATGATGCTGCAGATGATAGATTCTCCACATAATCAATAAAGGGAATCATTTCATTTTGGATCAATGACAGCCATACTGAAAGCACGTGGAATTTGTTTTAAGAACAGAGAATCAAAAGTAAATATGGTAAATATGAAAATAGAAAAAGACAAACAGGTAAATAATCCCAGACAGGTCCATCTGACCAAGTCAAACGCCTTTTCTGCATCTAAACTCAGTACAAGGGTCTCTATTTATTGTCGTACTGCATGATTCAAAATATGCAATGTTTTTCTCTGTCTCTGTCTGTCTTACTTCTTCTTCAGTTATCTTTGAAATTAACTGTTCATTCTGTTCACTTGTGACTGAAGGGAGGGATAGGTGGGAAAGAAAGATGTCTGTCTGGTGTTCATTGCTCAAATTGGGAATATAAAATTTGATAATAGTTTTTAAAGCATTTATGAATATTTTCCAATCCTGTTTCCACATTGTTTGTACATGTATTTCGTATTTTGTGAATAGTTCTATCTGTTTGTTGTTTTCGTAGTTTAAATGTTAGAAGCTTCAAAGATTTTCCATCTGCTTCATAGTATTTCTGCCTTATGAAGAGAAGTTTCTTTTGTATATCTTGTGTGATTAATTCATCCAATTTGCTTTATATCCTTGATTTTTGTTTCTCTTCCATTTCACTAAAGACACTGGAGAGCCCCCTCTCGCCGCCAAATAAAACAATAACATACATACTTAACAGAACAAGTTCAGCTTCCACAGCAGGGGTCTGTTAACTAGGCCCTGTTGAGCTTCTTGGTAACAGCCCAAAAGGGAAAAACCTCCCAAGTCTATCGGGGAGGGCCCTTACAGGTGGCAGCAGCCCAGATCAGAGAGGACCCCGACAAACCATTTTATAACACTATTGTCCTTAACTCAGGCCTCTGTAGACTTATCTCTGAGAGGTATATCCAAGGAGGAAAAACAATGGATCTTTCTGTTCTCACTGAGTTGGTGGTGATGTTCTGAATGCCCGGAGCCTCTCCTTGTAGTTTTCTCCTCTTGCAGAGCTGGAGGCGCCTTTCTGTGTTTTCCCCTCCTTCCTACTCCAGGACAGCCGCTCAATCTGCTCCTTCAGGGAATCTGGTGATCTGATGACTTTGATCACTTTGAAGCTCAAAAACCTCACCACTATAGAGCGTGGCGGCACGCTCTCCGGCGGCTGCGGTCCCAGCGCCCGATGTGCTCGTTCTATCTGCAGGTCAGCACCGTTACCATCCAGTCTGAACCCCTCTTTCAGTAAAATCTCCACAAACGTAATCATCGACTCCAAGTCCTTCTCAGACCCCTCCGGAACACCACAAATCCTGACATTTTCTCGCCTGGACCGGCTCTCCAAGTCCACTAGCTTATCTTCTAGCTTCATGTGTAGTGTTAGTAGCTCCGCTACACCTTCCTCAGTGTTTTGAGTTCTTTCCTCGTTTTTCTCCAGCTGCTCCTCTACTTCATTAATTCTTGCATTCGCTTTTCTAGTCTCCTCCTTGATAGTCATTAGTTGTTCCTTATTTTCTTGGCGGAACCCTCTCAGTTCTTCTAGTAACACTTCTAAGCCAGCCATCGCTTCCTCACTTTGCCGCTAGCTTCACTACGTAGCGTTAGCCATTACTTTTTACTCTGTGTAACTTATTGTCCTTTCTTTTCAGAGTGTTGTAAATTTTTTTAATCCACCTCCAGGCTGTGATTCATACTGTGAGTCGAGTCAGGGTTTGTGCATAAGATAAGATAGATTAATTTATTATTCCCACAATAGGGAAATTTACAGTGTTACAGCAGCAGGATAAATAGCAGATAAACAATATAAATAAGAGAAGTATAAAAAAAGTGTATAGGCCTTTTTCACTGCAGCCATTTTGACTTGCCATAGCAGGAAGTGTGACTGATAACAATGACTCTGTTCTATTCACTGAGACTGTGAACCAACACACACGATACAGCAGGACCCTGAAACTGAAGCAGCTGAATGAGTTCAGCCATCAGTAGTTTCATTATTTACACCTGTGTTTTTACTGACACATTATGTCTTACATGTCTTCTATGAAAAAGTATAGTGGTTAAATTGCAA
Source organism: Centropyge bicolor (assembly GCA_037975185.1). NCBI lineage: Eukaryota > Metazoa > Chordata > Actinopteri > Pomacanthidae > Centropyge > Centropyge bicolor. Next base: position 2,071,606 of record JBBMOC010000063.1, on the reverse strand, counting down.
ATTGTCTGACGTATATGACAAAAGAGTGGGAAACAGAAGAAATACAAAAGAGGTTAGTTTTAACTGTCTCATAGGATAGTCAGTATTCCTGATTTTTACCTTTATGTATGTGAAGCAGTGCTTAAGTTATGCAAAATGAAAATATTTCTTCCTTATTTTTTGACATAAAATGCCAGATTAAAAAATGCTTTTTGTAAAGTAACAGAAAATGCAGCTACTTTAATGACTAAATAACATTATTATTTTTACAAGTTTTGTTAAAATTGGCATTGAAAACTGTTAGCTGTAAATTTCCCCGTTGTGAGACTAATAATCTTCTCTAATCTTAATCCTATCTAATCTTAAAAACAGATATATTAAGCATTACGTTTTTACAGATTTGACACATTTCACAAAACAGTTTAGCTTTTGCACTTTTATTAAAAATGTTAGTGAAAAAAATACTAAACTGCATTTTTTTTAAACACCGTATAGTGTCTTCCTCAGAGAGCAAGCCAAGGCTGTTGCGACTGTGGCAAGGAAAAACTTCCTTTGAGGAAGAAACCTTGGGAGGAACCAGACTCTCTGAGAGGAACCCTCCTCCTAAGGGCTGGTCCTACTGCTACTCCTGGACAGGGGACATGCTCCATCCTGGACTGGACGTGGTCTTCATCAGTCTTCCGCTGGATGTCCTGGTTGGCCATCTCTCGTCTGTGAGACCATCCTCACTCTGCTGAAGAGAAGAACACAGAGAAAAGAGCTCTTACCTTTTCACGTGCAGCAGTTGGATCTTCTGACTGATCGATGTCCACCCAAAGTCCGATCTAGTCCTGAAATTAGAAGCACACAATAAAGTCATGTCATGAGTCTGTCATTTCTAAGTTCCTCCTCTCAGCTGTAATCAGTGTGAAGTGCTATGTGAGGACATTTAAAAATCATCAGTGTTGGGCCTTGTCTCTGTCTCTGCCACATTCCCGTGATGTGTTTCATGTCAGTGCACATGTGCACGCTGTTTTCCACTTACCATTCATTTGTACAGCAGGATGTAGGAGGATTGTGCCCGCTGGTCACACACAGAGGCACCGGTTGCTTCAGTGACTCTGTTATTGTTGTAGGTGAATCAGCGGCCATTTGGGTCCTCCTGTCCCACATCCAGGTCCACTCCGTCACAGATGTAGGGTCCTAACAGGAAAGGAATTAGTGTTACATGGGCTGTCACATGACTCAGTGGATGGTATACACATTTACTGACTTTAAGTGATACCAGACAACAGTAATTCACTGGATATAACAGTAAGAAACCAATTATATTGGTGTCTGACTACCTCAATGAAAAAAAATAGTTCTTTTCAAGCAAAGGTGAAAAAGCTTTTTGTTCAAAGTGAGTATAAATAAAATAATGATCTTTCCGCTGCTTGCTCCGGAGCCAAGTTGACTGATGATGCTGACCAGACTGAAGCAGCCACCACCCTGAGAAGGAGCACAGTTAGTCACAGTGAGGACACACAGTGGACATATTGACTTACATCAGCACCAGTCTGATGATTGTGTTTGTTATCAGGTCATTCAGTTTTTTCTTACCTGGTTGGAAGACATCACCAGGTCTCTGCAGAGGACGACTGGGTCCTTGACAAGTAGGCATCCCTACACATACTAACAGAAGCAGTGGTGCTGGAATTCAAATATGTTTTCAGTCTCACATTTTCACATTATATCAGTGGGTTCTAATGGGGATAACTGAGGAGAAGTGTTTCTTCATGTAATCCTCCAGCATCTGCTCCACTGTCACACCTTTAGACATCAGGTCCAAGGACAGGTTTATAAACTCCTCCTCTCGTCTCACTTGCAGACCGCAGCTACACATTCAAGAGTTAAAAACTCGAAACTGAATGCTTCCATAATTTGGGATGCACTACAGGCCGAAGCCAAGCCATGAGAACAGTATATGTCAGAAGATACAGTTCAAAAGATTGTTGAGTTTCCTTGGTTTGTCGAACCTGACACAGGAACATAACAACTCACAGTACACATCTCACTCATTAATCCTCATTGTCTTCCAATAGCTGTGTTTCACTTTCAGGCGATGTATGTGTGTGTGTGTGTGTGTGTGTGTGCGTGTGCGTAGATGTACTTACCCAAGACACTTAAACTGCTGACGGGGCTTTGTTGGGGAGTTGACATCTTCTCCCTTCTCTGTGTCACCCTGCAGTTTTTCCTTCTCTGTGATGTTGGCAGCAGGGGTGTCTGAGATGAAAATACTGTTGGTAAAAGAGAAATACAGTTGTTGTTTTCTATTGTGCAATCATGCTCAAAATAAATCAAAATCATTTAGAGGGATCATTTGAAGTAAATCAATGGCTTTCTAGTCAGAAGTGAATTCAAGATTGTCCTCATCCTTAAGGATTTCCAGTCATGATTCAGGTCATTTCAACTGAGACCAACTACATTCACTGTGAGTCTTTGTTAAATAAATAAAATAAAATGTCCATTTCCACCTTTTCAGTCATTATCAGGCTCAGTGGCTGATTCTGCAACACTAACACACACAGGCTGAACAAGGAAGCTCATCAACCTGACAAGGGAGATGAAGAAACACTCCGATAACAGTTGTTTGCTGTGATGCTCGATGTTGGAGGCTGTTGGTAAATGATGGAGCAGGGCACAGAAAATAAATTAGAATTATACATTATACCTGATTAAAAAGCCTGTATATGAACAAATTGGATGATAGATTTTTATGTGATTTGACCATGTGATCATTACAACAGGTAGCACCTTCCGGTGGATGGTGGAGGCTGCAGAAGGAGGCTGGTTGATGTTCTCGGTGGAGGTTTGCTTGTCAGCTCTCTGGCATCATCTGCAGGTGGAGGCTGTGGCTGCAGGTTGCTTTCAGAGCTGTGGTGGAGGTTTGCAGCGGTGTCAAAGTCTTTCAGGTGGAGCTGGTGGAGTGTAGCTGGAAGAGGTCGTCACTGGAGCAGTTGTCTGCAGCTGTCTGCTGTTTACAGGTGGAGATGGAAGTGTGTCCTGGACGCAGCAGATGGCTCTTGTAAGCTCGAAGAAGAGTTTGATTGGACTTTCCGGTGGATGGTGGAGGCTGCAGAAGGAGGCTGGTTGATGAGGTTTACTTGTCAGCTCTCTGGCAGCATCTGCAGGCGGAGGCTGTGGCTGCAGGTTGCTTTCAGAGAGACTGTGGTGGAGGTTGGCAGATTATCAGTGTCTTTTAATTCTATCAGGTGGTGGAGCTGGTGTAGTGTTGCTGGAGGTGGTCGTCGTTGGAGCAGGTGGAGGCTTGGGAAGCAGACAACTGCTGCAGTATACAGGCAGTGTTTTGCCGCGATGCTGGATGTCAGAGGGTGTTGGTGGAGGATGGAGCAGGGCACTTCAGACGCTGTTGGTGGTGAAGTGTCCAAAGCTGTCTTCAGCAGTCTGCAGGTGGAGCATGTGGCAGCAGTTGAGAGGTGAAGATTGCTGATGTGGCTATGAATGTTCTGAGCCATTCTTAACCTGTGCAGAGTAGAAGAAACAGAAATCAAATTATAATAATACATGAGATTAAAAAGCCTTAATATGAATAAATTGATGATACATTTGTAAGTGATTTGAAAATGTGATCACGACGGCAGGCAGCACCTTCTGGTGGATGGTGGAGGCTGCAGAAGGAGGCTGGTTGATGGTCTAGCTGGAGGTTGAAGTGTCAGCTGTCTGGCAGCATCTGCAGTTGGAGGCTTTCAGTTGTTTCAGTTGGTGGAGCTGGTGTAGTGTTGCTGGAGGAGCTCGTAGTTGGAGCAGTTGTCTGCAGGTGAAGGCTTGGAAACCAGACAACTGCTGAGGTATACAGGCAGTGTTTTGATGTGATGTTGGAGGCTGTTGATGGAGGATGGAGCAGGGCACTTCAGGCTGTTGCAGAGGATGGATTTTCTGGTGTTAGAGAGGCTGCAGGTAGTGGCTGGCTGAGGCTTTTGATGAAGACGAGATTGTTGATCACAGGCAGTAGGTAATAAGGATTAGAGGTTAGGGTCTGGGTACAGATTAGGGTTCACAGTTTTTCTGTGTACGGACCTGAGGTTTTTGAACTGTCATAAAAGTTTTTAGTTCTCTTTTTGCTTGTGGTTCTCTCAAAATGTCCACATTATAGAGGGGAGGATAAATTCCAACCCCATATGACACGTCCACATGCACACAACCGTCTTCATTTGCTGATGTTGCAAACATGGGACGATCGAGTCGCTCCCACAGCTTCTGCTTGACGTGACGGCAGCGCTCCAAACTGTATGGTCTCTCTTTAATTATAATAACATGTGAAAATGTGATAATTATCTTTCACGGTAATTCAGTTGAGTGATTTGAACACCAACATACCTCAGCATATTCTGTATGCTACATAAGCATTATTTCAAACATACACAGGATCAAGTTAAAGGTCCTTACACACCGTGAACGACGTGAAATTGCGAAATATTTGTAGACGAATTTTGACGCGCCTGGCTATACATATCAAGCGCGATGCGATTTTGCGACTTTCCGCCTTTCCGAGGGGGAAAAACGACCCGTCCCAGGAGGAAGTGAGAGGACGAAAATGGAATGTCTACTTCAACCTCAAGTGATGGCGAATGTGACACATTTCAATTAGGTCTCGGTTGACTCCATTTTTGTTGCTTCCTCCAGGACGCGTCTTTTTTCCCCCTCGGAAAGGCGGAAAGTTGCATTGCGCTTGATATGTATAGTCAGGCGCGTCAAAATTCGCCTCCGAATATTTCGCAATTTCACGTCATATATTCGCGTCGTTCATGGTGTGTAAGAACCTTTAGAAGTAGAAATGCAGTCAAACGTGTGTTTTTAGCTGATTTTACCTACAAGTACCACAGCTCACTCCGCTCAGTGCAGGAGGCTTCGGCTCAGTCTATGCTGGCTACTGTAAATCTGACAATTTAAGAGTTAAGGTCCTTACCACACCGGAAGGGTTTTTTTTTCGTGCGATTAAATTTGGACGTCAAATTTTTTTTCGAACTTGTATCAAAGTGTTCACATCAGCGATGTTTTCTCGTCCGGCGATATTTATTTTTTTCGCATCAAGGTAGAATTTTCCAAAGTTTTGCATCCTGTGTGTCCACTTCTGACGAATCAGATTGCGTGTTGTTGAGCCGTCACATTCACTGGTGTATCCAACATGGCCGACCGGCTGATTGTTTACGTGTGCTTTTTGATAAAAAAAAAAAACATATGGAGAGTCATGGCGTCAGATCTCGCATATGACGATGGTGTGTGTGCTTAAACTGTTTGTTAAACGTGTTTATTTTAACTGTCGTCTATGCTAAGTAACTTTAGCTCGTAAGCTAACCTGTTCAGGTAAAACATACTATTTGTATGTTTTATCTGGACAGGTTAGCTATTTAACAAAAGGAGCACCAATTCACCATCACTTGAGGTTGAAGTAGACTCCATTTTCGTCCACTCACTTCCACCCGGGACGCATCTCCCCCCCCCCCCCGGAAAGACGCAAAATCGCATCGCGCTTGATGTATAGTCAGACACGTCAAAATTCGCCTCCAAATATGTCACAATATCGCGATTTATATTCGCGTCATTTCTGGGAGCGTTTTTTTTTCTTCATGCGATTAATTTGGACATTACATTTTTTTTTTTTTACTTTTTTTCTTTTTTAATTAACAAACAGCAAACAAGACCAAAGGCAACACAACCATGAAGAACACATAACTGCACAAACTGTCATAATGTGACAGACCAAAACAAGCATACCACACCAAACGAAACCCCCCCCCCGCTCCAAAACCCCTTAACAAAAGACAAACACTGATAATATGCCTAAAACAACAACAACAAAAAAAACCCAACAAATAACAAGAGGTCAAATAGTCATATACTTACGGATCCAACTTGGCTTAATATTCAAATTAATTGAAGTTTGATAATACAAATTACCAGATAATAGTATATAAGAGAAATAATACCAGTAGAGCATTTTCAATTAGGCAGCTTGTATTCAGTTACCACCCTTTAGCTTCAATAAACTTTTCCCATCTCTCTAGATATTAGAGGTGGGCGGATCGATCCAAATATTGATAGTATTGATACCAAGTTGGTATCGCTATCGGATAAGATAAAATGAAGTAAGATAAGATCATTCTTTATTGATCCCCCATAGGGGAAATTGGGGTGTTGCAGCAGCACAAGCATACAATCAGGTAGAAGTATAAAGTATACAAAATAAAAAACTATAAGAAACTATATTAAAAAAAAGTACAAGTAGAACCTAATATAGGAAACACAAGTGGAACCTAAAGTGGCTTAGTGAAGATAAAGTGACAACATCAAATAACAAAACAGCAGCAAATGAGAATATGAGGTAGATAATACAGCATAGTTATGTCAGTAAGCAGCAAATGTAAATATTGCAACCTGAGAGATAAGATAACGGCCTAATGAATATATATGTATATATCTATCTATATAAGAAGAGGTATGTACAACTGAGTTCAAATGGCAGATCCAAAGTGACTTAGTGAACATGACAAAGTGACAATACAGTCCAGCAGCAAGTATTGCAGTATGAATGAATGAATGAATGAATAGTGCAAGCATACAGTGTAAACCACATATTATTAGTCCTGAGTGCAATAATCAGTGTATGTGTATATGTGAGAGAGGGTGTGTGTGTGTGTGTGTGTGAGAGAGAGAGAGAGAGAAGGGGTGGGGGTGTATATGTCATTGTCCTTATGTTTCAGATGCTGTTGAGTGTGAGGACAGTCCTCTGCTGTTGTACAGTCTGATGGCAGTGGGCACAAAGGGGCGCCTGAAGTGCTCAGTTCTGCATCTAGGTGGGATGATGCGCTGACTGAAAGAGCTGCCCATCTGCCACAGTTCATCATGGAGAGGGTGAGAGGGGTTGACTAGGATGGCTTTGAACTTGTCCGTCATCCTCTTCTCAGCCACTGACTCCAAACTGTCCAACTCAAGCCCCACCACAGAGGATCGATACTAGCGTAATGAGATCGATACTTTAATGTCAGTTTCGCTCTTGTATGTGCTTGTGCGGTCTCGTCAAAGAGGCAACAGCCAGGTCGCTGGACTTGCCGCTTCTTCTGTCTCACTCTCAGCGCGGAGCAGGCGCACTTTGCTCCTCCTCCCCCTCTTGTGCTCTGATGTTGTACCGTCACGTAACTCAGCGGCGGCAGGCCACTCAGTTCTCGCTCTCTCTCTCTCACACACACACACACACACACTGAAGCAGATTTTTTTTTATAACATTTGTTGTGGTGTGATAGTTTTGTACACTTTTTTAATTGAGAAAAATCCAGAAAAGAAGTGCACTGAAGGGGGGAAATTTAATTTTATATTTGTATTATAGTTTCTCAACACTCTACCTCTAAATAGATTTTGTTTTAATTTGCTCTCATGTAATATTTTTTTTTGCTTTGTTTTTTTAAGAAAAAATGCACACATAACAATGTTTGGGGGATTTTTTTTTACTTACTGCTCTATTGCTTCTGTTTTTGATAATAAAGACGCCTTTAATCTTTGCCCAAATTCTGTCCTGGGTTATAACAAAAAAATCCCAAGGAAAAACCACAAAAACACCTAAGGGTCAGCAGTGTGATAGTACATCAACCTTAAATATTAAAAGTATTGGTATTGGTATCGGTATCGGTGATACTGGCCCTGTATTTACTTGGTGTCGGATCAATACCAAATCTTGCAGTATCGCTACTAGATATCTTTTATTATTAGCATAATATCCTTCTAATATAAACTGGTGTTTTAGGAAGCTCTTAAATCTATTGATGTTTAGAGAGTCAATTCTAGTTGCTTTATAAATGAACATTTTTTCCATTAATAAAATTTAATTGATAATATAGGTCTTTGTCTCTGTAACATCTCCCAGCATCACAGAGAAGAGGTCCAATTTCAGGTGTAAGTTCACATTTGAACACATTATTTGAACTTCTCTTCAGAATGTGGATACAATATGACAATACCAAAATAAATGAACAGATGATTCAGATTCTGTACAACAAAGCCGACATTCACTGGACTCTCTAATGCCCCGTACATTTAGCATTTTTCTAGTAGCCAAAAAGTTATAAATTATTTTCAGTTGAAAGTATCTTGTGTCGTGGTAAATCAGAAAACAAAAGCTCTCTGCCACTTGGACCAGAATTCTTCTAAGTTTTCCAGCAAGGATTTAGTTGTTCAAAAAAATCCACTTGTTAAGATGTGAAGAAATAATCAGCAGAAGTCAGTTTCAGTCGATTGGATCAATTTTCAATAATTCATTTGTCATATCACGTTACACCATTAGATCTGCCCTGGAGTCACTAGCCCCCTCCATCCTGAGACAACAGGTGCATGTTTTACACCATTATCTTAGAGAAATTTCTGAGGAGGCAGTTCCCTCCTGAGTTTTGATAGGTGTTTTTCACCATTAGGTTCCTTCCATGGCCTCATAGGTTCTTTCCACGGCCGATGGCATAATTTTTTTTTACCAAGTTATACTAATGTTAGACACCATTATTTTCCTACAGTCTCTTTATATAATTTTTTTTTAAATAATAAGAATTTTATTAAATGCACTGTGGTATAAGTTGATTTTCTTTGCATATAGGGCACACACAATTTTACACATCTAAATGCATCAAAGAATGAATACACATATTTAAACCTTATCACTAAGTCACACAACTAACTTATCTTTGAATCCAAAGACAGGCCTACATCTTAAATCACAACACAATCATGTTTCAGTCATATTGATTTGATTCTTTAAGATGAATATATGTCTTAAATCACAACTCTCCTATATGTAGGCAGTATGTGTAAGCTGTTCTTCATTGCTCTTATCTTGCAGCAAGCAATTCTTCTTTCAAGCTTCTTTCAATTCACATGCATTTGGAAATGTTAAACATGGTAATGTTGATTTGAACAATAAACAATGATAAAATAAAGCATAAGCTAAACACCTCATATCAGGAGTAACTATCATGGTACCAGGAACAGAACCTCTTTCCCAGGAGTGTGCAACCTTCTTTAACTCTACTGATATCATGTCTGCAATGAGCACAATAAACATAAGAGATAACTATATGTGAGTTATTGATAGACATATAGTGTGTTTTATCCTTCTTCAAAAAAAATGTATACTACACTTGCAAAAGTATCTACTGTTGTTTTATAAATCAGACCAAAGACTAATTTCCATGGTATGGGGCAGTCAAAAAATATCCTCCCATTTTTTAAAAGTACCATATGGAATATTTTCTATAGAACAGTAAGTTAAATAAAAATTATAAATGTTTCTGTTGATCTTAGTGTTTTGCAGCCATTTGTAGTTTTTATAGCTGGCTGACTAGTAATTTAGAATTTCCATTATTATTTTTTTTTTTCCAAGGCAATTTAAGAGCAGAGATCAATTGGTTGAATCATTGAAGAGAACAAATAGAACCATAAAATCCAGTAAATTGGTTGTAACTCATAATTTTTCCCTCTTCATTAACAATGTCATTTACATACAAAACACGAAACTCAAAGAGGCTCTTCCAAAACAGTGGCTTCCCTTCAATCAGGATATTGGAATTAAACAATATAACCTGCTGCAGGACGTCATCTCTGCCCTCTGGAGGATTAAACTGAAAACACAACTGGCTTTGAAATACTTCTTTTAAAAACACAGATGAATTCGTAAGTATATTTTGAAATAAACCCATGTGAGAAGACTGAATTTGCAAAAAGGGGTAAAGTCTTTTTTCAAATAGTGGTAGTATGGTAGTGATAGTACTTTCAAGTAACCTAGATAAAAACCAATCCTTATTTAAATACATTTTTTGAACAAAAGAAGCCTTTAATTTAAGGCACAATACCTGAAGATTTAATAATTCAAACCCACCATTCTCATAGTTGTTGTTATATATAACAGCTCTTTTAATACTTATTGTTTTCTGGTTCCAGAGGAAACCAAATATCCATTGTTCAAAGGTCTTGAAAAAGGACTGTGATGGACTAGGAAGTGACATAAAAAGATAAGTAAATTGTGATATTACAAGAGAATTTACCAAGGAAATCTTTCCAAAAAGCGTTAAGGTTCCCCTCTCCATGGCTTAATCAATTTATTATCATAATTTATTGTACAAAGATCCCTTATATCCTCTGGAATCACTATACCAAGCACACTGACCGGTGTAGTTTGTCCCCTTTAATGCCCCTTGTCAAGACGGGCGGGTGCGGACTCAAGCGCATCACACAATATGCTGACTCGAAAAAATGACTTTAATAAAAATAAAACAAAATATTAACAAAAACTCACTGCAAGACTTTGGCGATTAAACACAAGGACGTGAACATGGAGAAGGAGCGTGGTCATAACGTGACAAGAAAAATAGTGACAATCCGGCAACAACAAAGAGAAAACAACTAACTTAAATAGTGTGGTGGTAATTAACTACAACAGAAAACACAGGTGACATGATGAGGTGGGTATGGCTGGAAATTGACACGATTCAGAGACGAGACACTGGACATAGAAATAAGATGGACAGAACAGAAACCAAAACACAGAACTAGAACAGACAGAACTAAACAATACATGTGACAGGACAACATCATGACAGGACTACACAGAAACAATGACATGGCGGAGTGTAACAACAAAACTAAGGAAGAACAAAAACGAAGTCTAAACAGAAACCTAACTTCAGAAATGTGACACCCTATTCTAAGAATTACACATTTTCCATAGTTTGGTTTTAGACCAGGTATTTTTGAAAAACTGTCTAGGTCTCCAATGAGAGCATTCAAACTAGAGGGTTTTGGGCTCAATAGAAAGCTGGAACCATCTGCATACATTGAGATTTTTCTTGTAAGGCCCCCTATTTGAAGCCCCTCCACATTTTTGTTTTCTCTTATTTTAATTGCTAACATTTCAATTGCTATTATAAATAAGTATGGAGCCAATGGGCATCCTTGTTTTACTCCTCTTAGTAAAGCAACTGATCCATGTATCCATTGTTGATAATTTTACAGCTAGTGCCATTATATAATAATCTTACCCAATTGATCAATGATTTACCAAAATTAAAGAATTCCAAATACCTGAAAATAAAATCAAAATGAATTTTATCAAAAGCCTTCTCCAAGTCTGCAATGAAAATTAAACCAGGCTTTTTTTAAAATTCATAATCTCCCATAACTCCTAACAGTTGCCTGATATTATTGTCAATAAATCGACCCTGCATGAAGCCGGATTGATCCTGGTGAATAATATTTGATAACACTTTTTTCAGACGATGGGCTATACACTTAGCAAGTATTTTAACATCTTAGCACTGTAGTGTAATTGGTCTCCAGTTCTTAAGATATACTGGGTCCTTTTGACCATTAGATTCTTGTCTTAGGAGTCTTTTGTGAATTAGACAGATTTCCAATATTGTAGGTAAAATTAAAACAGGAAAGTAATGGTTCCTTAATAAAATCAAAAAATGTCTGATACACTTCTATTGGTATTCCATCTAATCCTTTTTTTCTTTTTTTTTTAGTTTATAAAAACGTTTTATTGGAAACAAAGTTAATTTCACATGGCGCTCATATTGTGGTTCATTGTTTTTCTCAAACCGGGCAACATTTTCTACCAAAACAAAGAAGTCTCAAATGTATAGATCTGGAGACCTGGAGACCGGCGATGAAATGGGAGCAGGACTGGAGACCGGCGGCGACATGGGAGCAGGACTGTAGGGTGCTGCACGGGCTCAGGAGGGTGCGGCGGCGGCCGTGGCAGCGGTCGTGGCTCTGGAGGGTCTGGCGGAGGTCGTGGCTCTGGAGGGTCTGGCGGTGGTCGTGGCTCTGGAGGATCTGGCGGCGGCCGTGGCTCTGGAGAAGCAGGCAGGTCTGGAGGCTGCCGCTCGGGCTCTTGAGGATCAGGAGACTGCAGTTCAGGCACTGGAGGGTCTGGAGGCTGCCGCTTGGGCTCTGGAGGTTCAGGAGACTGCAGTTCAGGCACTGCAGGGTCTGGAGGCTGCCGCTCGGGCTTTGGAGGATCAGGAGGCTGCAATTCGGGCTCAGGAAGGTCTGGAGCCTGCCGCTCGGGCAAAGTAGGTTCGGGAGGCTGCAGCATGTCAGCATTTGACGTCAATGGTGTCAGCACCTAAAATTCACCAAAAACCAGCAGCTAAGTTCCTCTTTTCAGTAAAAGTAGTGCAACTGTTTTCAATACATATTTCAGATGAGTGCAAACACACTACATTGAGTACATTGGGTGGTAATGAATCTAATGTATTCCATCTAATCCTGGGGTTTTACCTGCTTTAAAGGACCTTATAGCAGAGTGGAGCTCCTCCTCTGCAATCAAACCTTCACAAGACTCTTTTTGAGCATCTGTAAGTATTTTTTCATAATTTTCTGGAAGAAATGCCCTATAAATTTCATTTTCTATTTGCTTAGTTTGAGGATGTAAGGAGGATATCTTTGTAAAATGTTTTTCTTCCTCTTTTAAAATATCTGTCTTGTTTTCTATCAACTCTCCATTATTGAAAACAAGATTTATAATATTCTTTTTTAAAAAGTTTTTATGTTGGAGTCTCAAGAACAACTTTGTACATTTCTCCCCCTTTTCCATCCATTCTGCTCTTTATTGGTAATAGCTATTAAGGGACCTTTCCTCAACAAAACTATCAAATTCCTTCTGTTTATTTTCCAAATCATTTAACAGGTCATTTGTTGCATCACTACAGCTTTCTATCTGAAAAGTCAGTCTTTGTATTTCATTTATCAGGGTTTGTTCTTTTAATTTTCTCTTTTTATTTTTCCAAGATGAGTAAGCAATCACGTGTCCCCTAAAAGAACATTTAAACGCATCCCAAACCACCAAAGGATTAGCCGTGCCCATATTTACTTTGAAAAATTCTTGGATAAACTTTTCAGTTTTACCAACAAATTCCTCATCTTGAAGTAAAGACTGGTTAAATTTCCAATATCCTGTTCCACGCTTACTCTCCTCTAAAAATATATTTAACGAAATACGTTGATGGTCTGACTTTATTTTATCCTCAATTAAAACACTTGTCACTAAAGGGATGAGAGAAAATGAAACTAAAAAATAATCTATCCTGCTTGCCTGGTTCTGTCTTCTCCATGTGTATCTATATAAATTTGTGTTCCTGAAACGCCAGATATCCACTAAGTCTAGGGTGTCCATTAGATTTTGGATTTTTGAAAGTGCATGTGGAGTTTCCTTTTCGATCCATGACTCCATTTAAAGCAGTGTTGAAGTCTCCTAGCATAATGATTCTTCTATCTGTATCTTGTAACCAATTTCCTAATTCCTCAAAAAAAAGTTGGTTCATCTCTATTTGGCCCATATACGTTAACTAGACAAATATTTTTTCCTTTATTAGTCAAATTCAGCATTATCCAGCATCCCACTTGGTCAGTGTCAACTGAACACATTTTAAACTCAAACTGCTTTTTAAAAAGAATCATAATGCCCCTCAAATTGCGCTGACCATGCGAAAAAAAAAAAAGACCATCCCACTGTTTTGTCCAAGATATTTCATCTTTCTTTGTTGAGTGGGTTTCTTGTAAGCAAAAAATATGCTGTTTTTTTTTAACCATGAAAATATAATGCGCCTTTTTTTTTTTAAATCAGCAAGATCATTGCAGTTGTAACTTGCAATGCCTATCCCATCACTTACTATATTACTATTGGACGTGGAAGGATAATATAAATAAAAACCATTGTATTTAAATCATTTGTGCTATTTAGTGACTGAAACCCCTTACACGTAACATGAAACAAAAAAAAAAAGCATAAAATACATAACACATAACATGCATCCTGTCTACCCATTAAGGGAAAAAAACCCAAAATCAAAACAAACAGAAACCTAAGCTTAATAATAACAGCAAAAACAACCCAACCAAGAAAACAAACCAAAACGAACAAAACAAACCTCAAAAACTGATACTAGTAAAGCTCCTCAATAAAATTTATAAAAAGGCAAAATAATTCATAATAAATCTTGATAAGTCGTATTTTCAAATGTTCCCGAATGCATCCCTGAGCACGCTGCAGAGCCGTTGCTAGGTGAGCAGAGTACACATACAACTTTCACAGCCAGAAGTGCCGATGGATACAGGCTGTGAGATGTCAGTCACTGTTTCTCGTTGTCATCCAAGATTTTCCTGTTTTCCTGAGACATCACCCCACATATAGTTTGTCGGCAACAAGACAGACTTTTTCCAGTTTTTTCCTGAGCTCGTTCATGACGGGAATGGTTATACGCCGGTTCTCCACAATTTCCGGAGGATACTGATTGCTCAGGTAGAAACGTGTGCCCTTTAGCCTTTTGCTAAGGCCAAGGACACGATCGTTGAATTTAAAGCTAGCAAACTTTGCCACAAGTGGCCTGGGTTACCCAGTTTTTTCCCCTTTACGGCATTCAAGCCTGTGGACGTGCTCCAGTTGGATTTTTTTTGACATCCTCCTCCGGGAATTTAAGTTGTTCCTGCATAAACTTCCTCACAATCTCTGATGTTTCTTAAGTTTCGGTCTTGTTTTCCTCTATCCCAATGAACAAAAGATTGTCCCGCATACTTCTACACTGGAGATCCAGAAGGGACGATGTGAGCTTAAGGTTATCATTCTTCAAAACTGTGACAGCTGACTGCAGTCAGACACTGTGTGTCCACTTCTGATCAATCAGATTGCGTGTTGTTGAGCCGTCACATTCACTGGTGTATCCAACATGGCCGACCGGCTGATTGTTTACGTGTCGGAGAACAGAGTGCTTTTTAATAAAAAACATAAAAACAAGTATAACAACTTGCAAGTCATAGCGTCGGATCTCGCATATGACGATGGTGTGTGTGCTTAAACAGTTTGTTAAATGTCTTTGTTTTAACTTTCATATATGCTAAGTAACTTTAGCTTGTAAGCTGATCTGTTCAGATAAAACTTTTAAATTTTTCTTTTTAGAAAGGAAAAGGAGCACCAATTCACCATCACTTGAGGTTGAAGTAGATTCCATTTTCGTCCTCTCACTCGGAAAGTCGCAACATCGCACCGTGCTTGATATGTATCAGGCAGGCGCGTCAAAATTCGCCTCCGAATATTTTGCAATTTCGCGTGGTATATTCGCATCGTTTCCGGTGTGTAAGGACCTTTACAAACACATGATGGCACACATTGCAGTGTTCAATGATCCTCAGGAAGAACCAGCCTCATTAATTGTATTTCTGTCTCGCATGTGAGGTGTGAAGTAGTGGTGAGTAAATTGATCTGATGTTAAAGAGTAACTGCTGACATGAAAAGTAAAAGCTGAAAGTTAAATGTTTCTGTAATTACAAACACATGCTGCTCATATATTAATCCTGTCTGTTCTCGCAGCTGTTGGAACTGACAGCAGGTCATTAACCACTTGCTATATATACATTTTTTTTCTGTAGACTTGCAATGGGAGGACGTTCACCATCTTTCCGGAGGTGGCTTTAATGCTGAAAGCTACAGGTCTGCCAGGATCTGTTGGACAATCTGCTGCAGTGTCCCTCCTGGACCGGTACTTTCTGGACCAGGAGTTAATTCTGGTTATGGAAAGACCATGTCCATGGACCTGCACCGGTACCTTTAGCTCCACAGAGGATACCTGGAAGAAGGCGAGGCAAAGGTACAGAAGCTGGCTGGAGTCAGCTTGTTTGATTTACACTGTTGAAAAGTTGTATTATCACACTTTTTTACTCATTGTGCAAAGATTGACCCTGAACAGTATAAAGGCATGAGTTCATAAATACATGTCACATGGAGCTTTTTTTTTTTTTGCTATATTACTGCCATACTTATCACCATCGACATCATTATATTGTTGTAGAGACTTAGAATGAAGAGAAAACTCTTCTTTGCAGACCTTTCCCACTCTCTCTATTTCTCAGCTGATTCTGAGACAGCTGGTGGACGCAGCCATCGACATGCACTCCAAGGGTGTCTTTCACCGGGACATCAAGTTGCAGACCTGGTGCAGGTCGACGCTGGTGTGCCAAGAGTGCGCATCATCGACTTTGGCTGTGGCAGCTTCTTGAAGGAGACACCCTACCATTCCACGTGTGGTATGATATCTGGCTTGTGATCCTCAATCATTGATCAATCTCTGAAATAATGACTTCTGCGTTTAAACAAAGCTTCCCCTCATCCATTTTCTTTCTTTTCCCTCCATCTCTCTGTCTGTCACTTTCAATTCCTCTGTTATGTGTGTGTTAGATACCCCTGCATACTTCCCTGCAGAGTGGTTTGATGAGTAGACCTACTGGGCCCTTCCTACCACTGTTTGGCAGGTGGGTGCTCTCTTTTCACTGCTGGGAGGACACGAGTGTTTTCACACCCAGAGATGCATCCAGAGCTGCATTCAAATCAAATGTCCACTGTCCACAGGTAAGACACACACACACACACAGTTTCATACTGAAAAGTGTCTTTGGCTGCCTTTTCATTGGATCACTGCAACTGCACACTTAAAACCTTTATCTAAGTATCTATATTTTATCTATATATGATTTCTTTCTTGCTTTTCAGACGTAATGATTTTGCTGCACATGTTGTTATTGGCAGGGCGGAGACTCAGGCGCAGAGCAATGAAAACACGGGTGACAGAATCAGTGATAACAATTTATTAAACAAACACAAGACAGTAGTGCACAACCAGAACCTGGTAACACCAAGGCGAGGAGGTGACTAAATAACCTGACAAATTAAGGAACAAAAAGAGGCTCAGGCTGGAAACTGAGTAGGCAACAGGACTAGGGCAAAAGGCTAACAAAAGGAGCTCAGGCTAAACACTGAGATGGGCTGGCAAACAAAACAAATACTAACATAAAGAGCTCAGGCTAATGCCGAGAAGGGAACACGAACTAATAGCGAATGCTAACACAAAGAGCTCAGGCTAACTACTGAGAAGAGAAAACCAAAATGCAAACTGAAAGAGCTCAGGAAAAATACTGAGAGGGCTAACAAGCTTGCTGACTATAAGGCTACTCAGGACGAACAGACAGGGGAAGCATGAACTAAGGTAAACACAACGGGCGGATGCTAATACAGGTCAGCAGATACAGACAAACAAGACAGACTGACGGCAACAACAACTTAACTGACTGAGCTAAAGAGAGGGTGCGGGGAGCAATGGCTGGTGATGACAAGAGAGCAGACAGGTGTGCGGCGGATTCCGGCTGGAAGTCAGAGGAAAGTCAGGGGGTGGCTGGCGAACGGCGAGACGTCTGGAGTGATGATGGGAGGCAGGAGGTCCAAAATGTGGTACAACGGTCTGGCATCTGAGCATGGTCTGACTGCAGCTGAAATCCTGGCTGATCGGAAGGTGCCGCTGGAGCTGTCCAATCACAGCGCGTCAATCAGCTGATTGGAAAACCGGCACACCTGCCTGCATGCTCCGCTGCCAGCCGTGCTGAGATCCATCTGAGAGAGAGAGAGAGAGAGAGAGAGCGCTCTGGCTGCCACTAACCGGAGCCTGACGTTGAGGGCGTGACACATGTGTCTGACCAGATACCCTGGCCTGCGAGCTACTCTGGAGCAGCTTCAGGTCCGCTGTGCCGTCTGACCATGCAGCAGCCAGTGACCTCAGTAAGACCTTCAGGTAGGTTCCTCCCACCAGACCTTGTTCTCACAGCATTCATGACATGTTTCTCTGTAATGTCCATTCTTGGTTCTGGTTCCTGTTAAGTGTATTTCTCTTCCTGCTTCCTACACTGGAGCCCAGCTCACTTCTGTCTGCTGTGTGCCCTGCAGGACGCCCCTGGATTGTTGGGAGGAAGCTGGATGAAGAAGAAAAGTGGACAAGTGGACTTGCCAACATCAGACCTTTCTCCCACCTCTGGATTCTGTGGATCCCCCAGCCACTCAGGATTTTGGGCAGTTTTTCAGAGAGTTCGGACTGGGTCAGGATCCAGTGCTGCTGTTGGATTGAAACCTCTGACATCAGGTCCAATGTTGGAGTGTATATATATGTAACTATAAATACAAATAAAAATGTAAATTGATCTTTGACTCCTTGCTTCTTCTGTGAATTTTAGTTCAGGCTGTTTCAGAGCAATGTCTATATGTTCATTTATATACACTATGTGTATATACACTATACACACAATGATATTTCTCCAATTATATGATGGTTGATTTTACTCATACAGAAACAGAACAGACAGTCTCACCCTTCTTGTTAAGCATCTATTTGAAGAAACACAGGTCTTTTAGTGGGAGAGGTCTGAACTTTCAGGTACTTGCCTGTTTTATGTTTCTGATGGAAAATGACTGAAACCTCAGCAAAAATGTAAAGATAACATTCCTCTATTTGTCCCACAATGGGGAAATTTCCAGAATGATATAATTAGTAGAATTAAGACAAATGCAAATGTCTCTTTAAAGAAATTGAGGGAAACTGACAAGAATATGAAAAAACAAAACTTTCATTCATTTCAAAATACAAATGAAGCCCTTCAGCTGGAGACTGCTGTATGGAATCATGGAAGCCAGAGGACCATTTCTGTAACTGTCAGCACTGTCTGAACAGGTTCACATGTCTTGTGCGCATTTTCAAAATATAAATGCTCTAATGGTTGTAATTGTAAGTTCTAAGTTAAAAAGATGCGTGGATGCACTTTGTCAGACTGTCAGTGTTTCATTTTGGTCAATATAGTGTCACATTCAAACAGCTGCACAAATATCAAGGTGCAAAGCACTGAAAAGGGTTGAAAAGATCTAAAAACAAAACCATGTCAAAGAATTTCTGTCAAAGCGTCAAAGACATTTTATAGAGATCTACTTTACACTTTAATATATTTAATGTCACAGTAACAGTCAGTGTATTGTCCTCAGTATGTCTGCTTCCTGGCTTTTTAACGAGCAAGTCAGGCAAGTTGACTCAAAAGTGTGCCTATTATGATACGAGTAAAATCCGTCAATATCCGTGCTCGTGCTGAAGGGAAATCCTCATTGTGTAACTGACTGTCTTCACGCTCTGTGATTGGCCAGTCACACACAGCGCCCGCCCCTCCCTACACAGACATGTCTCTGCACATCTTTCGTAACGTACGCGGTCTATTTAATAAGACAGAGCTGAAAACGGCTTGCGACACGTCGGTCAGTGCCTCCGCTTTTTTTTTTTTTTTTTTCTTACCGTCTGCTTGCTCTTAGTTTGGCTGGCGATATGAAGTCAGTTGAAAAACTTTGCTCGTACTTAACACAGTGCTTTTGAGAAGAATACAGTGAACAAGGCTGACATATTATTTCCGTTTGTCATCACTGGATGTTTGCATGAATCATTAAGTTCACACAGATCATTAAAAAATAAACAGTCTTACAGACCACTTATACACATACACACATATAGCTGAACACACAAAGTAGCCTACATTCATATTTTTATTGTATGTGGCTGCATACAGTATCTCATTTTCTCTGCAGTTCATGAAAATGATATTATAAAAATTATTGAGATATACTGTATATAGGCTTTGAATACAGTAGATTAACAACGTTTATGTATTTTGATTACATTGTGGGTATATATTGTTTGAACAATTATTACCTTTATTTACAAAAGGCTATTTTTAAGTGTATGCTTTGTTTATGCACTTTCATGCTGTGATGGCTTTGTTGTTAGCATGTAGTTCATAAGCTAACAAGCAAATAGAAATAACTTTTTAAAAATAGATATCACATGTCATTAACAGCTAAAAACAGATTTAATTCTTGTTACAATTGTGGAAAATATACATTTTGTAAGTTAGCAAGTTCTACATATCATGGCATTAAGGTTTCACACTTACGCATGAATAAACCTGTGGACAGGGAGAATGCATCTTCAGAGTCTTGGTGTGCAGAAAGAGTGCAACTGTCTGTCTCGAAATATATCTGCCACGTATATTGAGGACAGAACAATGATGAACTCAAAATAATATAATTATTAACATTTGAGTTCATGGACCATCAAATTGTATGTTCCTGTCTAACTTCAGTAACCGACATCAGTTTAACCAATATCACCATCTGGGTTAACGTTATTTCTGGAAATACTCAGAAATGAGACAATATTTTGAAGTTACAAAAACTTTATACACAATTCAGTTTAAGATTACATAACGTTAGTTAAAAAAGGTGGAGGGTCTTTATTTTCCAACCCCACACAGATGCCTTTTATTCTAAAGTATTAACACTATAAACTATAACATTATTGCATTTTGACTTCAGCAGGTTTAATAACTGAGGCAACCAGACGCTCCCGTTAGCATCGTTAGCTTAGATCAACCTCCACTGTCTCTCCCTGGAACAACTCGTCCTGGAGACCAGGGAGAAACCGAGAAATTGTTTGATACAGTCTATGGGAGAAACACAGTCAACACAGCAGCACAGTCAAACTCAAGCCAACAAGCAGCTCCACAACTAGAAAACTGGAGCTCTGACTTTTGGACAGTCTGTTGGCACAATTAACTGCTGAGCAAGCCGTGTTATTTATCCAGTATTTACAAGAAAAGTTATCTGAAAGGAAAAACAGCACAAACAGGCAAAGTTAAGTGACTGAATGTGCTCCGTGTTTGGAGCCAACAGTCATCACTCTTCATTATGTTCAGATCTCAAACAAGTGTGAAAAATTCACCCCCTGTACAGTTGTCATGATGTAGAAATTCAGCCTAAAGAAACTAAGCATTGTTTGTATCAGGCTGTAACATGTTTTTTTCTGCTGTAAAGTTGGACATTTTAACTTGAGGTCATATGTAATTGCCTCCCTTTTGGAGCCTGCTTCATTCAAGGAACTGCAGCTTTAAGACCCATTTTGTTTAGCCTAAACATAGCGCTGACAGTCTTGGCTAATGGTGAGTTTATATATGTTTGTCGCCGTTGGTAAAAACAAACAAACAAACAAACAAAACATCTGTAGCCATAACACTGTTAGCCCCTCTGCTCTCCCTTATCACTACAATCCTACCCTATCATCCCTTGGACCCTGCAGCTCTCTGTGCCCACGCTGGGCATAACTGTTAACACTTGAACAGGCCCAACCTCTTGAGTATTTTTGGGTTAGTTTAACATTTTATAGTTTTAAAAATTATCAACCTTTTTGTGTTTTATGTCCTTTTATTTAAACATATCTTAATGAATAACGTTTAACCCTTACTCACATGTTAATACATCATATTTGCACTCCCTTTGTCTTTCTTACTGACTGAAAAATTCAGATGTCACATTCAAAGCAGACTGTCAAATGAAAGGACAAGTAAATCAGAGAGAAGGGATTAAGCTACAGTCATTAATGCAAACCTGCCTTGCCAAGGGACGGAAGTCTAGTTTAAACAGAAAGTGAAAATACTCCCCCACAACCTTTCAGTCTTCTGACCTGGTACTGGACAAAGGGGACTTCAGGTGAAAAAGAATTACTTGCACAATTACCTGAGAGGTATCATGAGGTCTTCCTGAAGCAAATGCCCATTTGCCAATGTAGCAGGAGCAGTACTAGAGATTGCGACAACGCCACCTGAGGCACACTCCCCCTCAGGAAGGATTAACAATTACTTTTATACATCAAGACACACAGGTTCGAATTAATATCAGAGGCGAGAGACGTATTTAGGCTTGCAAATTAAGAAAAACTTTAACAAATAAGAAACAATGAAATAAGTAACTTCAACTGAATAAGCAAGTAAATTAAGCAAACGAAAGAAAAAGACCACACCTCTACTCCTTCAAAATCAAAACACAAAATAACTACTAAGAAAAGGGGGGGCCAGGGCAGGGCTTATCAGAGCGGCAGGGAACCAAAACAGGGAAAAAGGGGTCCTGAAACAAATCACCCGTGACACTGCACACCAAACTGAAATGTGGAAAAGGCACCACCACCAGGGATATCTCCCGCCGGAAGCCTGCTGTACCTGGCAAACAAAGAGAAAAAAAAAATTAATATCACAACATATAACTCAGAGAGGAGGTGGACTATAAAGAAAAACGAATAAACCAAAAGAACACAAGCACAAAACACATAAAGAAACAAATCAATAAGGAAAGCAAATTAATACAAAGCCATCACAAAATTAATGGACAATTAAAATATCGGCTCAGCAACCCAAAAGTCTGTTTACGCTCTGTGAGCAAGTCCACGGGCGCAGTTCAATGTCCAGTCCACGAAGCCGCAGGTTTAACAATCCAATCGCGCATGCCTGGCATACATGCGCATAGATAAACCACGGCGGGCATACGCCGGCACGGGACCGCCGGGAGCCGGGATGAGTGACACGGAGCTGCAGATTAATGCAGTACCAGACACAAGCGAGCCGAAGTTAAAATGTTAAAATTGTAAATTAAAATCAGCAAAGAGCGAAGTGAAGAGAAAAGAAGAGCAGAGCCCAAACAGCTGATTGGAGTGTGCGGCGGCGGCTCGCTGGATGCGCTTCCACTTAGCGGGCACGGCGTAGACCCAGGGCAGCCGGAGGAAGGGACACAGACTGCAGCTCGATTACCCTCAGTAAGAGGTGCCGCACCCCTCGGTCTCCAGCGGAGCCCCCTGTGCTAACTGTACCAGACGCCGACAGCACACTACACAGATAGGCAGCTTGTTACGTCAATACCAAGATATATTAATGAATGAAAGACAGGCAAGAGTCATACCTGGATATGGAGATCGCAGATGTGACGTCCGCCTTGACGGCCGACACGATCCTGCGACCCACACACTTTCTGTTAAAGATCTATGCAAAATTTGGCAAATGTTAACATATAATACTGTTACCTCCCGAGGATGTAACCAGGGAATGAGGGGAGGAAAACATAAGAATAAATGTTTCCGGGACAAAGGAGAGCGACACAGAGACTGGCTGTGTGGAAAGGGAGATGAACAAACACAAAATGAAGCACTCCCTCTTCTCCACAGAGAAGGGTCACTCACTAAGTCACGCTGCAACACATTCACCAACAAAGTCAAATGCATATGTATTTCATGATACATAGTTAACAGATCATAGAAGAGATACTGAACTTTCTTTTATATGTCTAGTGTTTCTTTGACATGCTTATACAGAATCTGACATTAAGCAGCAATACCTGCGTGGATTAGGGTAGGCTCTGTATGTAAAAACTCTATATACAGCTTTGTGAGTTATATTGAATGTTTTCTCGTGCTGTGGCATCTTTTTTTTGAAAGAGCATTTCCTGGAGAGTTGGGCCCCGTTCATGCAGACGCCAACTGCAGATCACCCTTATATTTGATTGGGTTCTCTGTATGTATGCTTCTTCAGTATTTGCTCAGGCCACGTTTATGCAGGCTCTAAGTAAATATTTAATAAATGACTGTGTCCTGCCTTGCTATAAGATTTAATGTAATTTTGCAGTACCAAGCAGAAACCATTTTAACCAGAACATTAACATGGTTAGCTTCAACAGACATGTCAAACATGTGGCTGTGCAGCTGTGAGAAGAGATTCTTCTCAGAACAATCAGAAAGAGCCTGGGTGACAATGGCTGCTGTTGTTCCTCTTCCATGTGGAGCCTTGCCCTCATTGGTTTTTAGAACCCCCTGGAAGCATCTTTCTGTAACTTTGCAAACTGCAATGATGCCCAGTGATGGTTTCTGTCGGCTACCCCTGTCCTTCACAGTCAGGAAAGGATGCAACAAGTCATCTGAGGTCAGTGCTGTGAGGAAGACATGCACATGATCTTCTGTTTCATCTTTTTTTTTTTTTTTTTTACAATAAAGCCTGCAATGTAAGCGATTGCTACTTCCTTGTACTCAGACAGATTGTCAACATCTGGAAGGTCAGAGAGGGTGTCATCAAGCACTTCCACGGGCTCCACATCCATCCTGCATGCAATGTTTACAATCCTAAGCAAAGGAGACCGTTACCTGTGCCCTTTTTCACCTGATGTCTTACAAGGAGGCACTTGTATGCCCCTCGGAACTGCCTTACATTGGGGTTGTTATTACCCCTACGCACTCTTACTGCAGAGAAGAACAGCTCCAAGTGGCCATGGTGTTTTGTAGGTCAGAAAGTATTGGCAAGGGGCAGCTGGCTGCTCTATCCGTTCTTCATAAATGCCCATCACACTTCTGCCACAATTAATGAACCCATAGAAATGTGTCTTTTTCTGTGTGGTATGCACATGTAATGTGTTGTCTCTTCCTTCCACTTTTAGCCAACGGAGAAGTGACTCTGTTTCTTCTGAAATACCTTTGGCCCGATGTTATTTAGTTCCTGGCCAGATGGATGCTTTGTGTCCTTTTCCAAGTGGGTTGCGACTGTTTAGGACATCAAAGCCTGCATCAACTGTGTGAAAGAACTGAATTGTGGCTGCACATCCACTGAACTACGGGTATTTAAGCTCCTGCTCACAGTACTCAAGAGCATCAGCCAAACTACAGCTGAAGAGCTGGGCTGCAAGATGGACCTTCATTTTCATTCACATGGACTTTTTGTGTTAGATATGCAGAATGGGAAAAGTAAGATCTCATGTCCGTGATGTCAGGGTTGGCACCAAGCTCCATAATCACTGCAAAGTTTTGGAATGGTCCATCACATGTTAAGGAGACAACCCTGACTCCGATTGCATGAAGCCTAACAAGGCTTTCTTGGATGATATTTGCTCTTTCTGATCCTGTCAAGCTGTTGATAAGAAAGTAAGCAATGAGGATCTTTCAAGACTGAGTGATTACAACAACCATGAGCACCAGTGCTTGTATCTCCACATTTTCCATTTCACCACCACCAGTGTCAACATATCCATGAATTCCATTCCCATCAAACCCAGTTTGCTTATGAATGTACATTTCATCAATCATCAGTGAACAATCTGTGTCTTTTCCTGCTTTCTTCTTCTCAGCAACATGACTTTTTGAAACTGAATGAAGCAGCAGTAAATCCAAGCTCTGCAAAGATACTACTGCACCATTTTCGAACAGTCTGAGGATGAGGCAAAGCCAAGAGAAACTTCTCTCTCACATACTCACAGGCCTTTGGAGAGTAGAATGCAGTGTAGTTGCGAACTGCTTCAAGCATTTGGGAAACACTGATTTTTTTCTTGCTTTGAATTCTGTGAAAGATCTCTCTGGTTACATCATCAAGGCCATTAAGAGGAGAGGCACATTCACTTGAAATTAGCAAGTTTATTCTTAAGCAATTTTACTACACCTTTCAAGGAAGAAACTCTTGCCTTCAGTCTCCTTGTCTGATGGCTTTTCAACCTCAGCTTGTTACGAGCTGCACATGGCCTTCCCTCTACTTCATTACCTTTCCTTTTTAGTCCAAAACAATGTAGCAGTGATCAGCCTGAGAGCTGTTAGGTAACTGTGTTGACATACTGTAAGAGTAATCTGATGGTGAGTCTGCCTTTTTTAGATATCAGAATTTTTTCTATCAGAATTTGTTGAATGCTGCGATCCAAACCAACATCATCACTCACTTTCGCTGTCACAGCAATGTCAACATGTCGGACAATTTGAGCAACAAAGGGCTGCTCAGTTGTGTCTTCCGTCATCATGACATTGCTCTGAGCAGCAGCAAGACTGTTGGAACTACTCGAATTGTTGACAACTACAACCTTCTCATTCCTATTTACAACAGAAATAGGGGTGTCATTTACCTCTTCTATTAAACGTACTAAACGTTTTCATCTTGGCAGTTTTTCTATGCCCTTGGAGACAGAAAATGGTAGGCACAGCGGTGGTCTTCAGACAAACCAAAAAAATTCAAATATCAATTTCCATATATGAGTTTCAATTTGTATCATATTTGAGACATCATCATCATTTGAGACTCAAAGTTTCATTTAATTTCATTCAACAAAAAAGATATTTTTATTTTTATTCCACTATTTATTACTGCAATTACTCTGTATAAGCTACTATCTGCTATCATGCAGCAATGAGACATCCACCAACAGAACTGGCAGGTGGAAGAGGGACACTTCATTTATTTTGGCTCATTTTGTGGTTCACAAACTTTTTATTTTGCGCACTGATGGTGTAGGAGCCTCTACAACTCATGGATCTTATACGATACATTCAGTGATATAGGGTTAAATGTTGTTTTTCGTTTTGAGTGTACTATCAAGACAGTTAAAGTATGAATGTACATCCACATTAAAAGGATTGCTGCTATTAAAAGAATATTTAACTGTTACCAAAGCTTACTCCCACTCCCACAGAATTATGATATTTTCAGTTTCTCAGTTTTCAACAGGCAATATGTGGGGAAATATGTAACAATTCTCATTCTATGGTGAAGGGTCTTAACATTAAATGCACTGAAATGTGAAAGACAAGTAAAGTATTGTCATCTTGAAAGGTAAAATCTCTATTTGGTCTTTTGCATCAGGTGACCTCTAAACTTCACTAATGTGTCAGGTGTTTCACCTCAACAGTGACAGCACAGAATAAGCTGTGCCCTAATCATGTATTTAGTAATGTGCTATGCAATGTAATGCAATCCATACTAAGCTATTACGATCAATAATTTGTTTTCTTAAACAAAAAAGTTGTTTGATTCTTTGTAAGGCATGAAAAAAGGTCTTTGTACACTGGAGTCAGTGTGGAAGTGATGACTTCCGTGCTCAGTGGTCGCTGCTCAGACGAGAAGTAGTCCAGTCCAGTTTCTTCAGAGGTGTGACATTTTTGATTGGCTTAATACAACATTGTCACTTCATTTAGCTGAAACAAATCAAAGTAGCTGTTTACAGGATAGTCAGGGGATTGGGCATTTTACCCTTTTACTACTGTAGGTGACTTTAAGATATATATTTGGAAACAAATGCTGCTTGTTGTCTTTTGTTCGTGCATATGATGCTATTCTGTTTTTGGAGTTGTACTATGTTTCTTGTTTCCCAAGGTATTTTTTCTCCATTAACCCGGAGAAGGGCACTAAAATGGAGAGGATAAACACATCCCATCTCCATGTAAACCCTCAAGTCCTGACCTTGGTTCAGGAGCTTTCTGATCATGAATAGTGTGATATCTGAACACGGACTGAATGCAGTAAGATGTATGGCACAAGGCGTTGTTGCCCAACTCACAGTTGAATGTTTCATCTGATTCATTATCTGCACAGATCTTGAAACCAAAGAGGCACCTTGAAGCTTCAAAAGAAGCTGCCACAGTTTATATGCAATTGTTACTCAGTGTGTTGACCTGTTTGAAGCCTTTACCTCAATCTGAAAAGCTTTTTTTTAAACATTGTGATTTTTTTATTTAATTGATCAGTGGATTTATCTATAACACGATAGAAAACTGAAAATACATTAATCACTGTGTCAAAGTCCAAGGTGACATTCTAAAGTGTCTTCTTCATATATTCAGTTCATGTTTGATAAGAAAGGAAATATAATCTTGTTCAGTGCTTTAGGGCTAATCAATTTTTGGAAAGAAAAAATGTCTCACTTTTTTTTTTTATCTTTTGGTGCAGAGGTACATTTCTGTTTTCAAATGATCACTTTGTACACTGGTTACGTTTTAAATGATACTTCACATCAATAAAAAATTGTTAAGTTTAAGTGACACTGTCTAAGATGGAGGTGTTCAGTGGGATGGTTGATTATTGAAATAGTTTCTAGTTTACTGTGAGCTACTGTCTTTTATTTATTATTTTATCTAGTATTTTTGTGGGTATCACTTTCACTGCAAAACCCCTGTCATTAATACTTCAGAATGCAGTACAATACACACAAGTCAGAAGTAACATTTATAAAAAAAAACAATTCAGCAAAAAGAAGTCTTATAATGACAACATCCTTGATTTATATGACATTTTTTTGTGAAATTGAATGGTACATAATGCACAACAAGCAGCATCAGCATGTACATTTTACTGAAAAAAAATTGGTTTAATAGCATTTTGGTTATGTTAATGTATTATAAGAAGACTTGAACGTGCTGATTTAAAATTTTTTGGGTTTTCTAGTTTTAACAATAAAAATTACAGATTATTCTGTAAAGTTATTTACATTTTAACTGTTTTCAAAGCATAATTATTCTGGCAACCACAGTTTTTTTTTGGTCGTTTTTTTTTTTTACAGTGTCTGTTTCAGAGTTAAGGTTAGGTTAGTTACATCTGGCTCAGAGCATGATGGGTTAGGCTACACTTTTAATAAATGATTCAATAAAATTACTGCTTTGGTCTTCAAAGCTAGTCTACCTATTTGGAGCTTCAAGATATCAAATGGTATTAAAGGTGAAAGTGTGTGTGAAAGCCATACAGCCAAGTCAGTGTGTAATTCCTGTAGATAAGATTATATTTCCTGATTCGGTGAGATGTGATTACCACACAGGTCGGTCTTGAATGGCTGGATTCCATCTTTTTTTTCTCGGCCTATCTCTGATGTGTTGATGGAGTGAGGAAACACTGCTCTTTATGTGTCTGTCTGTCTTATGGCTGTATTCATCCCCTCCCTCCTCTGACCACACAAATCTTTGGCCTATGACAAAATGTCCAGTGTTT
This sequence comes from Centropyge bicolor, assembly GCA_037975185.1. NCBI lineage: Eukaryota > Metazoa > Chordata > Actinopteri > Pomacanthidae > Centropyge > Centropyge bicolor. The sequence goes on along the minus strand of JBBMOC010000063.1, from coordinate 2,043,160 downwards.
GCAGTTTTAGATAAGCATATGAACTTGGCACTGTACACTGGTAAATTACATCATATAGTATATTGCATTGCTATTTACATAGGCCCACTGTATCTGAGAGGGGCTTTGAGTAATCCATGACTTTTATTAACCTCTGTTGGTGACCAGCAGGAATTGCAGCTGTGTCTGTCTGTAGAGGAGCTCAAAGGGGCCGAAGGTTGACACAACTAACACAGTCACATTTTCACAGTACACATAAGATCTGAGCTGGATTCTATTATTATGCTGGTGCATTAATCATGCTCTGACTTTACACTGAAGCAGCACTTTCGTCAAGTGCACAGTTTATTTTCTCATATGGGTGAGTGGGAACCAAAGGTTTGTGGGGGTGTTTCAGTGAATAATACAGTTAATAAGTGCACTACAATTTGGTACATGTCACTAACCCACCTCACCTGCAATCACTGCAGTTAAATGACTGCATGACTATGTTAGGCAGAAATTGTTTTCAGTATAACATGGTAATAAGTCAGTTCAAAGAATTTGGAATAAAGATTTTAGTTTAAAAGCACCTGGTTTTGGAGAGATATAAAGACTTTTAAAGAGTCCAGTATCCTTTACATCTTAACTGTAAATGTAAATATATGAAATTGTGTCAGATCTTCTCTCTTTACTTCTCACATGCTGCATCTAGTTGGAATAAATCTTCTGTCTTATTTACGTCCAGAAAGCTTCTCCATCTGTAATGTGCTTTCCTCAGACTTGTAGCATCTCTGGAGGGAAACTAGATTTCAACGTCTACAATCTGAAAATTAGAGCCTGTACACATCCCTGGGGAGACAGAGACAGAAAGGAAGAAGTAGGGCAAAGGCACGCAACTAATCCTCGATTCAGCAGCTCTCTCATCCATCCAAACCGAGGCTATAATCTGTGGGCCGGCCAGAGCCACGCTGCAGGGACAGTCTCATGGCTTTTGGCTCCAGCTGTTTGATGGCTGGATTAAGAGGTCAAGTGGGATCTGACGGACATGCTGCTCTGCCTGTCGCACAACATGGTAGGCCCTGATAACATCCAGTTACTGCAGTGTGTTCTATACAGGCTGCGTGCAGAGCCTGGTCAAGCCCTTTACTTCATACTTCACTGGAGACTCTGTGGGGTCAGAGTGGGTAGACAGGGGGCAGCTGTATGAAGAATGAGTAATGGTGAGAGATGATCTGCAGAACAGAGACCAGTTGGTTTAAAAGTTCTATTTTTTTCTTCTTTTTTTCAAGGGTGTGTGATGTGATTTCATTTTTTTTTTCTTATTGTCAATAAATCCCATAGAAGGCCAATTACACAAATGAAGTAATTCTACCAACAAGTACTGTGTGTCTGTCCAAAGCCTGATCTATTTTCTTCCTCTGAGCCTTTTTTTAATCTATATATTTGTGCAGTGTTTTAAAAAGTAGAAACCAATGGGCTTGGGTTGATGGGGAAGTTGTACAGCATAATGTAGTAAAGTGAAAACATGCAGTAATACCAGTTTTCTTCTTATTGTTGAATGGTGCATGTCACTGCTGATTCAGTCACATCGCCTGGCCTGAAAAAGGGGAACTACAGCTGTTGTTTTATTGTATGGTTGAAACAGTTTTACATTTTCATTTATTCCAAGCTAATCTCGAGGAGTTTACAGAAATAACCAAAAAATATGTTGTTAAGACATACTGTACTGTATCTGTCTGCCAAGAACAGCTGAGGTACCCTCTGTACATACAAGGAACAGGAACACTAGGAAAATATGGCTGAGTCTGCATAATTGCCAGCTGAACAGTAACACAGATGGACAAATGGAAGAGATGAGGAGAGAGAAAAGAGAGCTCAGCATTGGTCAATTCAAAGTTCTTATTTAACCCTGTCTCAGATAATTATGGGCTTTTGGTCTTTAAGACCTAAAAAATGTTGTGAATGGATTTTTCCTGAGCTCAATTGAAATTCAAGCAATTTGGACAGTTTGGAGGTTGCATGGTTCACAGCTCAACAACAGCTAATAGTGTATTAATAACGTAATAATAAATGTCATCACCACCGGTACTATGCTTTAATGCACACACACTCACTGGTCAGCTGCTCATCTAATTATGTCTCTGTTCCAATGGTTATACAACCGAATGAGCATAAATAAATGATCAGACATTCATCTGACCCAGTCAACCTAAGTATTCCTTCATAACAACGTCTGTACTGTGTGATCACAGAGAGGGTCAGAGGTGACAGAAAGGTGCCACCCAGGTCCTGGACCCTCTCTGAGTAGGTGAACAACACAGTTTAGGGAGTAATCTAATCTGGAGAACGTGTTGGGAAAAGCTCTGGTTTCAGGTGTAGAAAATGCTGGTTTCGTGTGGACACAGCATTTGTTCAAATTGTTGAGCGGAGCTGTCGGAGTACAACACAGTGAATGATAGCAAACACTTTCTGCTAGGCTCACAGTGGCCTAATCCACCAATACACTTTAGTTGTCCTCTTGGCTTCAGGATTAGGACTTTATTAATCAATCAAATTGTTTTTTTCAAAGCCCATAGCACTGTTCTGTGTATTATTACATTTGATATAGGCTTATTATTCCTACTAAGCAGGACTGGTTAATGTGACTGCCTTGGAGAAAGATCATCTCATCATCTGTTATGTCACCTGTTGAAGATCCTCGTAGGGTGGCAGCAATTCTTCTGTTTGATCATCCACCTCAAACTTATAATGTACACAAATACACACCAATAACTATGTTCCTGTAATTTTTGTGTCTCAACATTTGAGTTGAGATTTGCCTGATTTACTTTGCATTTATGAGCCCCAATCAAATGACTGTTTATGCTCATTCAGTTGACAGAAACAGTACTGAATCGTTTCACTGATGTTTAAATATATAAGCAGTATTTTAATGTTAAACCTTGTGATGGGGCTTTTTAACTATTTTGTGTAGAGCTGGGTATATTTTCGATGACAATGCATCACATTTAAAAGGCTAATCATATGCTTTGTATGTTAAACATGTATCTGCAAATGAATTACTAATTACAGCTCAAATTTAAGTATGGATCTTAACTAAATGTACTGAATTACTGTAACACTGCTGTTGACCAAAACATCTATGGTAATTAATGAGAAACAGCTTGTGCTGTACTTGGTGTGATTTAATCAGTTGAAAAAAATAAAGTCTCCAAGATGTTTTCAGCACTTATTTCCATGTGTTTCACTAACTTACAGTAAGTTTGTCTTAAAACAGCTGCTGTTACTGTAAGTGTTTCGTCAATCAGCACCCTCCCTCTCTCATGAGGAAAAGAAGAACAAAGGCCAGATCAGAACAGATAGACTTTCCTTGTAATCACTAACACGATTATCACAAAGGGAGAAGAATCAAAAACACAGCACCGCCTCAGAGTCTATTTTCAGCTTCTTCCTCCAGGCACTAAAATACAGCAATGTGGGGAAAAAGTCTACCACCTTGTAGCCAATTACATGAATACACCTAATTGCGGCTGTCATTCCCAGAATAATAAACACACTCTATCTTTGTTATGCGTCTCTGAGGAGACTGACTACTTAAACAAACAGCATGTTAAAGAACAACTTAATGCCTTTGAAACACTTCCTGCCAAGCTTGACTGGTTTGCCCGCATTGTTCCTGAGAGAGCGAGTTCCTCTCTGTGTGTGTGGAAGTGTTGATGTTGCAGGGAGGCCGGTTAATGATAGCCTCCGAGTTCCTCTGACCCACAGTGACCCGCATTTGTCTCTGACAGGCCTCGGGTAGGCCGGCTAGTGACAGACCTGATGCTCTGTTGTAATCACGCTGGGGCAGTAGCAGTGATAGTTACAGAAGAGAAATGGAAAATGCACAGTTGAGGCAAAGTTAATATTTGACCCCTGAAGCGGCAGTTGACAGAACAGTCTCACCAGAAGGTCCATATGTGGCCTGAAGCTTTTGATCATCACCCCACCGCTGATGAAGATCATGTGATATGGCACAGCCACAAACTGCACCTTGTGGACCATGTAAGATTGTTTGAGATCATTCAAAAATAGTCTTACTCAGTTTGTCCACCAGAGAGCACTGACAAGTTTGTTTTTACACTGTAAAATGTCCTACTCAGTATAAACTCACTCTCATGTTTTAAGTTAAGAAATTCTTATGGAATCCCAATCCAAATGTTTTGTTAGTGTTGAGTGTTTAAGTGAGAAAATGAATATCGATATATTTTAAAAAAATCTAAATCAGTATCAGCCTCAAAGGTTGACAGAAATAGACAGACAGACAGAAACAGGACTAAATCCTTGATGAAATTCATGTAAAGACTTTCATTATGGTTTTAAAATCACAAACACTCTGTTTACATGTTGATGATCTTCCTGTTGCATTCGAACACAGCCCATCCAGTGGTAACTACATATGATCCAAAATGTCAGCTGATGATCAAATAGAAAAAAACTATTCAACAGAAAATACAACTGATAGCTTTCACTGTCCTCTTATAACTCTCCTATATGAAGACTTCAGTTGTTTTGGCACATTTTGGTGGCGAATTATCTTCATGATATCTCCTTTTTTAGATGCAGGGATTTTGTAATCCATGGCTTTAACTCAAATCTGACTTGTGCCACAAAAACAAGGCTTTGAGTCTTGACACAAACTTCGCTGCTGTGACTTGACATGACTAAACTCGACTTGAGACTTGAAAGTAAAAGTCTCTAGTTTAAAGTGACTGAGCAAAGTAAAATAAGTAAGGCAGTGATGTGCAGGTTTTGCACATGCAGTCAGACACCTGGAATATCAAATCATTCTGTCCATGCATTAATATCTGGGGGTGAGGAATTTGAAAGAAACAAGAGAAGTGACCAGACCTCTGTACTAGCATAATGTCTAAGAAACTAAACTGAAAAAGGAAAACTTGCAAATGCTGTGTCATTTTAAATGTCAGCTCTCAGGGACCTGAAAGATGTGCCACTTGACATTCACTTGTAATTTGACTTTGACTCGCCCTCAAGGACTTGAATGAATTGGTCCTCTGTATGGGCAGCACACTTTTCTTTCTTTCTTGAAGAGAGTTAAATGGTATCATTGATCCCACATTTATGTCTATATGGTAACAGGGACAGGGGCAAAGAGCTAACCTGGCTCTGTTCAGGAGTACCAAAATGATTTAATCCATACAAAAATGAAAGTTTGTTAAAATCCCAAAAAGGAAAAGGCTTTAAACTGTTTTAAAATATTATATCATAACCAATATATTGTGAATACTGTTTGATATAATTTAGGTAGAATTGATCAGTGAAACCTTTTTGGACTTATTCCTCTCCTTGAACATTATTTTCCATTGGGATTTCTGTGTTAGTTAAACTTCATTTGTTTTGGAAATCATAACGAGATCAAGATCTCTTTTGTAAGACAGACCTGAGAACAAATTATATATACACAAGATCACAAGAAAATGTAATCACTCAAAACAGACATCACACTCATGCACACACTGACACACACACACACACACACACCCACACACACACACTCACACACACACACACACGTCACACATGACTTCATGCTGTGTTGCAGCTTACTGCAGTAGTACGGTGCACAGAACTGGAAACCAGTCAGTCTTGACTGAAACCAGTTCAGAGCTGGTGTGAGGATATTTCATTTCCTTTTCATATAACTCACACTGCTGAGTGAGATAATTCATGCTGGTAGTGGGAGCAGCATGAGCACATATCATATCTCCATAAACCAGTATGGACAGTATGGTGGATTGTATGATGGCTCTCCTGTTTTCAAAGGAGAAACAAGCTCTGATTTGCAATGCAAATAGTCCAGTTTGAATTTGTGCAAAATTTTGAGCAAGATCTCCAATATGAGTTTTGTGGGACAATCTGCAAAAATCCAAAGATTTTATAATACTTTACTTTAACAATTAGATCTCCACATCTTTGATTTTAAGACAAGATGAGATAAGATAAGGTATTCCTTCATTGGTCCCACAGCAGGGAAATTTCCAGTGTACAGCAGCAAAGATGACAGCAGAATAGAGAGGAGCATCAGTAAAGTGGCAGTAGATAAATAGTAAATACACAATGTAAACAAGAGAAGTATAAAAAGCATGAGCAATTTAACCAGAAGAAATATAAAACTATTAACAATTTAAACAAATATATGAAATGTGGGAACATATCTGTCAATTTCCCGGAGGGAACCTCCCAAAGGGATTAATAAAGTACTCTGTCTGTCTGTCTGTCTGTCTGTCTGTCATATATACACACTATAAAACAGTTGAATTAAAGATTAGATATTGCTCAGTGAAACATAATGACATAAAAATGAAACTCGAGTAACTTGGAGTTGCCCCAAAGTACTTCTGATCTGCTCTGCTTAAATCAGTCAGATGAGTCAAAAATAATTACTGACATATGAATCTGCTGTCTTGTGTACAAACTGGGATCACTCAGGTCTTAAAAACTTGTCCAACATTGTTATCCTCCGCATCCCTGAATCCAGCTGACCCACATCCAGGCTGCATCCCCGTGATTGTTATTTATCATGATAACGCTGTGCTTCCCTCAGTCATAGAGGGGGCCCACATGTCGGTCCACGCAGCGCGGCCCGTGAGTGACAGAGCGGAGGACCCGCCTCCGTCCCGTCGCCGCCGACCAATGAGGCTGCGGAGCGGGGACGAGCCTTCAGCGGCAGCCTCTCAGGTCTCACTACGGCGAGCCTGTCATGTGACGGTCATATAGTAGAAGAGAAGCAGCTCTGCGTCCAGTCTGAAGCCTGCTGCTGCTGCCGCTACATGGAGAGTCTCAAGGGCGCCACGAGCAGCTCTGGAAACACACGGATGCCACGGATATACCCACGCTCCTCACGCCTTGAGCTCTGGGATTATATTCGCTCTGAGTGAACGAAGGTAAGGCTGTAGGTGATGGTGTGCTGGGGGCGCGTGCACGTGTCTGCTCGGAGCCATATGCTGCAGCACGAAAACATGTTTACGTTGAGAGCGGCCACGCGCGTTCACTCATGCAAAAACACGCAGCTCGCTCTCCCGTGTTGTGGACTATTATGGGATGTTTCTCTGCCATAACAGGAGAGAAATGCATGAATTTTGAATGAGTTTTTGGTCTCTGCGCGTGTGACGGGATTTTTAACTTCTCCGTCCGCTGCCTGCTAAATCTGGTGAGGTTAGAATCAGAGTTAAATCAGAAATATTATTATTGTGTAATTAAACATATGCAAATATTGTGATGAATTCTGATTGCAAATGCAAAGCTGTGTAAGCTCCACAAACGTGAAATGAATCAAAATGTGCACCAGCCTGATCTCGTAACGACAAATCTGATCTGATCTGGAATCTGTTCTCCCAACTTCAGAGACATGGATGTGACTGATGTGCTGCTCTTTAATTGTCCCATAAACAAGCGGGCTCGGTGAGTGAGGAGCCACGCTGCTCCCGGCTGCCCCATGCGGTGTGTGCTGATAATAATGTTGACAGTTTTTTTCCCCTCTGCCTGGGTTTACTCTCGGTCACTCAGACCATGCAGGGGCCCCTGGAAAGGGAGGGAGGGCGGGGAGGGGAGGGGCCAGGGTGAGTCTGTTCCAGGAAAATAACCTATTTATGAAGTCTATAGTAGGACATTAACAACAAATCTGATCATGTGAGCCAAAACTCTATAAACTGTTATTATTAATGAGCCAGATGAAAAGCAACCACAGGCCACTGTTCTACAAGTCATAAACTTATAGCTTGAGAAATAGGGCTCCATAAAAAGTGATAAGGCTATTGAATGATTATGCTGATCTAATAGGAAATGTATAAAAAACATGTAATAAAACAGTAGATGAAAAAAAAAGAATGACAAGGTCATTAATGTAGAACCCTGATTTTGAAATGTTGGGATGCTGTATGAAAAGTAAATTAAAATATAATGTAATCATTTGCAAACAAACTGTGTTGACTGACAACAGTTTTCCAAAGTGTTCCTGAGCCCATGTAGTAATCTCTTTCATACAGTCATGGGTTTGACAAAGTGTTGAGCCTCTCTCCATCCCTGCTTGTGATTAACTCGAGTCTTTCCAGGATGAACATTTCATACTCAATCATGATCCTATCACCTGTTACCAATGAACCTGTTTCCCTGTGGACTGATCCAAACAGGTGTTTTTGGATCAGTCCACAACTTTAAATATCACTTTAAACTATGTATTTGTCTATACAAATTATAACATTGTGTTTCATAAATGTTCTACACAGCGTCCCAACTTTTGGAGTCAGGATTGTCATAATGTCCTGGGAGATCCATTTTTCAGTATACATGGTGTTATCATGAAGTACCTTATTTTGTCCAACAAACAGTCCAAAAGCTAAAATTAGTTGCTGATCATTTCTTTTGAAAGTACTAAACGATTGATAGACTAATTATTGCAGTTTGACTTGAAGTAATACTATAAAATGAAAAACAATATGATGGATATGTTGATTTCAAAGAGCGAAGCAGTCTTCAGTGGGGCAGCGGTCCCCAACCTGGGGAAGTCAGGACTTTCTCAGTCTGTTGTTGGATGAATCTGTGGGTTCATGAGATTCATGAGAAATAAATAAGAAGACTCAACACACAAAAGTGAGCTGACAGAATATTTTTAATCAAAGTATTCTCACAAGATTTCTGTGTAATGTCATAAGATTATTTTTCAATGAAGCCACATTCAAATATCAACTGTCAAAATGCTCCTAGCATTTAAGAAATTGCTTTCACAGACTGTGTCTAACATCTCCTACAGGCTAACAGGTAGATCAGAGGATATGACATTGCATACATTTTTCAGTAGATGTATAATTAACTAATGCGCTTTCTTTAAAGCCTGATTCTGTTCTTTTGAATTTGAGTGCATGTGTGATTAGGAGTAACAGACTTCTCACTATCTCTCTTCATTTCTATTTAGACATACTGTATCCTGGCTGGAGACCTTGGATTGTAAGAGTGTTTCCACAACGCTTACTTTTTCCACCCTGGGAGACTACGCCAGGTGTTTCGCTATCTCACCCGAGTGGGAAGTGTGGCCTTAGTGACCTGGGTTTGTTTGGCCTAACTTTCCCAGCAGCAGGGATAATTCACTTACAAATCATCCTAAACACAAACTCTGAGTCCAACAAGAGACAGCAGTTTGGCACTATCCAGGGATGGTAGATAACTCCCCAGCTTGCGAGGGGACTTTTCTTCCTTACAGTGGCTCTCCGCAGGCCTATCGGCTGTTTGACATGGTGACAGACCTGGGCTCCTACCAGGTGATGCCGTCGCCGTTTTCGGAGGATGACCTGAGCGAGTCGTCCAGTCCTCGCTCCTGTTCCAGCCCGGACTCCCAGGTTCTCAGCTCCAGCTACGGCAGCAACTCTAGTGCTGAGAGCCAGGACAGCATCCTGGATCACCTTCTGTCCCAGGCCTCTTTAGGAGGTGCCCACAGTGTGCCAACAGGATCTGTGGTGCCTGTACCATTATCCACTTTTCTCTGGGACTCACGGAGAGATGAGCCCTCCAAACGTGAGCCCGTAAAGGAGGAAAATTTTGACTTCCTCACATGGTCCAATGTGGAGACAGAGGAACAACTTGGCGCATCTTTCCAACCCACACTGGAAGAGATCGAAGAATTCCTGGAGGAGAATATGGAGGTGGTAACGATGAAGCAGGAGATCCGAGAAAGTTGCCCGGGGTTGGGAGTAGGACTGGAGGAGGCTCTTGGTCTAGAAGTTGGCCTGGAGTGGCGCAGGGAGGCCTCCCCTGAGCCTAAGCTGGAACCAGAGGCCAAGTATTCAGACCAAACTGTCCCCACTGCCAGCACTGCTGGACTAGCCACTGCTGCCTCCAGTGAGACCAAAACTACGGTTAACCCCACACTTGAATCCAGCACAGGGGCCAAGAAAGCATCAGGCAACAAACCTTCATCAGCAGACGGTGGCACTAACGGTAGTGGGATGCCGGTCATCCTACAGATTCAGCCCCTTCAGATCAAGCAGGAGCCCACAGCTGCGCCTGTTACCCCAGTAGCCCAATCCCCACAGCCTGCCTCAGCCTCAGACATCAAAATTGCGCAGCTACTGGTCAACATCCAAGGTCAGACCTTTGCCCTGGTGCCCCACATCCTGCCCTCACCCAGCCTTAATGTCTCCTCCAAGTTCGTACGCATTGCGCCTGTCCCCATTGCAGCCAAGCCTCTGGGGCTTGGGGATAGCTCAGTGAGCCAGGGATCAGGGATTCTTGTTGGAGGTCAAAAGTTCCAGAAGAACCCGGTGGCAGATCTTATCAAAATGCATAAATGCACTTTTCCTGGCTGCACCAAGATGTACACCAAGAGCAGTCACCTGAAGGCCCACCTGAGGAGGCACACGGGAGAAAAGCCTTTTGCCTGTAACTGGCAGGGCTGCGGATGGAGGTGGGTACTGGTGAGGGCAGTGTGAACTGATTGAATGAATGTAGTTCTATGTACATTTAAAATTGAAGGCCACTGGCTGAGAACATCAGACACTCCCCTTACAGAGAGAATGATCTCTGCCCATTCATAATGACTGTAATAGAACACTGCAGCTCTTCATGTTTATGTGTGTTATCTTTCCAGATTAGATGAAGTGATTGACTCATTTGTATGACTGGTTACATAAAGCCTATTTACAGGTTTGTTTATTCACAAGACTGAGCAATAACAGCAGACTCTAGCATGGGTCTGCATGATTTAAAAGGGCTTAACCCCCATTTGTTTGCTGGAAGCAGCAATAATTATATGTCAGTGGGGCATGTCTTTGTGCTGTGCATGGTGTCATATTGCTCAATGGAAGTGTGTGCAGATTTTAACAATTTTAACTTAACACTTGAACTAACCTGTCACTTTGGGGGTCATCTGTTAGCACTAGCAAGGGGACTTAGAGGGTCTTGAGAGGCAGACCCCCCACACCCACCTGAAGTTCTATATTCGTAATAGGGTTCATTACCATGGAAGCAAAGCTTTACTGGGTTTCTATTTGTGGAATGTCAGCAATATGCTTCAGCAGTGCGACAGACACTCACAGATATTCAAGGATCTGTGATAGAAGAGCAGAGGAAAAACAATCATACTGTTTTCTTTTCACTAAGCCCTGAAGCGGGAGAGCTCTTAATGGTGTCATGCAGCCTCCGACGTGTTAATTGGGATGATGTGAGGCAGCGGCAATACAGACAGGTTTGCTTGCACAATCACACTTGCCAGGCAGCGAGATAACTGGGATGTGCAAGAATAGCTGGGGTGTCTTTTTTTGCAGATGTAAACTAAATCTGGGACGGAGCATGTGGGCTGCAGTCACATGGGCACAACATGGGCACCTCTTGTTGGGACTCGACAGCTGTGCAGTTGCTGGGGCAGTATGAGTGTGTGTGTGTGTGTGTGTGTGTGTGTGTGTGTGTGTGTGTGTGTGTGTGTGTGTATGTGTGTATGCTAAGTATAAAGCAGCAAGATCTAATTTGGAACCCGCTGTGTGTAATGGAGAAAGGCAGAGAGAGAATTTGGATGTCTTCATCAGTGAGGCAATTTCTTTGCTCATTAAAGCAAAGCATCTTTTTACATTCATCAGTCTGAAAGTGTGTATGTGTGTGTGTGTGAGATGGAGTGTGACTTCAGCCCAGAGTTGCCAGAGGTGAGCTGGCTGTTTTCCTGAGGACATCAGGTCAGCCAGTGAGACAGATTCAAACTGATGAAATAACTTCCTCAGCCATGTTCTCTTTAGCTAGTGGCGGGTCCTTAGAATTAACAATCATAAAAGAAAGGGAATGGATTGTGTGTGTGTGGGTGTAAGTAAAAAAAAACAAACAATGAAGCTAAATGAATTAAGCTGAATTGAAAGACTACTGAGCAATCGCTGATCTAAACACACACTCCCAAGACTTGCCCCTCACTCACAGGTATTGACATGTTCTGTGTGTTTTTCATGTGCCTTGCATGCATGCATGCATTGATCTATGCATCTGGCATGCCTACATTTACATATGCATGAACATCATAGTTAAAAATGATCCCAATCAGCAAGTTCTTAGCAAGCTGTTTCTTGCAGAGGTCAGCCTTAGAGGAGCCTCCCCTTTTAAACCTTCAATCATTTATGAACTCTCCTTTTACGTGCAGATACTGGGTGATCTATAATATCCCTTAAAAGCTTTGTGTTGGTCCATTGGACTATAGTACCAACCTGGCAATCCACCACCGGTCATGTACTGTACTTGTAATGCTGTGTGTGTCCAAATACACGAGGGGAGCTGCAGAAATTTGTGCAGTAGTAATCCAGGCTGTGTATTCCAACTAACAAAGGCCTCTTGTCTGTACACAAAAGGCAGGATGTAGTTTGGATGGAAGTGTGTGTGAGAACCGATGTGTGCGTGTGTGTGTGTGTGCGTGCGTGTGCATGTGCGTTTGCGTGTGTGTTTAAGCCACTGTATGTGATGGGGTAAATGAGGGGGCGGCCAAAGGGGAAAAAAATAGTTGGGAAAATGTGAAAGAAGCAAGCAAATAGAGTGAGGAGCAGAGAGAAACTGAGATTTTTGAGAAATAAGAGACAGGAGAAAAAGTGCTGGAGGCAGACAGAGGGGGAGAAGAAGGCCTGTTTCAGTTTTGCACACAATCATTTGCAGGGAGAAGTAGTGAGGAAGTGGATCGAACAAAGACAAAGTGTTGAATAGTTACCATGACTGTGGGCTAGGAACGTCCAGGCTGCCACGCTGCATGAAAGGGAAGAGAGGGATCAGTCAAGGTTCCTCATAGACTGTGAGGAACAGGGAGGGAACGACTGGATGGAAAGACGCACCAAGTGTGCTACTGTATATTTAATTGTAGAACAGTGTCAGTTCAGAAGCAGCACAATTTACAGTGCAAGGTAGATTAATCTACCAAATGTTCTCATGTCAGATTTTTAGCAGATTGGTCTGCTGGTCAGCTTAGCTCATAATATTGTGAGAACACAGACATCTGAACCTCATGTCTCCAGTACTGCACAGTTAACAGTTAACAGTTAACAGTACAACAGTTACTGTCAGTAACCATTTGTTAATGTTATAAGGCATGAAGATTCATAATCAATAAAAATGAATTATCATTATGTTAACACAAGCATGACTGAATTTAACCTGTATCATTGCTCAAAGGCAAAAATGAGCTGTTGGGCCCTTATTGACCCCTGCCCCAAACACATTTATGTCCACCATGTGTGCAGTATAAACTAATAATAAATATATAAACTACTAATAATTAAGGTCTTAGTCATAGATTTGGACTCAGAGCCCCTGTACAAAAGACCAAAAACCAAACGAAATGCAGTGAAATTGGAACCTGAGGGGCCCAGTTAATATTTCCCAGTTGGTCATCCAGCCTTGAGCACATCTGATACAGCTACATCTTTTTGGGGGCCATGATTTACTAAGCACTCACTCACTTTTCTTCTATTAAGTGATTTTTGAGATTTAAAGCTTTGAGTTAAGAAAATGCTCCGATTCAATGCAGTCAGAGTTTCAATGACAGCAGTTTGTGCTGCCAGGTGCTTGTCGTAGATCACACAAAGAGAGTTTGAATGAGAACTGGAATAGTATGAATATTGACTTTTTCATTCATGCTTATTATAAACACTAATATGAGGTTTGTCAGTAGTTATGTAAAACCCATCTCTTTCTATGTGGCACTACAATTCGTGGCACTACAAATCCATACCATGCTGTACAACACGGATCAATAAAAGGTCTTGTGAGGGGTCTTAGTTATGGCAGTTGCTTTGTCACATCCTGTTGGAGTAGACATGGCACTTTAGAGCACCTAGAGCTTTAAACTGTCTCTCATCATGCATTGATTCTGTGGGAAGAGGGTTGACCCAATCACGTCATACTGTGTGTCAGTATTACTGATAACTTACAATAACCTGACACACTTGTAAACTGATTAGTCAAATAATAAGCTACAATAATTTACCATAGTATGTGCTAAAGTGTAAGCATGGAGCTGTTCACTGAGAATTTTACATTAATTCCACATTTAAAAACGCCTAAATGTTCTAACCGTCCAGTAGTATTGATGTGTCGTGCGTATTTTTGCATCACAGAGAACATATCATTATGCCCAGGCTATGCTACTCATCTCTTTCAAGCTGACTGTTGGATGAATGGAGCTGGGGACTCCCTGGGAGTGGGCTCTCTGGTAGTAATGTGTCTACACATAAGGGAAAAGCTTAACTGATAGAGAGAAGCTTACCTGCACTTGTAATGGATGGAGTGCACCCTCTCTTGTCAAGGTCAGGAGAAGAGGTCTGCACAGGACTAGCTGCTCTTTATTCCTGCCAGCATCAAAACAACACTGTTTCCTGTTGAAAATCAGTCTCCATCCTCTCTGTTTCTCTCATGCTTTGTCATTTCGCATTGCAACAGATCCAAACCAGATGGTGGGACGTCAGACTACAGACTGGCAGTGATTGTGATACTGTTTACAGAATGAGACCATCTCTACAAACTGTGTAAAACATGTTCTACATCAGCTTTGGATGCACACAGCTTTCTAGAAGACATTATAGGAAATGTTTGTTTAAGCAATAAACCTCTTTTAGTTTCATGTCCTGTGATGATAAGGCTGACTGCTTGTTCCACATCACAGTAAATATATCCTGCACATGCATCATATGTGCTGGTTCCCATTAGATCCCAGTCCCATTCAGTCCCCTGGTTGGAAGCTGTAACTGAACAGCAAGTCAAAACCTGTGGAATAACGGATCCATCTACCCAAGTCACTGTGTTGACTTGATCTGCTTGTTTCAGTTTTTAGGTGTTTGGCGTGCTACTGGAGTGGTTTCATTTGCAGTGTCTCCCTGTATAATCTGCTGTCAGATGTTGCGTGTCTATCACTGAATCAGTAAGAATGTAACTCTTCCCTGTAAGCATGTTGTTTCTACGTATGTATAGTGTACAACTATATTTTACTGCAGCTTTTTACTTCAGTGTTGCTGCTTAATTACTGGGTGTGATTGTATCGATCCATCATCTTGTCAGGTCAGCAGAGCAACATCTGGGATGCATAGCCTGGCTGGGGGCAGTCAGTTTCAGAAAGCTGGGTTGTTGGGCCTTGGAGCTGTCATCCCTTTGGCACCAGCAAAATACTAGCACCGTCTCTCAGTCAAACCCTGCTGCAATGCTTCACTTGTCCGAATGAGTTACAGGCAAATGAGTTGTAGCATCAACATGTGACACACTCTTGCGTGTGTCAGATGATTATGCTTTGGAGTTCAGTGAGAAAAATTCTGGTGTCAGCAGTCGTTGTGTACATGTTGGGGAAAACAGGGAGTTGCAAGAACACCCCCGAACAGTGCTGGGATGGTGGAAAGGGTTTTTGTCTTGATTGCATCACAAAGGCATTTGGCAAGTTCGGCACTGTGAAATATCCTTCAAACACGTCTTTGACACATCTGTTGTTATTGTTTGATGAGAGGAGGAAAGATGTTTCCTCATGAACAGAAAAGTATCTGCATATGTTCTGTAACTGGTTTGAGACTAGCGTGTATGATCACTTTTTTCCACATTTAGAGTCAGTCTTGTAAATTCACAGGCATAATAAACGATTAGTTTTTATGGTTTTCAAATACATTTCAAGCAAAACTAGGGCTTCATTAGCGTTTCTTGATGCCTGAATCTAGTTTTGAATCTTTAATTGTATCCATGTGTATTGAGCACATTTGCAACCAAATTTAAAGATAATTTAAAAACTCAAAGCTGAATATAGATCTGTACTTTTTGTTGGCTGAGAAGGCAGAAACACTGCAGTTTTTGTGTTGCTCACCTTACATTTTATGAGCTACTCGCGCTGAACCCTGGAGGTCAAAGGAACTACTGAGCTGAGGTTCTGACAACTGATGCAGCAAGATTGTTTAACCAGTGAAGACTCACCACTCAGCTGGTCTTGTTCAACTACAAAAGCACACAATCCATATGTGATATTAAGATGATGTTCCAGAGTGATGATTCTTGTACCTAACAAATGATCTCTGGCCAACACGTGTTAACCAGACAATGGTGTCAAGTGTCAGTTTAGACTTCTGGCAAATCTTAGGCCTTTAATATTTATTAGCTACAGCTGATACAATTTCCAGTGTACTTTGTCATCATCATCAGATTCTTGATTCAAGTCATCAGTGACGTGCCTTTACTGAATACAAAACATCTCCTCTTCTTCTTCCTTTTAGGTTTTCCCGGTCAGATGAACTGTCTCGACACCGGCGGTCCCACTCAGGAGTCAAACCCTACCAATGTCCAGTGTGCGAGAAAAAGTTCGCCCGCAGCGACCACCTGTCAAAACACATCAAAGTCCACCGTTTTCCACGAAGCAGTCGGACAGTTCGCTCAGCAAACTGACACCCAGCTCGGATCACTGGCAAAGCTGAGATTACTCTCATACAGACATAGCCACAGGATCAAGATGTGGGCGTGAATGTACGGGTGTGTGCGCAAATGTTTGCGCCTTCATGAAGTTAGTTATGAATATGTGAGTGGAAGTACGCCTTGCTTTTTGTTTCAGACATCTGTGATTGATCTAATTTATTGTACAAAAGTAAACCAACACATTTACCATCTTGTAATCAGCTAAAGGTTTTTGTTGCTGTTGGTGCTTTGGTATGTTTTACTCCTTATGTTTGTTCTGTCCTTATCGCCTGCTCAGCAGAAGATAAGTTTATTTTCATTCAGTCTGGATTGTATGATAGCTTTGGTAATAGCCTTCTGTGTCCATTCTACCAGGATAAAAACAACTGCCTTTTATCTTTCTGAAAGCTGCCAATGTCTTGGACATTCCTCATCTTATGCAATGTTTAGGAAGTCAGATGGAAGAAGTTCTTTTGGATCCTTACAGCTACTAACAGAGTAGTAGTTACCCTTCCTGGGGTCCACAGAGGTTTCTACTGTGAGGTTTCTCTGATAGCTTTGTCCTAGTTTTTGCTACCTTGTACCACAGTTCATTGACAGTATGGTTGAAAACTATTATTATTGTTCAACTTTGCATTGATGCATCCACGAACTACTGATCGCATAACAAAATAAGGGAACTCTCAAGATAAGCTACCGGGACTTCTCTCACATTTTACAGCAACTATGTGAACCTGCTGAGACAAAAGGAGGAGGAGAATGACAGAGCAACACAAGAAATGCAAAAGTGAAACACAGCTGAAAGGTTAAGCGCACAGTGATTGATAAGTCAGTCCTCTGATAAGTGTTAAAGGATCTTTGTTCATTGTTTTATGAAGCTAAATCATGTGTACCCACTTGCTGGTCTTCTATTTGTATCGCTTTTCTAGCCTTACTGTACAACAGAATCCTTACTGGAGAGCCAAATGCTTTGGGAAATCAGGCTTTTCAGTCATCTACATATAATGGGAAGTTAAGTGACAGTTCAAAATGGTCATGGTATGGCACACGTCAGTCAGTACATAATCACAGAACTGAATGTCTCAGTCTGCCATTATTATTTGAACTAATATGTTGCGGACAACTTTACACAAAATCTGCCTCAACTCTGCTTTATCTGTTACTGGAGACACCCTGACAGCCTTTGACCTCAGTTATGGTTCGTTGAGGCAACATCAATGGACACACGACACACCGTGGTGCTGAACTACCAGGAGGATGAGCTTCTGGGAAATGTAGTCACAACATCCCTTTTGAGGCCATGACACACTTTTTAATTCCCTAATTGCTCTCAAACATTGTTTGCTACATGTACCACGTCCCGCTATGAATATGTAGGGGGTGATAGTGCCGTCCGTGTGTAATTCATGTATAAGTAAAGCAACAAGAAGCAGGGGTACACAACATTGTATTTCATTCCTTTCATTCAATTTTTGAATTTGTAATGCTTGTGTGAACACAGGTGTTTTTTGCATCCTATGAATGTATGTAAATATACAGTAGTGTACATTGTTGCATCCAGGAAACACACACAGAGACTATTCTGATACCATATCTTAAAACAAATCAATGGTTGTGAAGATTTCTAGTGTAAACCAATGTGTACATAACTTAACGTTTCAGTACATATGAATATATTATATATATTTTTTCTTTGTTCTATCCAAGATGCATTTACAAATAAAACTGAACAGACACAAACATGCCTTTATTGTCTTTTGTAACTTGTATTTAGAAGAAGAGGAGGAGGTTTGCATTGTTTTTTGCAAACAGAAGCTTTGAGGGTTAAGCCCTCATGTAGTTAACAATCTGTGAGTAAGTTTATTAGCCTCCACAAGCTCCAGAGGCAACACTATAAATCCTAAGACATACAATACAGCCAATTAATGCACAGCCAAATTAAAAAGGAAAAGTACATTTTTCTGGTCACCAGGACCATAGCCAGGGTTTCAGAAAAACTAAGGTTATCAATCTAAGTGCCCCCCTTGCCCCCCAAGAAAATACATTTATAATGCAAGTAAAGACAGCTGTATTCTCCAGGGTTTCACTGAATCAGATATTTTCCAACTGTAAGGCTGTGACGCAGCTCACGGAGGCAATCAAGGTAGACTACTTTAAAACACTCACAATACAATGGATGCAATTTGTATCAGACATCGAAATAATAATTTAAATTTGAACACACAAAAGTGAGACATTTCTTGGATTCAGTGTGACTTTCAGAGAACATCATTATCTCCAATGTCCTTTTGCAAATAAACCTCCATAAATGCTCTTAGAAATCAGAGAAGAAGGATCCATTAGTTCCAGTACTGTAGAATTTTGTCTTGATGTTGTATTCATTCTTTATGCATTTCTTCATTTTACTTGGTCTAAACTTTAGATTCTACAATACAAACTTCAGGTATTCTGGGAAAAAGAAACAGAGGACATAACCTCTGTGTCCTCTGGCCTGCATGTTACAGACCAGTTTAATATATACAGAGGTATTTGCTTTGCTTGTTGACATTGTACATAATGTACTTGATGGTCTGTTCTGTTCTGACAGTTTATCAAAACGGTCAGACCCTCAAGTTGTTGATCATGTTACCTACGGTATATATCGTGACCTTTATCTGCTGCATCTAAGTGGTGAAACAAAAGGGGCAAAGTGAATTCATCTCATCTCTGAAACCATCTCAGATGTAGACCTGCAGGATGTGTCTGCCATGTCTGACTCCACACATACAAATCAGGGCTAGTTTGTATTCAACAAGTCCTCCGTGAGCCAGTATAATCAGAGATAACATAATAGTGTGTAGTGCATGATTTTCTGTGTGACCCTTCAGCACTGTTGAACCTCTGGTGACACACACTTTGTCACTGCATCTAAAGTTGCAAATGCAAGACAAGGCTGGCTCACCTTGCATGGAGACTGTTCAAGTGCTGCAGCTGATGAAGGTGATGATGGGGTCTGGTTCAGAGTTCTGGCATGGAGACTGTACATTGATAATGCAGTATAGCATGTAGGGGGTACGCATTTGTGTGCATGCACGCATACTTTGGGGAGAGGGGTTATTGAGAGCAGAGAAAGGTGGGAGGTGTGGGAAGCAACGGCTAATTCATCCCATATGATCTGTCGCACTGTGGAAGCATTTACCTTGACAACTGCACACAGACATAAACAAACTGATCAGGGATCAGGGGGCTGCACCTGGTTTGGGTCATGAGCCACTTTACATTCTATGGGCACAAAGTTTCTGTTAGTGACATATTTCCACATGTAATACACACAGGATGTGCTGTTATTATTGAAGTTTATTTAACTAAGGATGGTCGATCTCGTTAGCAGAACGTGCTTGTTTGCTTTGATTTCATAAATTTACAGTTGGAGCCCCCATACCAAGGCAGTGGGCCGTGGTAGCCTCATGTGTAACTGTGTGAACGTGATCATGGGATTCCTGCATTGCTCTCAGTAAACCCTAGTTTTAATAGTTTTATGACAGAAATGGAGCTCTGTGATAAAGAGGAATATATCAGGCCCTAAATAGAGTCAAGTGACTTTGAATGATGAATTCATTGTTGCTTCGGGCCTTTTCATAAGATGTGCTAAGAGCCTTTTAGGAACAATATTTCTACAAATCTCAGATGATGCAGCAGCAGGTTAACTGTTGCTAATGAGAATACATACAGTATTATTAAGAAACAAAATCTGTAATGTCTAAAAATGAATAAACTGTGTTGAATTATTTGCAGTCACAGGGAAAGTTTATCAGGATGCCAAAGAGATCTGGGCCAACGACAGGCAAAGAGAGTAATAAATATTAGACCTTATGTGAAAATATTGATTAGCAGTGATGAGAGTTTCTTACATATGGAACAACAATGATATTTGACAAAGTCTTTCTATATACAGACAGTTGAAATATAGCAAGTTGGCCATTGAACGATAGTATCAGGCATTACCTGAAAACTAGCATATCTCATACCTTGCCTCAAAACTTCAGCAAATGTTTGTCTGAGAAGGCCTCTTTTGCTGGCATGAAGACATACCAATAGTAAAATCACTGACTAAATGCAGCCAACACATCTGACATTACTGTAGCAGCAACAGCAGTGGGAATAGCACAAAACATTAAGTTGTGGATGTGGTTTCAGTAGCATAATAAGGTGGATTTCTTCAGTTATATTTTATTTAGCACATAATTCCTGTGTGCAAATCTTGAGTTTTGCCCACAATTGACTTACAATCGGCCTATAACATCGAGTGCCGTACACAGACAGTATCTTATCAGTGTTCCCGTCGGTTTTATGGTGTTCAGACAGGCTCAAGGTTACATGCTGATGGCACGACAGGAGGTGCTTTATGTCTGAACTGAGTTCAGTGAGTTGGGACTGAGCAGATTGTCTGGGCTGATTAATTGGCTTTGGGGATTGTAGAGAGCTGTGTTTGTCATGAGCTGTGCAGAATCTCTGTGATCTATCATTTATACTGTAGACATGACATGATGAGTGTGTGTTCGGCACTTTGTATGTTCAAGGAAAGGGTGTTTGTCTTGGACCTGTTTGTGTGACTGAATATGCGTGTCCTACTTGCATGTGTATCAGTATACTTGCCAAGTAACCTGAGGTAGCTCTGCCTGCACAGACACATGGGTCTTCCACAGGGAACCACATATCCTGTTCGAGGGGAAACAGTGAGACAATGGGCCACTCATGCTTCTCCCTCTTTATTTGTTTGAACACATTACCTCATGCACATCTACATAAAGCATCCACAGTTTATGGAAAGTGCAGCTCCTTTATTGACCAAGCACTAAACATAGTATACACCACACACTGTGCGCTGACAGTAGTGACTAAGTACAATTATTGGTTTAGTCAGGTTGCATTTTTCAGAATCATGGAGCAAATGCAAAACACAAGCTTTGGGAAAACTAATATATTCAAAATAATGTGTGAAATAAAAATGATTATAAATGTTGACACATAAGGACATGTAGGATAGAGGGACCACAGAGCTTGCATTTGAACATGTGTGTGTATTTTAGCTTTATTAATATTCATTAAGCATACCCACGTCTGTAAAATGTGTGTTTGTGAAGAATTATGTGGAAGAAATTGGTTAGTCAGAGGCCAGACAAACATTGTGGCTCAACCCAACTGGTCAAGACAGATGGCTGCTCACCTAGAGCCCGATTCTGCTCCGAAGTTTCTACCTGTTAAAAGAAAGTTTTTCCTTGCCGATGTCGCCAGGGGTTCACTCATGATGGCCACATATGTATGTACACACTGTATGACCACATTATATATGTTTTTAATCTATACGAAAACAGAAAAGACCCAAACTGAGCTCAGCTGCCAAGAATAGTTACAGTTTGTGTACAAGTTGTTAATTTATGTACAGTTGTTAAATAGTTACTTAATAGTTATACTTATTGCATGAGAGTGTGATCTGTCTTTTGTCGAACTCTGGCCAAAGAAAGTGAATAAGCCTGTTTTCCAATTTATTGCATTATTACTTCAAGGCAAGATTGCGAGTATTTGCCAGAGAACCCTGGTTCATTATTATATTTTTGTATATTTTGACTTTTAAGGTATGTTCATACAGAGGTGACTTGCATATTGCAACACCATGTGAAGACACAATATTTGACTGACCAAAAACAATTATGCTTATCCAGCCGCTGCAAGAATGAACTGTATGACTCTGCTACATAAATGCACAGACGAACACCATCATTATCATCATCATCTGTATATCTATAGCTGAGTCATTTCCATTATTATTCGCATGGTGAAAGTGATTGACATACAGACAGGGTTGCAACAAAGGCAGGGGGAAGCTTATCAAACATTAACAGCTGCTCTTCTATTTGTTATTTTGCACAAAAATGGCCTGACTTTAATACTCCCTGCTAATCCCAGGAACACTTGGATCCAGGGCTTGTAAAATTTAAACATGATGTAATATTTAGTTCACAGAACAAAAGCAGCTATGTGAAGACCTCCTGGGAAAGGTAAAGTTAAAGCCTGTTCCCTGTGAAAAAGCTCTTTGGTTGATGTGCAATGACTGGGGATACAAAGGTAAGTTAAAGAATGACTTTTGAATGAGCTTTCAGGGTTGTTCTCACATGCATGCAGATGCCCTCTGCTCCATCTCAAGACTCAAGACAGAATATCATATGCAGTATGTTGGCTCTACTACAAACAAGTGCAGTCTCATTGTCTGGAAAATGAGTTTGAAAGTGAATATTGTTCTGATCAGCACCTTGTCTCTGCATTATTTCTGTGGCTGTGTTTCTGTGAGGACTTGGCAGCTCCACCAGGATATCCTCTTCAGAGAGCCAAGGGCACAGCATCTGTAGGACATTACGCATATGACTACGTGCTTCAATGTGTGTGAGAGAGTGTGTGTGATTGTGAGACTTCCTCTTAACTACTGGTAAGACAAGTTTGAAGCTTTCTCCATTACTCACTCTCACTACAGCTCTTTATAAATGCACTTTTTGCTTCAATATGACAACTCATGGGAGGAAATCATTTTTAGCTCAGAGTGAGGACTTTCCCACTGCAGCCTAACATGCTGTTGTGAACATCATAAACCGACTGACTGAAATATCAGACCCGTTAGATCATCGATCAAACCATCCATTGCACTGTGAGTGCAGCACCGACAAATCATTTCAGCCCTGTCCACCATTTTGATTCATTATTATTATTACAGCATAAAGCAGCAACAGAGGGTTTCTCTATAAGACGAGGCCAGCAGGCGCAAGAACAATTTTAACTCCACCCATCTACAAATTTACTTAGCTCAACTCCATTAAGTGCTATTTTTAACATATTACGAAATCAAAAGACTGCTTGTAATG
Organism: Centropyge bicolor; assembly: GCA_037975185.1. Classification (NCBI taxonomy): domain Eukaryota; kingdom Metazoa; phylum Chordata; class Actinopteri; family Pomacanthidae; genus Centropyge; species Centropyge bicolor. The sequence continues at coordinate 2,019,881 of JBBMOC010000063.1, read as the reverse complement.
TGAAAGAGCTGCTCACACTGCCAATTCAAACAGAGTCAAGAGCCCATTTTTTACTTTTGTCTTCTCTGTGGTTCCTTGGAATATCCTATAGTGGACTCCTCACACTAAGCGACACATAAAAGATTGTAAGTGCGTGCTCCTGGCATGTGACATCCAGAGCCATGTGTCACCTGTCCAGTGGCAGATGAAATCTATAGGCAAAAACAGAAAAATGCAGTTGAAAGCTGCAGGAAAAGTAGGTGGACTTTGAATTCACATTTTATTTTTGACCTTTTTTATGTTTTGCTGCCCTCTCAGGCTGTCGTTGAGCTAATTATGGCAGCCGTCTCACAGACACAAAGGCAGAAGTAGGGTGAAGTTACTGCATTACAAAACCTAGTAGACTGGATAGTTGCGTGTATAAATCATGTGACTGACAGCAGAGACTATTTACAACCAATCTCCTATACCCACACCCATTGTTGGTTTCTTTTAACCATGACTATCATCATTTTCAGATTTTTCCTATATCTAACCCATCCTGTTGATAGGGACATCCGGTCAGAAATCACTCATGTCATTTGGTTCGGTGAACTTGTTGGCCTAATTGCGCTCCAGCAGGAAAAGAAGCTGCTATTGGAATCAGGGACAGTCTTTCTAACCACAAGGCATCTAATATTTTCTGAGTCTGATGTCTGGAATTCTAACCTTCAAACCGCACACAACCATGGTTGATTCCCATTATAAGACATCCATTTAAATTGTTTCCAAAATCTCAGAGGAGTTGACAAGAGACTCAGCTTTTATTTTTAAGAATTATTTTCATTCCCCAAAATTCTGAGTCTGTGTGTTAACTACTTTGTCAGTTCTTCTTATGTCTTTACACATCTTTCTCTTGCTTAACCTTCTCCTCCTGTGTCTATACCCAGACTACTCCTACGCAGATGTGCAACCTCTACTCTTTAGCAATTGTCTGTCCACTGAGACGTCTAGGCGTCTATTTTCACTCTTATTCTCTGTCTCATTGTGCTCAGGCTGCCAGCAGAGGCCAGATTCTCTCGTCCTGAAACCACACAGGAAGAGAATATTTCAACAGTAAACCGCTGTGAATAGGACCTTACTCACACTAGCTGGGACCAGAAGTCAGCTGAATTTTTCATTGCATTCGACAGTGATGCACTGACGCCAGGAGGCTTTAGTGTCAGGTACAGATACCTGGTGGGCTAAAGCCATATAACGCCAATGTTGTGTTGTGCTTTGTCTGCCAAGAGACATTAATATAAGAGAATTATTGTAAATTTAGGTGAAGAGATACAAATATACCTCAGTTATAATGTTGGCAAAAACTTTATACCTCATTCTTTTCTTCTCTGTGTTCAAATAACGGCATATTTTTGTGGTTGAAACCTCATTGAAACCAGTGTTTTTCATGTCCGCAGCTACAATTCTTGTAGTACTTTATGTTGCAATTAGAACAAGCTACAAAATATACATCAATACAAAAAATGCATGCATGGGTTTTCTTACTGAAAGACCAAATATGTTTTTCTCGAGTTATGAGAGGAGTGGCTGAGTAGATTACAATAGCTTGATTTGTTACAGTGAAATATGTTCAACTGCACATCATAGAAAGAAACAGCTGCTTTGTCATTGTTTCAATAACCAAGTTTCTATTATTATAATATATCACATTAAATAAACTAGGCTACTGATTTATAGGGTATCAGCATAGTTTGGTAGCAGAATGTTAACATTGATGTCACTACGAAAAAATGACAATATCAAATGAGCAACTACAGACATGCTGAAAGCCAAGAGGCCTCTCAGTGAGCAGGTCGGCACAGGGACTGACCTCAGCTACTTTGATTCCTGGGGCGATGGAGACATGGCAGATTCACACAGGGACAGGAGAGGTATTGTGAGACAGGACAGGCTGGGACCAGCTGGTTAGCATGGTAACTTTAGTAGATATCTGTGCAACACAATACACAGACGTCTTTAACATAACATCAGAGCTGTTATTTTTTTTACATTCTATTGATACTTTTAGTTAAATTTTGAATATTTTAAATGAAAAATCTTTAAAATGTATCTAATGTGTTGTTATATATATAATTAAAGACATATTGGGTAAATGAGTCTTTTCAAGAATTTAATACAACTTCCTTCCTTCCACTTCTTTAGTAATGTTTCTTGTTTTTGCAATACTTTACAGGATGTAAAGTATTGTAATGTGTAATGGATGTAATGTGTTGTTATATATATAATTAAAGACATATTGGGTAAATGAGTCTTTTCAAGAATTTAATACAACTTCCTTCCTTCCACTTCTTTAGCAATGTTTCTTGTTTTTGCAATACTTTACAGGAAATGTGTAACTTTTTGTTTGGATCAAAGTGTGTAACCAGTGTCTGAACACTTGGTAAGGTGATTTAGGACAAAACATGAAAGACATCATCCTTGTTCTCCTCTGTCAGTGAATGCAATTGTAATGCAAGAACAACTAAATTGAAAAAGAATCATTTCAAAAGTGGCCATATTTGTGACTTATCTTGTGTTGAATTATAGTCTGGATTGTGTTGACACTGACATTATTTTCTAAATGATTACTGCATTAAAATGCACCTCAGCCATCAGCAAGGCATTTCTCCCAGAGAACTGCTGCTCACTGGATATTTTCTTTTTTTCCTGACCATTCTCTATAAATCCTAGAGACAGTTGTGTGTGAAACTCCCAGCCGATCAGCAGTTTCTGAAACACTCAGGCCAGCCCGTCTGGCACCAACAACATCACCACATTCAAAGTCACTTAAATCACCTGTCTTGCCCATTCTGATGCTCCAGTTGAACTGCTGCAGGTCGTCTTGACCATATCTACATGATTAAAAGCATTAAGTTGCTGCTATGTGATTGGCCGATTAGACATTTGCGTTAACAAGCAGTTGAACAGGTGTACCTAATAAAGTTGCCAGTGAGTGTATATCAGCTTCCCTGAGACCAGTGTGAGGAAGAAATGTGTACCTTTTACAAGTATACAAGATGAAACATATTATTTCTGTATGTGTCAAGTTTATACAAGAAATTACTCCATCAATGTGTAACTACTTACAAAGCTAATAGTTATTTCACTTTTGCACAAATGTTTGTTAGACAGAGCTGAACAGAAGTGAGCTTACCAGACCTCTGCAGCCTACTCCTCATCTCTGCTTGAGATGATTGTGCTGCACCACAGGTAATGCAGGTGCCAAGTCTTGACAAGGAAGAATAATGTGTGGAATAAAAAAGACAATGTCTCTGATTGTATGAATCAACTTTGGTCTAAATTGTCCATTGTGAGTCTGACAATGATATCGGAGTGCAATTCTAAATCAGTAAAGTGGAGAGTAGCCCTACCTAATGTAATAATGTAAATTTCCAGCACACTGTGTGGGCCTGACACTATGTGAAATACCTGATGATTTCTGGCCATCCAAGGTGAGCAGGTCAGGGCTCTTTTGTAATGAAGCATCAGAGAAGCTCAGAGGGACAATTGCACAACATGGTGGCACTGAATTCAGCATGCTGTGAAATTTTGACATGCAGTGTCAGCTGTCTGTGGAGGCATTTCTCAAGGGTGAAAGTGTGTGTGTGTGTGTGTGTGTGTGTGTGTGTGTGTGTGTGTGTGTGTGTGTGTGTGTGTTTGCATGAGTCAGAGACTTTTGATATCTCTGCTGGCTGGATTGCACTGACCTCCATTCAACCCCTTTCAGCACTGTAAAGTACAACTAAGGTCTGTTCAGTTTATGCATTTGAGGTTCATAACACCAGGTGAATGATGTAAAAACGATGTGTGCTCACAAAGAATTTTAAAAACACAATTTTTTAATACTAATACTAATATCAATATTAATATTATTAATAATAAAATCTTTATATAAAGTTAAACATTTTTTCGGATCCTTATCCTTCTATCACATCATTCTACATGTAACATATCTTTAGCTTTGAATATTATCCCCAAATCATATGCCACTGCACAGATGAGAATAATGCATATGAGATCAAAAATGTGAGCTTTGTTTATCATAAATGAGCAGGATTTTATATCTGGTTCAATGCATTTATCCATCACCTCAAAGTGCCTGACAGTGTTGATGAAGCAAGACTGTACATTTCAACATGTCCCAGCAGCTTTTAGTTATTTTTTTATGGACTCCTGGGACAGGTCCCTACAAATTTTAAGGCGGTGCTGAATTGCCCCAACCAATATTTGACCAATCACACATGATTGTGCCATTTATATATTATCATAGTGTGAGATCTACTGACAGCTGCCAGGTGTGTTTTCTGCAAAAATGTACTATATCAGTAGAGTGAAAGAGCAAGATATAAGTGACATATGACCTACTGATCTGACAACCCTCAGGCTGTCCTATGCAGCCAGCTGCAGCACTGGCAGCAGGTCTGTGAATGGATGAAATGGCAGTGAATTTGTAGCAGACATTACAAATTTAAAAATGTCTTCACTGGACAAAATTAACATGAATTTAATGATATTATATTTAGATTTCAGGCATGAGGTGTGAGCTCATTTCTGACCATTGAACAAGAAGCAAAGCATCAGTGATAGCTTGGCTAATAAGAACGTTAAGTAATCAGCCCAAACATTTATGATCTTTGACATTATTACATGTAGCAATCCTGAGCTAATGCAATCCCTACCCCTCCACATGTCACAGGATAATTAGGAGTTGAGTTATTATGGTACGGGTCATTAAAACTTGGGCACTATTTATAAAGTAAATTATTCACAACTTGTCCAATTGATTAGTTTGTTAGTGAGTGTCATGCATCACTTTAAATGGAAAATCCTTTGAGCACCTCTGAGACAGACTGTCAGTCTTACATCATGGTGAATTGTCTGGCCATAACTTTATGAGTAGATTGAATCACATAAACCGATATTTATTGAAAAAAGAGAAGAGTCAAGCTACTTGTGTGTTTGTGGGTCTGCATCCATATGAGAAAAACAATAAAGAAGTACATACATACAAAACTTTGCATTTTGATAAAAGCAAAGGTCAGCTCTTGTATTGTTAAGCAGCTTTTTTATGAGTAGCTTGTAACTTGCTACTTTTAACAAAGGGGTGGTGGAGCGTAGCTTACCTCCTTCCAGGCAAGAGTGGTTTGAAGCTTCACTGCAGTTTCAGAGTATCTTCCCAACACTTCCCTCTGGTTCAATAAGATATTTTTCTTCTAATGACCTTATCAAACACAAATGGTAGCAGCTGTGGGTTGGAAGGTGGTGAGAGATCAAGGCCCTTGCTGATAAGTAGCAACATGTACACGAGTGCATATGCATGTAATATAATAGCAGAGCAAAATGTGGCGTTTTAAAAATCTCGTCCAAAGACTGCCTACACTTTTTCTTTTTTATATGTGTACACAGACTGTAGATCTTCAACCTGAAGAGTTTCATATAACTGTACTGCATATCCCATCTTCCTTTCACAGACAGAAAATCCAAGAAAAAGATTTCATTTCGAAAACAAATGATAGAGGGGATAGAGTGTGTTTCGGCTTGTGTGCGTGTGTGTGTGTGTGTGTGTGTGTGTGTGTGCCTGTGCGTCTGTGTTGGCGGAGTGGACAGGGGGGTTGAATGCTTTCATTTCAGCATAAGTAGCTCCCAAACAGTAACATATGTGTTGGATAGGAATACCCCTGCTTTAAATTAACCCCTCATCCACAGAAGAAGTCAGTGATCAGCACAACAGTTTATGTCTTCAGTTACTTTTAAAAGAATACGAAGGCCAAAATGATGATAAAGATTTCCATATGAGGAATGTGCATTACTGGTGCGGCGTGTTCTCTTGGAGAATACAGTCTGAAATATTCCTCGGAGACACTTGAGGTCATCACCAATAGCCAAGAGTTATGCAACGACTCAAAGAAAGAGCAGAGTTTGATTGGATTGGTGTTTTTTTTTTTTTTTTTGTAATGATGAGTCTTTGGAATGGAAAGGATTTCTGTGGAGAGAAAAGTCTTTTTAACTTAAGCTGATTTATGCCATTAATGACGTACTTGGAATGATAAAATGGTATTTAAACAAGACTAAGGCATACAATAATCCACTTATAACAGGAATAGGACAGTATAGATGTTTTATTCAAACATTTTGAGTGAACCTAATTTCAATTAATATTCTCAATAAAATGTCATTAAACTGGCAACCAATGCAAAGATTTAGTGCTCCTTAGTGACATAAAGGTTGTTTCAGAGGCTACGTCAAAAGCAAAAACCTAAACTTGACATGAACTATGTCAAAATGAATGGTGTTGTGTGTAAAGGTATAATTCTTGGATACTGCTGTGTGCTCCCCTGCTACCCTTCCCTGTGGAGCAGTACAGTTATTGGATCCTTGAAGAGATACACAGAGTGAGCTGAACTACCCGAGGGCTCTGCTTACTGTCACACTGCATGCAGGGCCATAAAAAGAAGCCCTCCATTCGTTTCTGTCACTCACGTTAAAGAAAAAAAAAAGCCCTATCAATCTCTCTACACCTATGCTCTGGAGGGGCGGAGACCAAGAGCAGGGCGTTGGATATTATGTAATCATGTCTCACATCAAACTACAGTTTCTACAGAAATGATGGCATAGGCAATTGAAAGTGTTTGTTGCTAACAGACAACAGACGCTCCTGCTCGACCACAAAATCATATTTTTCATGACCCAAAGAAAAGGGGGAACTAACAGATCAAGAAGAGAAGAATCTTTCTAATGGAGAGAGAAAGTTGTTGCTCTCTTTGGTTCAGTTATTTGTCTTTCCACTTTGGTATAAAACTGCAGCAATGTTGTAATGCAGTTACAGAACATTGTAATCAGCTGCAGACACTGACCACTAACAGATTTCCAATAAAGGGCTGTGTGGGTCCTGTGAAAACTTCTGTGAAGGCTGATCTTGTGTGCTCTCACCCATGTGTCCTCTGAGGTCCCTCCTCTATCCTCACAGTGGAAATAAGGGAATTGTACAGACTGCTGTGATCAGGACTTGGGATTTACCCATAGTGAGAGGTGTCAAGTTATAATGGCTGCACTGCACACCTGTATGAATATAATTTGACGTAACAGGTCAGCTGGTTGCCAAGAAGCAGATGGATACACCACTGATGGTGAAGCTTTACTGAAGCACCAGTCAGATAATACAATCCCAACTTCAGTGCTCTGCCTAAACTAAACCAAGTCTCTATTAGGAAAACATATTCAAGTATCAAAACTTCTCTCAAAACTTGAAACTGGAGTGTGAAATAGAAACATAATTTAAATGTAATTAATAGAGACCTAGTGTAATTTTGCCCTTTCAAGACCATTTTATACTGAGTAGATTAAGTTATAGCAGAAAGTACTCAAATTTTCTCTGTACATCTTCTTGTACTATGATATTGACTTCTTAATGAATGATTTTATTCTGTTGCTCTCCTTTGTATTTCCACCACTGCTACTAAGCTCTACTTTGTAAACTCCTGCAGCCGCCTTAGCCCTTCCTGAGGTTTCGCCGATTTTTTTCTGGTTTTGTAAGTTTTTCCTTTTCTGAACAGAGGGTCCATGGAAAAAGGGCACTCTTAGAACTCCGAAACCAAATTATCATGAATTTGCAATTTTGGGCAATATAGGACTAAATAGAATAGACGTGACTCAACCCTGAAGTGTAGTGGAGCAGAGGTCTAAATTAGCACAAAATTAAAATGCTTAACAGTTCATACGTCTGTTACGTCAAGAAGGTTATGTTAAGTTAGACTTTGTTATGTCTTGNTCAGGAGCCGTCCCTAGAGGGGGGGGTACTGTTACGTCAAGAAGGTTATGTTAAGTTAGACTTTGTTATGTCTTGTCTTGTCTCGTGATTTCCTGTTTTATTTTGATGATCTACTCTCCCTCTCGTTTCAGATTACTTGCCCTTCCTAGTGTGTTTCCCGCCAGTGTGATTGTCTGCCCCGCCCTGATTGTTTCCACCTGTTCACCCACTTCCTCATGTGTATATATTGTCTGCGTCTCCCTTTGTCCTGTGCCAGTTTGTCTCGTCTCGTTAATTTGAGCAGCTTACCACGCTATCAATGTATTTCCCATGTCAGGTTGTTGTTTCATTTGTTACTTTGTCTAGCCATTGTTTGTTAAGTATTTTTCCTCTAGTGAGTGATTTTCTGTTAGTACTTTGTTCTAGTTTTTTCTCTCATTTTTGCTACCTCATAAGAGTGAATTTTAGTTGCTACTTTTTGTATTTTTTGAGTTTTTTCCTCGTCAGAGTGATTTTCAGTTTGCCTATTTTCATTAAAGACTTTTATTTTGTACTTTTGGTTTTGGAGTCGTGCTTTTGGGTTCAGTTTACAGACCGGTCTTGTCAACGTCATTCTTTAGAAGTGTAAATAGCTAAAGTAATATAGATAATAATAATAAATAATAATTACTAGAGTAAATGTCTTTAGTTACAGTCCACCGCTGGTTATCAGTATGTAAACACATACGTTGCAACACACTATTCTCCATGCCACACTAGCGGCTCTCCTAAGCGAACCTTATGCCACTGACCTGCTCGCAGCTGATGACGGTAGCGGCTGCTCACTCTGGTCAATATTTGTGCCGGCAGACGGTGTTCCAGAAGGTCCCCTCAGGACCCCGGGTCTGGCTGGTCATCGATAAGCATGTCCTAAACAAACACAGGTAAACAGCTGATGACGACAGCAGAGATGATACAAGCCTGTCAATCAGTCATCCTTCAGAAAATAGCAGCTGCTCTTTGAAGCGACTTTCGATTGAGCTGCCAAGAATGTGAACGAGTGTGATGAGCATGTTCTCCCAGAGTATTTCACTCTCTGACAGGGAGTCTGCATATTTCTTTATCACACCTACTCCCTGATCACATGCTCCATGTTTTAGCCTCCCTGCCGCTCACACCCAGCTGGATGCCTGAGACTCTGATTCCTTCCGCGCAAGGTCAGGACTAACAAACATGGTACAATTGATGCTCCTGGCCTTATGATACGAAACACAGTAATTAGAAATGATCTCTGTACTGTTATATGCTCCAGCTGGGATGGACAGTGTGAGATATTGCATGCCACCCGAAGGCAATGGCTCTAATGGAGGATTCAAGGACACTGTTCCCAAGTGTAATGCTATGATGTGTAAGATTTTCATTTCACATATCCCCATTGTATTATGGCTGGATTTTTTAACATGGCCATTCAGTGTATTTGCATTTGGTACTTTCCTCTTTATAGTTGTCAGTTGCTATGACACAAACATAAAGCCAAGTTACTCTTCTATCACTCACACAGCTAAATCAAGCAATCCATGCTTCCTTCCTTGCCAATTAAAGCCAATAACTGGCCTACTGCAATGCATACAAGTATTTACAGCTACCATTTAGTACAGTGCGATAACCTGTGTAACATAATTTCTCTGAGTAAAGTAGTACTACAGTGCATCTAAAAGCAGGAATGTTACTGGCAGAGTTCAGCGTTTCCGAAAGGATTCCACTGTATACATATCCAAGAAGTAGAACATTGGATTATGAGTTCAGTATTGGCCAGTTTTCAGTCTACTTATTAAAGCAATGGGACACAATTAATCCTCTCAGTTTGAGTGGTTGATTACAAGCAGTAATGCAATCAGACAATTATCTGGAAGCTGAAGGTGAACAGTGGAAATTATAACCAAGCTGTCCAACTACCTGGTTCAGCTTTGACATAGCTATCCACAGACAGCTGATAATGTATGTTCCTGGTGTTCATTCAGTCTAAGGGTCATTGTCTGATCAGATGTTCTGACAGCAAAGCCACATAGGAAGATGTTGTCTGAGGACCAGGGATGAAAAAAAATATAGGGCACCAGCTGCATTTGTTTAGCTGGTGACATTGAAGACCGGGTTTGTACCATTTAGCCCTGAGTGTCCCAGGAAATGACAATGCTAACAAGCTGATGTTGAGCAGGTATGATCTTAAACATGTTCACCACCTTAGTTGAGCATGTTAGCGTTGACAAAAAAGCACAGCTGAGGCTGATGGGAAGGTCATTTTTAGTCATAAACCAAGGTATTGGACAAACTGATTTTTTGTAACCTCATGCTGGTTCTATTTGAAAAGTCATGGGATCACCAAAGTCATCTGGGGACACAGTTATCTCCTCCCTGTATAAACAAATGTCAGGCTCATGATGGACATCATAATCATTTTGACATTTCCCTCAATATCCTGTTACATGTGGGCCATATCTTAATGCAGATGTTTTGAAAATATCTGAATGAAAATATGTGGGATATCTCTGCACCAAGAGTGCGTTCATACCCAGCATGTTCAGAGCAGCTTATATAAACTCTGGATCGTCTCCTCCCTTCATTTGATTTGGTTGGACAGATGAACCAATCATTCAAACAAGACATAAAGTTTTACTTCAGGGCAGGTTTATGGTTTGTTGGGAGTGTGAATCTAATCCAAACCAAATACAAGAATCAGCCCCAAAAGACAATGGCTAATGTGTTGACATCTGATAGCGGCGGTTCCTCATACTTGGAAGGCACACTATGAAAACACAGCCTGCAGTCTGAAATAGCGCTCCTATCCTGCTGCTTTTGTCTGCTTTCCATTGGTTTGAGCACCAATAAGCAAAAGTCTGTCATGTTAGGCTCAAATTGCAGGGTATGAAATTTAATTTGTTTTGCCTCATCATTGCAGTGCACATCGCACTTCAAGTGGGGGTCACATGTTCTCCAGCCTTCAAGAAACGATACCAGAGTACAGGACTGCGCTTCTTCTCACTGTGAAACTCTACACCTTCTCAGATATGTACAGTATCTGTCATCCATAACAGCAGCTGCTCTAACCAGGGTACTGTCTAGGACACACATTGATCTTGCACTTATTGGGAAGCATGCATATGAATGTAACAGTCACTCCGAACGATGTTCAGTAAACACATTACATAACTTTCCATCAACACTGCCTTATTTCAGTGGTGGTGATAAATACTCTTTTCTATTACAAGCTTTGAAAGCTGTAAAGTGTCAACAGCTAATGAACCAACCACTGACAGCAGCAGCGTGGTGCAAGGCTGTCTGCTTTATGTCCAAACACAGGAACACATATTTTTCGGGCGCAGAATGTGTTTGTTAATTATTCTCAGTTGGCACAGCAAGGTTTTATGGAAGCACTGTTAATGCCAGTCAATCATAATTAGAAAACAGGCATGTTGCTCATTAGTTATGAGTATTGATGAGTTTATCCTTGTTTGAAAAACCCACTGTCTAAACACTGACATGGCTCAGTCTACCTATCTGATAATGTGTTATCTGTCTCTGGTGTTTACTTACAATTCATTATTGAATAAAATGTGAAACATGGACAAATGAATCAATTACTTTCGTAATGTTTGTTGTATGGTGAAACGGAATCCTTCACTATCTTTCATTTTAGAAGTATTAAAGCTGCTTTAACAACAGATCAATGACTACATGTAATGTGAATGATGTCGTTCTTAGTGATGAACTCACAGAGAACTGTCAGGTACAAATGCATGGTGCTTAATTAGTCTCAAAAACCAGCACACATATGCACAAATATAGTCACCCGAACACGAAGCTATAATGAAAATAAGCTATGAAACTGGCACAACATTACATTAGATATATTTAGCTGATCCTTTTATCCAAAGATAGAGAGAGATTTTTTGACGGTTTAAGTCTGAACAGATGAGTTTTCAGTCTGTGATGGAAGATGTGCAGACTTTCTGCTGGGTTGATGTCTATGGGGAGCTTGTTGCAACAGCAGCGGGGAAAACTGGCAGGCCAGCAACATTGGTCAACAGTCAACATTTATAAAAATGATAAGCTAAAGTTCACATGGAATTGTCAAGCACGGATGTGAAGGTAATGTTAACGTTACTGTCAGTTGGCCATCTTTCATGTTTGCAGGTGATAGGAGGGGAAGATTAACGCAGGTTGCTGCAGTCTAAAGCTTCCTCTAGATGTTTGCTTTGGAGTATGACAGTACTATTTGACATTTTAGCTGGTTATCTCAAGATAAACCCAGGAAGTGAATAAACCTTCTAAATGATCAGTCTGATCTGCAGTGGATGACATAGGTAGCTGCAATCGAGATCATTGAACAGATCTGTTCAAACAGCCAGTTTGGGAACAACAACTGGAATTACTGAGGTGACTGAGTCTGTTGTATGACTGCAGAGCACAGGGACATGGACACTGTGTGTGAAGCATTATAGTCTTGTAAAAACATGTAAAGAGTACCACTAGCCATATGATAGTCGGAAATAACACCTATAACCATAACTGTACACATGGAAGAAGTTGTAGCCTCTGAGTACTGAGAACATGTACAAATAAAACATACATGACATAAATGAGACATTTTCAATGACAAAAGCCAGATTAAAACTGACAAACAAAAGAAATACAAATTTTGGATGCTTTTCTTGAACTATCTCAGGATTTTTGCTTTAATTATAAGCAAAATTACTTTATTAATAATAAAACTCTACTTGTTTCTGTTGGACAGAATAATTGTGCTTTGACAAATATGGACTTGGAACTACATGTACTGGTGGAATTAAAAAAATAAAGCCTAATGATATTACTTTTCCACAAACAAAGATACTGCACTGCTAACAGTAGTGCACTGTGTACTTTCACTAAAGGCCAGGTGTGTGTGTGTGCATTTTCCCCTTGTAGCTCTCCTTAGTTTCACACTCAGGCGTATTTCTAGAACCAGTTTTGTTTTGTTCACATGCAGCTTGGATCCAAGTTAGCGGCTTGCCAATGTTACGCTATCTCTCTCTCTCTGTGTCTCTCTCTCTCTCTCTCTCAAACACACAGACACATACACGCACATAGGCAGAGACAGGAAATGATCCCCCTCTCTCTTCCTTACATAACTGGTGGTGTGTGTTACACCGCAAATCGTTAACAAACATGCCAAACCACTGCAGATGAAGTGAAGAATTAGTGGAGTACAGCATAATGAAAATAAATTTACTACTACTACTATTACTATTACTACTGCTACAGTACATAACAACAACAACTACTATGAATACTAATAAGAATTAAGATATTATTGATATTGATAATGATAATTATAAAGAAATGTACAAAGACATTATAAATCCTGATAGCAGACAAATGACTTTATAAGTACTTAATTTGCATAATGAAATGTGCTCATTACAGCTTTGAGCACAGTGACTTAATCCAGTCTGATTAGAGATGAGGAAGTAAAAAGCATCAAATTGTGAGTGGTGCTGGGAGCACTGGGATCTGATTACTGCTTGTGTCTATATCCTGGTGCGTTTACTTGCTGTTGACTGAGCTATACAATTTCACTGCAGTGCATAGGTACACTATCATATTCACTGTGCCTACATGGAAATAGAGAGAAATGGAAAAATCATCTACTGCTGTAGGACCAAACGATTCTCTCTTTGAGAAAGTTAACCTCATTAAAACAAAGTGGCATGAAGGGACCTGCTACTGTTCTTCATTTAGTGTTTTAAGTGATTCTAACACAGCGTCTATTGATTCCTGATCTCCTCACAGTGCCTGTTGACATGGAACCATGGCTTTGATTTGACTCCAAACAGGACTTGTTTTATTTCCCAGAGTCCCCATTTTTCCCCCTAACCCAGTTAGTGTGTTGCTCATCAGTGCTGGAAACCCAGACAGGCCAGCCGGGCAGTAGGAGAGGGCTTCACACACTCTGAGAAAAAAGCCTTTAGGAGTGTGAAACCTTGCAGGGACTACTACCTATGAAAGGTTACCCTGTAAGCACACTTTTTTATTCACATTCTTTCAGACGTTACATGCACTTGACCCCCTTGACCTGAGAATTATGATCCATTGATTTGGAATGATTGGCACATCACTCACTGACTGGCTTGGACAAATAGCAATATTTCCAAACAGAAATTAGAAACATGGAAATGATGATGATGATGATGATGATGAGAATGAATAATGACACGATATCAGTTGTTGTTGCTGCCTTCTGCAAACAATTTTTAAAAATTGATAATACAGTGGAGAGTGTGTTAAGTTAGTTTCCATCATTCCAGGTGAAGCTGTTGTGCTTCATTCCTGTTCTATGCAGCTGGCCTCCTGGGAACTGTTTTGTAAGTGCAATGCTGTACCTTTACAATTTGTGCCTTCAAAAGTGCAATAATCTATCCTAAATCAACAAGATGTACAACTGAACAACCCATGTCACATATAGCAGTATTGGGAGAATTAATCGTAAAGCAATGCTCTCATTGCTCAAATGCACGTCAGTATACAACAAGTGAATGCATCACTGTTCATACAGCCTGTCGTTCAGTGCTGATTCTGTCTTCAGTAGTAAGTTTAATCTGTTGCAAGTCCAAGTCGTCAAGATCAGTTCATTAAAAAAATTGCCTATACCAGCACTACACATAAGGAGCTCAGCCATCACTGAGGAGTTCCTCTGCTGAGAGCTACTGATTCTGTCAGTTCCTTTGAAAATTTGCGAATGAAAATTTGTTTGTATATGCACTGAACACATCGAGTGCATATAACACACATATGGTATCTCCTTTCCACACATGTGCCCTGACCAACCAGTAGGAGTCTCATAAACAACAACTACAATGTGATCCCTCACTGACTTCCCACTGATTAACATAGTAATAATTTAGTTTGATGTTGCACTGCTGCCCAGAAATGGGACCTGATGATTCAATTAAAATTCTGACTATCATTATATTTTAAACTCTTCAATGTAGATTTTTTCACAGTTCAATGAACAAATACTTTATAATACCTTCAAAGAGAGAGAAACATTTTTGAGAGAAAATGTTGTTTTGCATCAGACAGCCAAAATATAATCAAACTAATTATTGGTGACATGTATATGTAGACGAGGCTGAACTGGTACAAATTTGTACTGTTAACTGTCATAAACTTCCTCATCAGCCAAGCAAATGGTTCACATCTGTGCTCATCATATGTGCCTGTTATGATGCATTTGAAAATGGCTACAAAACCGTACCTCTATTTTTGAGTGTGTAAACTGGCTGCCAAATTCCCAGGCCCAGTGGACCAGGAACATTTGGCATGGGGCTTGTTGTAGCAGGGTCCGTGTTTGAAGGATGAACAGTGACACAGTGAGTGGGAGCAAAGCAGGAAACAGACAATGGACCTTTATTCTTGGGACAATTTCTTTTCTCTGCCTGCCTGAGGTAGTGGTGTAGTCCAGCGTACAAAGCAAGAACCCCATTCTGTCCTATCAGCAAGGCAGAGAGGGCCTTAATGAGGCCTCATGGGAGGTGTAGTGGTTTTATTAATGTGATGGCATGGCAGGCTATAGAGATATGCTACGTCAGCCATGGTTGGCTCCTGTGTATTCTGGGATGGTCTTACTTTGTGCTTCTGACATAAGTGGGACAGAAGGATGTGAGGTGCACACTACTCAAGAAATGAGAATGAGCTGTAATGAGGTGTTTCCCAGTCTGAGAGAAGATGTGTCTATCTACATGTGTTTGTGTGTATGGATACACTTTAACGTCTGCTGACATTCATTTATTGAGCGAATGAAAGCTCTGGCCTGCCAGGGTATCACAAGTAGGAAACATCTTCTGCGCACCATATATATCTCTACCAAACATCATCGCAATCCATCCAGTAGCTGTGGAGACATTTCAGTCAATTCCATTGCAACTGATCCAGTAGATGTTGAGTTATTGAGAAGCTTCAGTCTGGATCAAAGTAGTTGACTGACCAGCTGATGCCCCTAAAATAACTCATGATATTCCTTGTAAAAAATTTAAGTTAACTATCAGAATTTGTGTCAACTGTCTTAAACTGTCATTTAAAGTCTGTTTGGTGATGGAGTTATGAAGCTCAGGGAGGTCAAACATACACAAAGTAGTGTTCACATTTTCTGCTGTTCAGGGAACTCCTTATCAAAGGGGTGAGTACCAAAGCAAATGGGTAAACTATGGTTAACTATCACCATGGTTTAAGGAGCACTCCACTGATTTAGTAGTGTGCACCCACAACATTGTTGGACTCATGCTGGACATGATGGCAGTTCTTCTTCCTTGTCAAACCCTCAATGCATCATGACCACCTGCAATTCACTTTGAGATTCATGTGTGTTACTGTATGTGTGTACCAGCAGCGACTAATGCAGCCACAGTCCAACCTCAGGCAGAGATCACGTTCTAACTCCACTTCCTGGGATTTCTATTCATTTTCAAACCTGTGGTCTTCAGCCCCAACCAATGCTGACACAAGTGACATTCACACAGTTCCCTCTGGAGATACTACAGGCTTTATATAACTTTTTTTTTCACATGTGCAGTATGAATCCCCAAACCCAGCAGACATTGTTGGTAAAATTGGTTCCCTTTAATGGATGTCTTGCTCTTCTAAAGTTCATGTTTTGGATTTGGTGATATAGCCCCATATTTCTGTGATTGGTTTGGCACTAATAATAATCTAAGAATTCAATTTTAGAGAAGCAAACCACAAGACAGTTACTGCATAAGGATTTTGAATGACAGATATCCTTGATTAGGTTTGTTCATGTCTCCAGAATACTAATCTTTAATCCTCTTGAATTTCTGCCATGTGCTTTGTTAACAAGTTAACAATCACACCACAGTGTTTTCAGAAAAGTCCCATCCCCCTCATTGCAAGACGTCTTTGCTTTTAGATATGCAGATGATCAAAACACACCATTTTCCATGGTCACAATGCAAATGAAAATTTTCATATTTCAGTCTGGATATTTATCTATCAATTGCTGAGTACTATTATTATGGCCAGCAGAGGGTGTGTTATATAACCTGAGCGTCCTCTACACCTGGTAATTATCCTCTATCAGAGCATTCAAGGTGTAAGGCAAAGCGTGTCTTCCATGATAATAGGATAATAGAAAGGGTTCACTGTCAGGACACATGTAATCATGTGTGACCCTGTGTTAGACTTTGAGAGGAGCCTGGCAGCTATAAACAGACTGGCACATTGTGCTGATGCTATTGTGTTCCAGTTCTTTCGAGCAGGCCTCTTGGGAAACAATGCAGTTGTATACCTGCCCCCTTTTTCCTGGGTCAATATTTTACAGTCATAAAAACATACTGTGGTTTTGCCAGGCAGGGGGTGGGAGGACAGTGGAGAATAAGAGTTTACAGAGGTGCAAGGAAAAAAGAGGGAAGAACGTCAGGAAATAGTTCATCTGTACTGTACAAGGTGTCAGGAAATGGAGTGAAGTGAAGCAGAGGGAAATCAAAAATTCCAGTTATCAAATAGTATTTGCAATGTGCAGGATGGACAATTTCCATGACACTGTACTTTTTCAGATCATGAAAAATGACATCACTTGACCTGATTGTGTGATGGCCAGTATTCTGTTGTAAGATGTGATAAACTCTTACAATTGTGTGACTGATACCTGAGTTGTACTTCCTTGTCCTACCTTATCTGTCCCCGGGTCTTAAATTAGAGGAGGGATAGATTACGTTACACAATACCTCAGTGTGAAGAATGAAAGCTCAAATTGCAACATCAGCATCTCGTTTATCTGGCCTTAGCTCCTTCGCTCAAGCATACCTTAGTGTGACTGTCTCAGCTCTTCTTGAGAAATGTTGAGCCGCAGTGTGTTCACTTGTGTGAACTGTCTACTTTACCTGATTTCTCAAATGTCATGTAAATGAGACACCAGGTTTCCTCAAGTGGTTAAACAGAAGAGTTTGAGCCAATAAGAGGCAATTAGAAGCAGGTCTTTGTAGAATATTCACTGGGAAGAAAATAACGCAGGGAATCAGAATAATGGTCTGTCAGAACAAGGGCATGACTCAACTTACCAGTTCAACCAGGAGAGTTTGAGAGAAAAGATAATTTATTATGATAATTTATTATGACATAAATAATTTATTATGACATAAACATTGATAAGCAACTTGACAGAGAGTCATTGGTGTTTTGGACTCTGGGGGGAGACGACATGATTGAAGAAATACAATCTGAGCCAACGCAAGAGAACCCTCCTACAGTCCTGCACTGGTGGTGGTGGTGGCAAACGGAGGCTGAGAAGCCGGATGGGTGATACAATTTCAATGCAATCTTGTTTGAAATAGCGTCAAATCACAATGAAAGTCATCTCAAGCACTTTACAAACAGCGCGGGTCTAGACTATACTCTTTAAAAAGACTGATAGAGGCCCAACAGTTCTCATCACGAGCAAGCACTTGGCGACGGTGGTGAGGAATAACTTCCTTTTAACAGGCAGAAACCTCGGACAGAACCAGGCTCAGTGATGGACAGTCATGCCTGCCGCGACTGGTTGGGCTGAAAGAGAGACAGAGAGACAGACGGGGGGAAGGGAGGACATGCAATACTACAATCCATACATGACGATCGTGATAATAACGAAATTGAACGAACACGTATGCAGTCGGAGGCCTGCAAACAGGGGTCCAGACTCTGCAGCTCCAGTGATGCACGGATTCTTAGATGTGGAAAGGGTGACTGCCTCCTCAACCCAGACCGGGATCTGATTTCATGGGAGAGGATGGAGGGATGACAATACTTCCAAGGCAAGGTGGTGATGGGGAGGTGGAGGGGTGCGCGGATCATCGGCGAGCAAGCGCTAGGGCAGAGAGCAAAGATAATTTAAAAGGAGAGCACAAGAATGATTGGTTAGCAATGAGGGAGTGTCACCATGCTATTGGATGGGAGAGAACAGCTGGAGAGTCAGCTGATTGCGAGTGACCGCCCTGAACACTTGCAGCGGGAAATGAGCATGAGCATGCGCAGCAGGAAGATGAGAAATAGATTGTGGGTTAGAAGCATAGATGTCTTCCTGGCTGAACTTTCGCTAGAGCTTCATTTAGTTTTCTGGCTGGCAGCATAGAGTAGGTTTATCAGAGTTCCTAATGAATAACTGCTACCTGCTGCTGAACATGTGCTGCCTGAGTTAGTTAGCTGACTCTTAATTCTCATTTTTCTAATGTTTTCTTATAAAGTAGAAACATAAAATACCTTTATAGGGAAAACGCTTGGCTTTGGAAATGAGCAGGATTGTAATGATCACTGAACGGTGTGTCTCTTTAACCAATTGCACTGACTTTAGCCCGACTATTGAAAAGAAAACACCACTCCAAATGCTAATGTTGCTCTGTACCAGCCTGATGTGCATAGGTGCAACACTGACCATATAAACTTTAAAGGCTTTAAAGGTCATGTAAACTTGCTCTGCTGCCCCAGATGATCAAAACAATCATTAATACAAGTTCTTATGAGTTCTATTCTGGTCAGGTGACTATTCTCATGGTTACTAGTGGACGTGGAATGAATAATAGTTAGTTCAAAATCATGTTGCTCTGTCTGCTATACATTTGTTTTTGAGCAAGTTTGCCATGACGATTTTATAAAGCAACAATACTGTCCTGTATGGCATGAATATGTGTCACTCAGGGTGTTGTGGAATTCTTCTGTAAAAAAATAAATCTGTCTTGCAGCTTTAAACCCATCTTTACCCTGTTTTTTAGAAACTGTCCATGTTATGAAAGAGATAATGAGATGTCCTGACAATGGAAACAAAGAATTCACTGGTGGGGACTCTAATTTTGTGGAAATCTTTGACTGCCTAATTGTCTGTTATTTTCTTACATCAGGAGGATGTTGTCATGTCTGGCTGTACTGTGGACAGTGTCATGTCTTTGCATAAGCATCCTGTTTGGTCAGTATTACAGTTTTCCGCAAACTGGCCTAATTATGCCAGTGGTACGCTCGATTACATACCAACAGTATAACACTGGACAATGGAGCAGTAGCCAAAAGGCCATTCATTGTGAGTGTTGGAGAAACTAAATCATCTTCAGCATACAGTGCAGAAGGACATGATAATGCAGGTTCAGTCAGCCAGTCTGTGCTCTCCTGTCAGCAGGCAGCACAGTTTTTTTAACAATGCTGCAAAGGGCCTTTCACCCCTGCTGCTCTGAAAGTCCCACGCCCTCCACACCCAGTCATGCTTGGCTTGGTCAAAACAGAGCCCCAAATGGAAACCAGACACTGACACACATACACACTCAGAGAAATCTGGGCCATATTTACAATGGTTGCTGCATGTCTGACAGAGCTTCAGGATTTTCCTCCTCAATGTAAATGTATAGACAGTGCTTTGTTTTTTAATATGGAAAAGACTTGCACATACTTGAGCACACACATGCCTGCACAACACACACACACAAACATCTATCCATATTGATGTGTGTGCACATGTGCATATTCAAACACTGCAACACACTCACAGGACAGACACAAACAATGAAACAAATCTGGATGGCCTCAAAGAATGCTTGTTTGTGTGTGTGTGTGTGTGTGTGTGTGTGTGTGTGTGTGTGTGTGTGTGTGTGTGTGTGTGCGTGCCTGTGTTTATGTGCACATTCTTGAACTAAACACACGCACATACAAACGCACTCCCACCAACAAAGGAGAAGGAAGAATGAAAAGTAGGGCATGAAATATCCCTGTGTGAAAAATGAATGTATTAATATTTCAAAATAAAAGCAGGTCAATGTGCAGCACTCTTGCAAACCATTTAAAGAACTTCATATCTCTCTAGATGCTTCCATTTTCAAATAAATTGTGTTTAGCAACAACAATATTACAAAGTGTCTCTGAGCCCATGTATTAATCTCCTTTATCCATGAGTTCAAAGTGTGTTGAACCTCTCTCCATCCTCGGTTGTGAACAACTGAGTCTTTCCAGGATGAACCTTTCATACCCAATCATGATACTATCACCTGTTACCAATGAACCTGTTTACCTGTGGAATGATCCAAACAGGTGTTTTTGGATCAGTCCACAACTTTCACAGTCTTTTGTTGCTCCTGTCCCAACTTGTTTGAAACATGTTGCTGCCATCAAATTCAGAATACGCAGATATTTACAGAAATCAATGACGTTGATGAGGCAAAACATTATATTGTCTTCGCATTGAGTATGTGCCCGAAAGACAGATGTAGGTAAACACTGAAAATCTGTTCTTGAGGAATTTGGGGGGTTGACTAGTGTTGTTGCTGTTGTCTCCACTAGCCTGTGATTATGTGCTTTTTTCTGTATGCACAAGAAATCTGTGTATAAAGTCCATCTTAACGTGTACTTGTGTATGTGCGTGTGTGTGTGTTTGACTGAGGGTATAAGATCTGTTTACACTCTCACACCAAGCCATAAACACTTGGTCTCTCCTGTCTTCTGTCAAATGGCAATGACTCTGGCAAATGAAATGTCATCTCTTGTTACACTGAGCATCAGAAAGCATGTAACAGTGAGTGTGTGTGACTCCTGTGTGAGTGTGTATGGAGTGGTGTTGGGTCTTGCTCCACGTTTTGACGCTGCTGTTTTGGAGCTTTTCTTTGTTATTGTGATGTGTTTCACTCCAGCGCTTCATGGCGTGGATCTGTTTGTGTCTGACGTGGCGAGGGCCCGTTCATGTATCGGTGAATGACTCAACCAACTGGTGCCAAAGAAGGATTCCTGGATTTCCTGGAAAACAACCCTGTTGAACTGCTTTTATTTGTGTGCATGAAGAACATCTACATTTAGCTTAAGCTCTCGGTGAAGCAGCTTTATACACTGATAAAAATGTGAACCATTAACATATCAAGTGCAAGAAATTTTGTGCAGACGTGGTTCCCAGAGGATGAAGCAGCTAGCAAGCGAACATTATCACTTATCCTGTGTCATATCGCAATATCTACTAGATGGACCATTATGTTCACATTTTTGTGCCTTTAAATGAAATGTCTCTGCAGCTGTTTGATGGATTTCCATTCAAACAGTATACTCAGTAATATTCCCCATAGGATGGATTGGAATAACTTCAGTGGCTCACATGACTTTTCACATGACTTTTCATCTAGTGTCAGGTCAACATTTCATTTTGCTCATTGATTGGGTTTATGACTAAACACCTGCAAAGCTAATGGCATTCTCATTCATATCATTTCCACATGATATCATTTCCTGATGACATAATTGCATATGTTAACATGCTAACATATGAAAATAGGATGATGATTAGTCTTGCTAATAGTAGACAATGTATGAAACAGTAATTCAGTGGCCAGCAGCAAACTCCAGTTATGACTTTTGGTATAATGCCATACACTATTTTTTTGTCCTCTGAATCAGAATTTACCAGAATAAAGTCTTGATTTACGACACAGCCACCTCGATCAAGATGACCCTATTTTGACAGCCTTCTTAATACCAGAACTGTTGGGGCTGAGTTGTGATCTGGACCAATGAGGCAGAGACTGGAGCGGAGAGGTGCTCTTAACGAGTCTTTATTCAGATTCAAAAAACAAAACAGGTGAAGAGACGCAGGTGATGGTGACAGGCGGCGGGCTGGAGGATGACGGAGGAGGTGGAGATCGGCACAGGAGGACGGCTGGCAGTGAGGCACGGTGACGGGAGTCTGGAGCTGGATCTGGAGATGAAGCACGGAATGAGCTCAGAGGGAAAAACAAGAGACAATAGCGTTCATACGTGAGAAGCAACGACGTCGATCACAGGAGGTTTAGAGAGCTAGAAAATACCGGTAGTGACGGAATAATCTGGAGCCGGAGTGACGTCCGGACCAGCCTTATATGGATGGTTGATTGTGAGATTGAGAGCCGGTGTGCCTCATCTGCCAGGTGACTGGGAGGGGGTGAGGGAGACCAGCCACGCCTCCTGCCACACACTGAAAGAAGTGAGAAAAGACAACCAAAATACCACACAGACAAAAACCTAAACCACAACAAGAACTTTTGAACTCATTGAACTGTCTGTCAGTGGACTGTACTCTAACACTGTTGTTCAGAGGACATATAAGATTTGACTGAATTTTAGAATGCGAGAGAAAATATGAGAACCGACTAAAGATGGAATACAGATGGTAGCTTCCTGTGAGAGAGTCAGACGTCATGGCTATACCATCACAGAGGCTGGGGGCAGGTCACATTCTCCATGTCAGTCCACACCACAGCCTGGTAGATGGTGTGCCCTGTTGTTTATGGCTGGACCCAGGATTTCTGTGAGTGTGTGGAATAGAAAGAGGAACCGAGAGAGGCACGGGATGTGTTTGTCATGTGCGTGTGTGTTTGCTATGTACTGTATGTACCAGTATGGGAGTCATATGCCAGTGTTTTGTGTGTGTGTGTGCTCCTGCGTGTGTTTGGCTGCTACAAAGAGAAGAGTCAGACATCTGAATACAGTCAAGGTGAAATTCCTGTCCGGTGCTGTGCTGCCTGACAGCTGATCCACTTGTCACACAGTGAAAGGGACACGTGATTTATGTCCAACAAAAACACACAGAGACATTTATGTGATGATAAAAGTGGGAACAGGGACATTTGGGGATAGATAATAGATTCAGCCATGCGACAAGTGCTCCAACCTAAAAGGCAGAATCGATTTGTTTCCTGATCGGTCACCTGGTTCTGTGTGTGGTAAGAGGAGGAAACAAACTTTGCTTAGTTACAGTCAGAACAAATACCACAATATTGATTGTTGGGTCTGTTTTTTTCACATCTGGTGCTTTGTTATGTAAGCACCCGGGTGACTGGGGAAGGAGCAACATCAAACTCTTCCTAAAGGGTTTGATTTAAATAGCTCATTTCTATTTCCTATTTTCTTCTGACATGATGTTAAGTATTTGAACATCTGATGATGCTCTTGTTTTCAGCCACACTTACAATGTGGCTCTCTCAGCAATTTCATCTTTTTGAGCCTAATTAAACTTATAGATTTGCTGCAATCAGGTGTTAACAAACCATTTGTTTCTCCCATATCTTTTTTGATGTCGTTCAGTTGGTGGGTCACCCGCTTCGGTCCAGACTGTAATATCTCAACAACTATGTAATTGATTAGCATGACATGTTTTACATTCATGGTCCGAAGAGGATGGACCATGATGACTTTGGTGATCCCATGACTTTTTCTCTAGCACCACCTGTGTATGATACATTTGTCTTTGGTGAGATGAACAACCATTCAGTGGATCACCTTGAAATTTGGTTGATCTTTGTTGATCACTGCTAATTAAAAAGTGTTACTAGGATGGTAAGACATTCTAATTAGCACTTTCTAATTAGCGTTTCTAAGATGGTGAATATGGTTAACATTACACTAGCATCTTAGCATCATTATTGTGAGCCTTTTGGGATGCTGAAGTGAACATGTCAAAGCACCAATGGGCGTCTGCTGTCTCATGAAGTGTCCCTCTCTGTGTCTCAGATGCCACTGCTTTGGTCTTAGTCAAACTTTGTCTCTCTACAAGTCTGAACCTGAGCTGAGAACTTGTGTTTGTAATTTATGTATTCCAATCTCTTTTTCATTTAAAGCAGGAAATTGGTGCCTTATGTCTAAAGCAAATTGCAAGATTTACTGCCATCAGTCCCTGATCCCAGCTGGTCTATCACACATCCAATGGACATTCAACAGGAAGACTTCAGCCAATAAGTACACAGCATATTGATAAAGTCTGAATACATTTTGACAAAATGATGACTTAAATCTACAGAGGGAGAGGGTTTCTTGTCCCAGGGTGCTGTCCTCCCTGTTACCCTGCCGTGCCCCTGCTCTCAGCTGACAGGAGGGAGGAGGGTGTTTCATCCCAAATCCCAGTTAGCTCCACTGCCCCTCACGACCTGCCTAAAATAACCCCAGTCTGGACTGAGCAACACAAAGAGGTTTTCTTTGGAGGCCCTGTCCCATTTGAACACAATATAAAAGAATGACAAGAGACTGATTTGAGTAAATAATGAACTGGCCTTTGCTTATTCCAGACATATAAGTCAAATATGACCAGACTTCACAGCTTCCCTCCGTCACATTTTACACCTGAGAACGTACCAGGTGGAAAAAGATCAGGATCCTTTAGCATTCAAGGTCTACACGGTCTCTTTGAAATTGTCTCGTTGCAATGAATACTGATCAGCCCATAACTGAGTGGAGACTTCCAATACACGTTGGCCCGCTATCTAAATGGTAATATTCATTCATGCATCGCAGAAATGCATCTGTAGGATACCATATTAAACTTATTGGCATCTCCAGGTGCGTGTGTGTCTCTCCCTCTGATGACTTGTTGACATGCTGGAGTGATTCTGTTTTTGTCTGCTTTGGCCTGTGCTTTTTTCTTGAAGAGTGAAAGCTTTTTGACCCAGCATGCATTTGATAGATGAAAACATCAATCAACAAAGAAAAGCTTTACATTTTTCACAGACAGTGTCCTCATTAAAGAAACAATAACATTGGCTGCTTATTCAAATTCGTAAACCAACCTACACTTTCCTGTGTTTTCTTCACAGGTGTTCGCTTGTGGTAATGTGACCAATGACTGTCCTCTTTCTGAATTAGCATGATGTTTTTATTCTATCATGGATGGTTTAGCATACAGAGTGTCTGACTTTGACTCTGGAGATTTTTGTTCACATCATGTCCAATCAACAGTCCACAGTGGTTTCTTTTAACCGTGACCACCATCTTCTCCAGAACTTTCAGTTGTTTTAGGCGTCTATATATATCAAAACCTCAAACCTGCAATATCTGATTATCAATAATACGGCAAACTTTAAAACTCCACAGAGCCGGGTGGGTGGAGGGGGTCTGGAGGAGGGCTTCCACATCCAGTGGCTGGACAATAGTCAGGTGGTGACTGGAGTGCAAGGCTGGAGACCGGCGTGACTGGAGTGCAAGGCTGGAGACCGGCGGTGACTGGAGTGCAAGGCTGGAGACCGGCGGCGACTGGATTGCAAGGCTGGAGACCGGCGGCGACATGGGAGCAGAACTTGAGACCGGCGGCGACATGGGAGCAGGACTTGAGACCGGCGGCGACATGGGAGCAGGACTTGAGAGTGCTGCACGGGCTCTGGAGGGTGCGGCGGCGGCCGCAGCAGAGGCCGTGGCTCTGGATGGTCTGGCAGCAGCCCTGGCAGCAGCCGTGGTTCTGGAGGAACAAGAGGCGGTCGCTGTGACTCTGGAGGATCTGGCGGTGGTCTTGGCTCTGGAGGGTCTGGCCGTGGTCGTGGCTCTGGAGGGTCTGGCGGTGGTCGTGGCTCTGGAGGGTCTGGCGGTGGTCGTGGCTCTGGCGGTGGTCGTGGCTCTGGAGGGTCTGGC
Source organism: Centropyge bicolor (assembly GCA_037975185.1). NCBI lineage: Eukaryota > Metazoa > Chordata > Actinopteri > Pomacanthidae > Centropyge > Centropyge bicolor. Next base: position 1,993,738 of record JBBMOC010000063.1, on the reverse strand, counting down.
GGTGGCTGTGACTCTGGAGAAGCAGGCAGGTCTGGAGGCTGCCGCTCGGGCTCTGGAGGATCAGGAGGCTGCAGTTCAGGCACAGGAGGGTCTGGATGCTGCAGCTCGGGCTCAGGAAGGTCTGGAGACTGCAACTCGGTCACAGGAGGTTCTGGAGGCTGCAGCTCGGGCACAGGAGGTTCTGGAGGCTGCAGCTTGGTCTCTGGAGGGTCATGATGCTGCAGCTCGGGCACTGGAGGGTCATGATGCTGCAGTTCGGGCACTGGAGGGTCATGATGCTGCAGCTCGGGCACAGGAGGGTCATGATGCTGCACCACGGGCTCAGGAGAGTCATGATGCTGCAGCTCCGGCACAGGAGATTCTAGAGACTGCAGCTCAGGCACTAGAGGTTCTGGAGACTGCAGCTCGGGCACAGGAGGTTCATGATGCTTCAGCTTGGTCTCTGGAGGGTCATGATGCTGCAGCTCGGGCACAGGAGGGTCATGATGCTGCAGCTCGGGCACTGGAGGGTCATGATGCTGCCGCTAGGGCACCGGAGATTCTGGAGGATCAAGAGGCTGCAGCTTGGTCTCTGGAGGGTCATGATGCTGCAGCTCGGGCACTGGAGGGTCATAATGCTGCAGCTCGGGCACAGGAGGGTCATGATGCTGCAGCTCGGGCACAGGAGGTTCTGGAGGGTCATGATGCTTCAGCTTGGTCTCTGGAGGGTCATGATGCTGCAGTTCAGGCACAGGAGGGTCATGATGCTGCAGCTCGGGCACTGGAGGGTCATGATGCTGCAGCTCGGGCACCGGAGGTTCTGGAGACTGCAGCTCGGGCACTGGAGGATCAAGAGACTGCAGCTCGGGCACTGGAGGATCAAGAGACTGCAGCTCAGCCAGAACAGGATCAGGGTCAGGAGAAGACTGTGGCCCAGCCTGAACAGGATCCAGGGATGGCTGCAGCCCAGCCGGAACTGGAGGTGGCTGTGGCCCAGCCTGGACAGGATCAGGCGATGGCTGCGGCCCAGCCAGAAGTGGAGGCGGCTGCTGCCCAGCCTGGACAAGACCAGGAGGAGCCTGGTAGCTGGGAACCTGGATTAGCAGCTGTGGCTTGGACTGGTGGCTGGGAACCTGGATCTGTAGCTATGGCTTGGGCGGGTAGCTGGGGACCTGGAGCTGCGGCTGTGGCTTGGCCTGGTAGCTGGGAACCTGGAGCTGTGAATGTGGCTTGGGCTGGTAGCTTGGAATCTGGAGCTGCGGCTGTGGCTTGGGCGGGTAGCTGGGAACCTGGAGCTGCAGCTGTGGCTTGGGCTAGTAGCTGGGAACCTGGAGCTGCAGCTGTGGCTTGGGCTGTGGCTTGGGCTGGAAGTTGGGAACCTGGAGCTGCAGCTGTGGCTTGGGCTAGTAGCTGGGAACCTGGAGCTGCAGCTGTGGCTTGGGCTGTGGCTTGGGCTGGAAGCTGGGAACCTGGAGCTGCAGCTGTGGCTTGGGCTGGTAGCTGGGAACCTGGAGCTGCAGCTGTGGCTTGGCCTGGTAGCTGGGAACCTGGAGATGCGGCTGTGGCTTGGCCTGAGACCATAGCTGGAGGCTGGCAAGCCAGTGGCTAGCCGACTCTGAAGCAGGTACAGGCAGGAGGCTAGCAGTCCAAAAGCTAGCCGACTCTGGAGCAGGCACGGACATGAGGCTAGCAGACCCAAGGCTAGCCGACTCTGGAGCAGGTGCGGACATGAGGCTAGCAGACTCTGGAGCAGGTGCGGACATGAGGCTAGCAGATCCAAGGTTAGCCGACTCTGGAGCGGGTGCGGGCGGAAGGCTAGCGGACCCAAGGCTAACCGACTCTGGAGCAGGCGCGGGTAGGAGGCTAGCGGACCCAAGGTTAGCCGACTCTGGAGCGGGCGCGGGTGGAAGGCTAGCCAACAGACGGCCCATGAGTTCATTTAATCCCGCTAGCGCGTCCACAGTGCGCTGGGCGGAGGCTCTATATCTGTCCACAATGTCGTGTGTGCTGAGTCCATCTCTTGGCCGGATCGTACTGTCATGACGGGCAGGTGAGGACTCAGGTGCATCACACAAATCTGCTTCGAAAATGACTTTAATGAAAATAAAACGAAGTTTCAACAAAACTTACGGCAAGACTTCCAAGGAAAAACATGGACATGGACGTGAACGTGAAGTGAAGACGTGAACATGAACATGAAGCTTAGACATGAAGTGACGATCCGGCAAATGCGAACAAAAAACAACTGACTTAAATAGTGAGTGATGGTAATTAACTTCAACAGAAAACACAGGTGACTTGATGAGGTGGGTGTGGCTGGCAAGTGACATGATGGAGAGACAAGACACTGGATATAGAAATAACAAACAGAACAGAAACCAGAACACAGAACTAGAACAGACAGAACCTAACAATACATGTGACAAGGGTGGGTAAAGGGAGAACAGGACAGCGACATGAGAGGACTACACAGAAACAATGACATGAACAAGACCATAACTAACATAACTATAATAGAGACTAACAAACACCAAACAGGAACTAAGGAAGAACAAAAACAAAGTCTAAACCAAAACCTGGGTGCAAAACTGTGACAAGAGTATATTGACCTGCTCTGTAAATCCAACATCCTGTGCTCTTTTGAAGAACGTCTGACACTTTGCTCCGCAACTCCACAATAAAACACTTGACAGAAACTATCCAAAGCGCCATCAGGCAAACCAAAAGTCATCAGAAGATCAGTACAGAATATGCTAAATAAAAAATGCAAGACTCTTATCATGGGGGAAGCCGGAGCCAGAGCCAGGAGGGAAAACAAGGCCAAATGCTTGGAGTGGGTTAAGAAATATACTCTTACATAAACATGTTGTAAGGGCATTTACTGATTTCTGACTGCAAAAAGGGATGAGTTTTGTGATTTGATCTGGTCCAGAGGTGGCAGGTCAGAAAGTGTGCTCATGAACGGATTCATAGTCGTATGCTTTGCGGGTATGAGAGAAATAACCTACATTATCATTTAGACATGGTGACTTGTTGCTTTCACATTTTGACAAGGTGGAAAGTTAAAAACTTTTCAGCTTATACTGGTCAAATGATATGAGAAATACATCATGATCAAAATCTAGTTTTCAACATTGCAAAGTTAATTAATGCACACACACACACATTCACACACAGTGCAGGGTGACATTGGTAGCTTGAGATATAAGGTGTTGGCTCTCTCTTATTTTGGGTGACTTTCACATTCCTGGCTTAAAAATATGTTTGCAGCTCATATAAAAGACCAAAATAGAGGTTGCCAGTTGAACATTGCACGCTGAAATATGTGTGTGTGTTTGTGCGTGTGTGTGTGCACGCACGCGCACGTGTGTGACTTGTTGTTGTTGTCACTCCATTAACTTCACACACACAAGGACATTTGGAGAGCATAACAACTTCAACTTGTGACGTTAGGAAAACCGGGTCATTGAAATACTACAGGGGGGAGAGGGTGGGGGGAGAAAGACAGGGGCACTCTGTACAGCACATTTATATGGCGGTCTACATCTGGGTCCATGTGTGCTGTGTGTGACCTCATGAGTGAGAGGTGCAAAGGAAGCACATAATCCTGTGCCTTCCTTCCAGGAAGATGAGCAGGAAACCTCTCTCTGTCTAACACACACACACATGCACGCGCACACACACACACACAAAATCTCTCCAAGGTATATGTATGTGTGTTAAATGTTAGAGTGTGTGACAGTGCTGCTGGGAAAGAGGAACCTCTTGGCTTTAAAACCGAGTGTGTGATAATGGGGCTCTGGTTATGTAACAAGAACCAGTGTGTGTGTGTGTGTGTATGTGTGTGTGTGTGTGTGTGTGTGGTGGGGGTTGGGGTTGGGGTTGGATGGGGGCTCGAGGGGAACAAACAGGGGTTTCTTCTCCGTGGTGCGTGAAGGAATGTCCATAAATCCACAGACATTAGATTTGAGTCCAGCTCTGTTAACACACTGTAAAATGTTGCTTTACACTCTGATGTCTTAGCAACATTTTCTCACCTCAGTCTTTAATAACATTTGCACCGCTACTTAAGCTGAACAACACAAAATTCCATCATGACAATGCCTAAAATCTAGAGTGGCTAATAAAGTAGATCGTTTTGCTCCTCAAACAAATAGAAAATCTGCTGGTGGAGGCGACAGACTGCTTATATTGTATTGTATTGTACCTTGTATTAAAGCTTTCTGAATAAGTTTGTCATGCAACGTTAAAGTAAGATTTTCAGATCAAAATGTCTGGCTTTGGTCCCCCCCTGTGGTCATATTAAAAAAGGACACTGTGGTTGACAGTAGTACACAATCCCACAGTACCACAGATCACAGCCAGTTACTCTGTACAACCATTTTTAGTGATATTGCCTAATTAAAAAAAAAAAAAAAGTATTCTTTTTACTTGAAATGCTTGTCATTTAGCTATCACGTAAAATCTCTACCCGCCCAATATCCATCTTAAATGTATCCTGTGGTGTTTTTGATGTCCAGTGTCCAGTGTGCATGTAGATGTCACATGTCACAGTCCTGCTTTCACGCAATTCCACTGACTGACTGTTAGTGGCAGTAACATGTTAAGAAATCTAGCAGTGCACCAACAAAGGCAGGGAAGAAGAAGACTGTTAGTTGGCAAATATGGATGTAAACAATGTCAATAAAAATGGGTTTTGCAAATGCTTCACGGGGAAAGAAATGTGTTCATCATGTTTATTAGACCTCAAGGATTCTCCCAACCTGCTATGGCAAGAAACCGGAATTGTAAACATTTAACTTTAATTCTTTACAAAAAAAATCTCCATGACCTTCAAAACCAAAGTGGTCTCATTGAAATAAGTGAGAGGATTACTTTTTTCATGCAGTGCTAATGTTGGTACTAAGAGAGTGTAAGACTTAGAAAGACATCAGACAGACACTATGTGTGTAACTTGCTGTAAGCTGTACGCCATAATTTTTAATTGTGCACCACGACTGTGATATTCATTTGGTGTAACCCCAGATGTATACCCCATTAGACACTGGGATGTTTTTAGGCCTATTGTGTCTCGAGACTTGTGCGAGACTTTCTCTACAGCTCGTCTGGTGCAGCAAAGGACCACTGCCACAAAAAAAGAAAATACACATACACACGATGGAATGATGGAAGCGCATGCAAAAGCTGTTTCTCAGCCATGATGTGAATGCCACTTCATACCTGCCAAACAGATCTTATGGCTGAATCCATGATGGATGATTTATACTGAACAGCTGTCAGTCCAAGTTAGAACACTGCTTTGTTCAGCGAGGAAGATTCTCTCCAGGAGACACCGACCGAGTAAGACTGAGAACAATAGCAATTGTCTGTGTGTGTGTGTGTGTGTGTGTGTGTGTGTGTGTGTGTGTGAGTGAGAGAGAGAGAGAGAGAGAGAGAGAGAGAGAGAGAGAGAGAGTGTACCTGTAATGTGATAGAGAATAGGTCTGGAGACCTAGGACTTTCTAATGCTAACCAGCTGTGTGTCAGACAGTTTGCTGTTATCAAGACTCACTACACTACAGTAGAGTAGTTAAGGTAGGCGTATACATTTTAATCCTATTGTAAATAAAACATTATCAGCCAACATCGTGACCTGTCATATCAGTTTTAATGTGAATTTGCTGGATTATGTAAAGGCATAAAGCAGGAAAAAGTACTTTTCTGTCAGGACAAACATTGTTAAAGTTTTCAGAGTTTATTAAAAAAAACAGCTGATTCAACCTCCATCATGTTCCTCCTCAGAAAGAAAAAGGCCAATGTGGGAGACAGGAAGCAAGAGAGTTTAAGAGAAGGAGGTAAACTAAGATATGTAAGGACAAAAGTTCCTCGTATTTGGACATTGGCAGTCTCAGGAATGTAATTTAAGAACAGCACAGACCAGCCACAGAGCTGTGTGAAATTCACTGTCTTGTTTTAAACTGAGTATATGTCAAAAAGGATTAGCAAATTATCATATTCTGTTTTATTTATGTTTCACAACGGCCTCCCAACTTTATTTGAATCAGGCTTGTATTTACAATTTGTTCCACTTCCTCTAAGTGACCAAAGAATCTCTAAATGTGGCTATAAATCACATGCTCAGTCTCTTTTCTATGCCAGCATTGGTTTATCCAATAAATGGTAACAAGCTGACAAATTAAGGGTTTTCACATTGTTCTTAAACCAGATCTAAGACACCCCCCTCTACAGTTCCAATCGCTCTGCTTTTTACATCAGCAACGATGGGACAGATCAGCCACTAAGCTGAGTGTAAACCACATTTCATGAGTAGCTTTGACTTTTCTTTGGAGTTTTTCTTTGGAATGTCTTAAAATACAGGGCTAAGATCAACCAATATAGTGTTTGTTGTTCAGTCAATTTCAAGTGTGAATCCTCCACCCAGGCTTTACTTCTAGTCCTGGGCAAAAGACACAGTCAGCAACCGGGATAAGGAAGCAAGAGAAGCTTGAAACAGTCAACTTTGTTTGCTAAGACAATCCCAACTCAAGGTCAATTTACTAGCATTCAAAATGTCGGTTCTCTATTCTATTATTTTGTCAAACTAGCATTTCAATGTCAAGGTCACCAGTGAAGCTCAATGCTTAACTTGATCTAAACTGAACACTGTAAAGAATTTCACTGTAAAATAACAGTAAATTACTGGCAGCAGGGACGCCAGTAATTTACTGTTATTTTACAATGCACTGACTGTAATTTATTTTAACAGTATAGTACTGTATTTTGAATTACAGTATATTACCGTAGGATAACAGTGGGTGGTGTGGTAATTTTACAGTGCAGCTACTGTTGTTTTTTTAACAGTATACTACTGTATTTTGGATTACAGTACATGACAGTAGGATAACTGTGTTATGGTAATTTTACAGTATACAGTAGTTCAGGGGTGCTCAATACGTCCATTGCGATCTACTAGTCGATCGGAAAGGTAGTATTGGTAGATCGCATGACATTAAAAAAATAGACGTCAGCCTAACATCCAGATGACAACTGAATTTTTCTGACATTTCTGACTTGTTTTAACTAATTGCTGATAGAAGAGAAGTAGGAAAACCGTTCGCTCTCCAGCTCTCAAGCACTGACTGACTGAGGACTGAACGTAAACAAGGAAATCTGCCGGCTCTCTGCGCTCTTAAAGGGGAAGTACACCTTTTAACAACATATACAAAATCACATAAAAACATGAATTCCAATAGACTTTTAACCCTTTTAACCATTATATAAAGTTATAAATGAAATTGTGAATTATTAAACTACTCTGTACTTATATTATTGGATTATGAATTTTCTTAATTTCTTTAAATTGTGTACCTTCTTGTGCTTGTGCTTCTACCTTAAGCCTATCATAACCATATCCAGCAACATGCAACCACCACTATTCACCTGTCTGTGCCAACTGAAGAAAAGTAGTAGGTTAAGCCAGCAGAGGAGACTGAGGAGAGTAACACAGAGTGAACAATGGAACGACCACTCACTCTGATGCTGTTTAAGAATCAAGAACTGACAGAGAACAGAGCACTCAGACTAATGCCGTTTCCCAGAATAATCATAAGTGAACTGATTTAATGTTGATTAAATGTTATTGCCAATCATTCCTGAACTCTGACCTTGAATAAAAATCAGATCAGACCTTTAAGTAGCAAGTTTGAGAACCCCAGGTATAAAACACAAGAGAATATATATTCCATAACATTGCTATAGTTTAATACAAACCCTCAGCAGACTTTGTAATACTAATAACAATAACAATCTTAATAACATTGTATTACAAAAAGAAGAGGTATTCCATTACCTATTTGAAAGAAAATGTACATAATAATAAAGAAGAGAACAGTGTAACACTGAATTAAAATATCATACAGAGCAGTGTAATAAAACAGTCTAGCTTGTAAACAAGTCTTTTGCACATGTAGATGTGAAAGGAAAAGATAGAAAGGAAATCTTCTGGCATTTAGAAATACTGGGCTAATATGACAATATCATACAGTTTAAATGAACAGATTTGCCTACAGTATGTGATGAACTGATTAACGTGAAGTTAAAGAAGCTGATTAGTTTTCAATTTCTAAACTGAACGAGAAAGACAGGCATTACTACATTAGAGTATAATAAAATGTGTTTAACATGGTTTTAATGTTGCTTCTGAGAAGAACACACCAACACACCACACCTTTACATCTGATGAAATACTGGCGAATCTAGGTCCTCACTCCTTTTTGATGATCCTCCTGTTCCTTCGCGTTTTTGGTTGTACAGTCAGCTCTATAATAGCACAAATAAACACAAGTTAATGTTCACACTGTAATTGGCGATTAACTGTAATAACACATGTTAATTTAAATAAATACCAGTTAGGTCATTGTCTTTCGCTGAATGGGGTAACACAGAAGTGAAAGCCCTTGCATTTGTGATGAGAAGCCTATTCATATGAACAGGGTATTAGTGACGATTTTCCCGGGAAACTTTCAAAGACAGCGCACAGCTAGTGCATTTTAACATTACCCATGGATGTATAAATGAAGAACAGTTCTACCTCATTCAGCAGCTGGTCTGCAAAACAAGGTAGACAGAGCTAACAGACTTCAATTTGCTGTGTGAAGGTGAAGCGGCCTGGCCTACTGTTTTTTTTTTTTCCTGCAAGCACGAAATCACACAGGCAACACTGTTTGGATCCTCAGGTCGAGTGAGGTCCAAAATTACTGTTTATCACCACAGGTGCCACCACAGACAATGAAATGCAGATCTTTGAGATAGTTACTTTTACTGTCTATTTTTTAGCTGGCTTCAATTGAGTCTAACGATACCCTAATGTTACCTTATTTACAGAACTATTTCCTGAAAGGCTGAAAATCTGATGTACTGTTAATAGGCTGGCCTATATTTGTAAGAACTTTTAAATGAAATTAAATGAGTAAGTGATAAGATGCTAACACACCTTACAAAGGTCTGTTTAATAATCATGCAGACAAAACATTACCGGACACTGTTTTGGAGATAAAAATAACTTTACCTCTTTGGTTGAAGTCCACATGGACTGCTCGGAATGATGAAGAAGCTGTGCTGTCCAAAGTCAGGTTCAGGAATATTCTGTATCTTGTCACTCAAAAATGACTTGAGTAATGTGAAAAGTTTGATTAATAAAAAAGTGGCATCATCAAAACAGAAACATAAGCCCACAATTATCAGTCAGATGCGGATGGATAGTGACAAGACTTGTGAAGCAATGTGGTGCCTATCTCCACCGCTTGACAGAAAATACTGTTTTATACTGTTAAAGTAGAGCTTGTTATTCTTAACCAAGTACTAACTGTTAATTTACATGTGGGGATGAAGATTTAACAGTATTTTACAATTTTTTTTAAAAATACAGTAAGATACTGTTCTAACATCGGAAATTTACAACGATCCATAGTTTCATGCTGTTAAATTACAGTTATCTACTGTTATTTTTAACTGACTGATTTAACTGTTAATTTACATGCTGTGGATGAATATTTAACAGTATTTTACAATTATTATAAAAAACAGTAAGATACTGTTGTAAATTCACTGTAAATTTACAGAAATTCGTTACAGTGAACTTAAAAAGCAGAACTGACTTGTCCTGTTCAAGAGTGTCTCATGTGAAACTGAAATTCAAAATTGCACTGTAAAATTTTTAAAGATTTTTTTCGAGCAGACAACACATGGATAACGAGATGGTGTCAATACATTTTTTTACACTAAAATGAACGTATCAACACCAAAACACCAAAAAGTCAATAATTATTCTGATGATAAACTCCAGGCTTCACATCAAACCAGTGAAGATGTTTTCTTCCTTTGCCTGTCGTTTATTGAGCTATCTCAGTCAATTTAGGACTAACATGCAATATTTATGTTTGTGCAATTTTAATTCAACTTCATTTCTGACTCACATTTAGGCAAACCTCATTCTCTGAGCAGCCACAGAGAGAAATGGAAATACACTATTGGCATTTTGATTGAAAATAGAGAACTTTATATAGCCTACAACACTTACTGCCATGAAAAAGAACAGAAAAAACAACAACGGATTTACCTAGCAATCGCTGCTCTCATTTCCAATCCACAGCATTTCTCATTTTGGTTGATTTTAGTTAGTTAGTTAGTTAGATTTTATCAGGTTTCATATCAGGCCTGTGAACCTATGTCTGTGTGTGTATGTGTGTGTGTGTGTGTGTGTATGCGTGCCACGTGCGTGTGCGAATGTTCCAGTTTATGAGGCAGATGACACCCAACAAGGCAGAACAATATGGGATTGTGTTTAACCTGGAAATACAAGCGCTCCATTCTCCCTCAGCACACTCTTAGATAACACAACACTTGTTGTCGCTGGCAGACACTGGTGCTGTGGTCTTCACTCCTGCAGCGGGGGATATCAGATGTGAACAGAAAATAAAAGCCATGAAATGGAAGTATCATTTCCATGGTAATGGGCTGTATCAGATGCAGGATAAATAACAGGAGGGTGAAGATGTGTCTTTTTATCTGACTTTGAACTTCAGAGCAGGTTCAGATCGCTCCTCTGCCCCTTCACACTTTTTAATGGGCTGGGACATCTTCACACACACACAGTTAGGGTTCGTGTTTAGTTTCTCCTACTCCGTTTTGTACTTTAAGACAAAGTTAGTGCAACTATAAACATTTTTTACCTTATTTTATTACTTGCTTTTCATCTTATTTTTGACTATTTCACTTGTCTGTATCTCCACTTCCTCCTGCTTGTCAAGGGCAGAGCTGGACTCAGCACAGAGAGGGTGGAGCTTTCTTCAGGCCTATCATGTCTACATCATTACAAACATTATACATACAGCTGCTTCGTCAGACAAGCTTGTTCTGAAGAAGAACAAATGAGAGCAGGTTCCCGCACATGTTTTAGCACAGAGACCAGCACACACCTCTTCGTGCAGCGACTGACAAACACATCACCACCAATAGAAGGCTACAGGCGTCTGTCTGTCAGCAGAGGGGCTGAATGCAAACAGGCCAAGTGCATTGTCTCAGTTACATAACATAAATATAAAATACAACAGTACAAGGCCTGATCAAAGATTTTCACTCTCCATTGTTGTTACTGTTCAGCCCATAGTGTAGTACATTAATTTCCAGTGCCGTCCTGTGTGTTTATGATGCTAATTAGTTGTATTCTATTGTTTTATTGTATTTTTTGGATGCTCTGTTGTTATATTCTCTGCTTTGCTAGTGTAATTTCTGAACCAATCTGACAAAAGAAAAAAGAAAAAAAAGTCCAATCTTATCTTCATTTGTGTAGTCCAACATCCTCCAAACAAAATCATCTCAACAGGTAAATGAGCTTTGCACACGTCACAGTTACTTTGTAAAACCTCATGGTGTGGTGTGCTTCATTGCATTTAATCAATGCTCCACTTGGTGCTAGAGGTGAAACTTGCTGTGCATCATATGGCCCATCATGGTACTGTGTTTTCAGTCCTCTTTGGAGAGTTATCAATGCTCATATTGCTCCTAATATCCTTTAAACAGAAACACACATTTTAACTAACACATTTTTTTCAACTCTTCCAAAAGTTTACCTGTGCTGTGTTTACTTACATCTCCAACCTCTTGACTTTTCTGAACATGACTATCCTGTTTGTGTGCATAACTCAACACTGTTGACATTAAAGACATTCAAGATCAAGATCAAGATCAAGATTCAAGATCAAGATTGCTTTATTTGTCATTCATATTTCCCATCTGCAAAGCAGTGTCAGAAAAGGCAAACGAAATTATGTTTCTCCCAGTTTAAGACAACAATTCATAAAAAGAATAAAACAGACAGTGCAAAGAACTCTATATACAGCTAAAACTGAATGAATGATAAAACCCCCCAAAAAAGATCATAAAAACATATCAGTTCAGACGATAGTTCATATCGTCTATCTCCTACGGAGATTAGCATTTAAAAGTCTGATTGCATATGGGAAGAAACTGTTTTTCATCCTCTCCGTCCTGGCAGTGATACTCCTGTATCTTCTGCCGGACGGCAGTAGGGAGATGAGGCTGTGAGAGGGGTGTGTGGTGTCCCCGAGGATGCCAGTGGCTCTCCTCAGACATCGCAGATGATACATGTCTCCCAGGGATGGCAGCGTAGTACCAATGATCTTCTCTGCTGTTCGCACAGTCCTATGCAGCTGTTTCTTCTCCTCTGCTGTGCTGTTCCCGTACCAGGAGGTGAAGCAGTAGGTGAGGAGGCTCTCGATGGTGCCCCTGTAGAACATGGTCAGGGCCGTGGTGGAAAGGTCAGCTTTCTTCAGCTGACGGAGGGGATAGAGATGCTGCTGGGCCTTTTTAGTGATGGCAGTGATGTTGCTGCTTGGGGCCAGGTTGTCTGTCAGCAGTACTCCTAAGAATTTTGTTCTAGTTACTCTTTCCACAGCTGTTCCATCAATACTCATTGGCTGGTGTGGTGGCCTTGTCCTCGTTCTGAAGTCGACAATCATCTCCTTTGTCTTCTCCACATTCAGGGCGAGATTGTGCGCTTTGCACCAGATTGCCAACTGCTTCACCTCCTCTCTGTAGGCAGCTTCCTCGTCGTCAGTGATGAGGCCGACCACAGTGGTATCATCCGCGAACTTTATTATGTGGTTGCCTTTAAATCTGGCCGTGCAGTCGTGTGTGAGGAGAGTAAACAGTAAAGGGCTCAGAACGCAGCCCTGGGGAGATCCTGTATTAACTCCAATAGGTTCTGAGATGTTGTTGCCAACTCTAACTGTTTGACTCCTCTGCGTCAGGAAATCCAGGATCCAGTTACAGGTGCCAGTATCCACATTCAAATCCTTCAGCTTCTCCACCAGCTGCTGTGGTATGATGGTATTGAAGGCAGAACTAAAGTCTATGAATAGGATCCTGGCATAGGTGTTTTTGTTATCCAGATGCGACAGAGTGAAGTGGAGCATGGTGGAAATGGCATCCTCTGTAGACCGGTTAGGTCTGTAGGCAAACTGGTATGGATCCAGGTAGGGACTGAGGCCTGCTTTTATGCGTCCCATGACAAGCCTCTCAAAGCATTTCATGACGACTGGGGTAAGGGCCACAGGGCGATAATCGTTCATGCAGGATGGGCTAGGTTTTTTAGGCACGGGTATGATGGTGGCGCTCTTCCAACAGGCAGGTACTTTGGCTTGAATGAGGGAGGTGTTGAAAATATCTGTGAAAACATCTTTTAGTTGCTCTGCACAGTCTTTCAGCACCCGGCCTGGTAGGTTGTCTGGTCCAGTGGCCTTTCGAGGGTTGATGTTGGAAAATACCCTCTTGACCTCTGTGGTGGATAGCTGGGGTACCTGGTCTGTGGATGAGGATGGAAATCTCTCCGCCTCTCTGTTGTTTGTGGCCTCAAACCGGGTGTAGAAGGCATTTAGGTTGTTTGGGAGAGCTGGGTCGGAAGGTACTGGCTGTGGAGCAGGCTTGTAGCCTGTGACTGTGCGGAACCCTTGCCACAGCTGCCGAATGTCTTTGTTGTCATTGAATTGACTTGCCAACCTGTTCCCATACAGACCTTTTGCCTCTTTAATGCCTCTGTCCAAATCATTTCTCGCCTTCCTGTAAGCCACCGGATCTCCAGATTTAAAGGCAGTATCCCTGGCCCTCAGCAATAGGCGTGTCTTCCTGGTCAGCCATGGTTTTTGGCTGGCCCGTACTTTTATTTTCTTTTTTACAGTCACATCGTCCATGCACTTGGTTACATAACCTGTCACAGACTCTGTATATTCCTGTAAGTCTGTGATGCAGACATTAATGGTTATAACTCCCCCAAGAGCATGGAACATATGGCATTTATTCACTGAGGAGTAACATCCTTTAATTTGTCATTCACAATCCAGAGTAGACAAGGAAGTTTACTTTCACTCTTATTGAAAAACTGAATCTGTATTTTATATGGTTTCATTACATAAACAACAGAACAAAACAGACTTCACAAAAGACTGAAGGACAAATGTTTCTAAGTTGGATAAGACCTGTTCTGCACCTCCTTGGCACAAGCCAACCATTAGGAATTATGGACAGGGGGGGCAAACTACTCCCCACTGGTCCCCTCAGTCACACCCTATCCAACACCACCAACACCACCACCCACGCTTAGCTCTAATACTAACATGGGCAATTTCAAATGAGCCTTAACAACCATTTCCAAAACTAGTATTAAAGATGCATCTTGGCCATGCTCTGTTTTGCATACATATGCTCAATTCAACTATAAAGCACAAAAGATGAAGTCAGTTATTTCAAAAAAGAGAAAAAATCTAATTAAATGAGACTATGACAGTTATATTCTTCCATTTACCTTAAACAAAACAATAAAGAAGAGCGCTGCTCAAATTCAAACTTGAGGACAACATAAAATGAAGTATTGTTGAAATAGTATGCAGAGCTGAAATACTGTATAGAGTATATGTCAGGCTGTCAACTGAAATAATGAAATAATAATAATGTAAACAAAGCCTTACCCACATTGTAACTATCTTTGTAATTTTATCCTTTGAGTTTTGATGTGTTGGCTTTTCGTGCAGCAAATTCTGCTTCATTCCTTGAGGTCCAGCCCTTGGACCAGTTGTCTTTCATTGGAGAGGATGGCAGGTCCACTGAGCCTTTCCTGGCTCATCGTGGAGTGCAGATAGTTTTTAATGAGTTTCATTTTGCTGAATGTGTGCTCGCCTCCTGCCCAAGATGTGCAGGAATAAAGCCTCCATAGAGACTTTGGAGCTGCAAATTGTAGCTCTAAGTAGTTCCATTGGGTTCAGATTCTGGTGAAATGTTGCATTGCAGATATTGCACATAAAGATGGGATCACATGTTCTCAGTGAAATAGCCAGCAGAGTCATCAAGAAGATTACAAAATGGAACAGTTTACAAGCCAGAAAGTGGTTAAAGTGGTTAAAATATAATATATAGTAACATGTCCTAATCCCTAATCCAGTCCTCTCCTTTGAGTTGGGTGGCTGAGTCCACCGTGTCGGCTTCCGGAGGAGCTCCAGTACATCCCATAAATCTCTTCTCTCCAAACACACAGGCTGGAGGGCGATAATCGGTCCTCTGTCATGCTGGATCTTTAAAAATGCTGTGGAAAGCACACGCCTACATACAGTGAAGACAATATGCCAGAAGCAACAGCAACACAAGCCCTGTGGTTGAAGACCATAAAAAGTTCCTTGGGTGCACATCTATTCAAGGTTAAAGGCTAGTTGACCTTTCAGTCCCTTATGTTTTATTGGATTTAGAGAAATAGAGTAACCTTACACTTTGATTAGTGGAAGAGGCAAGAGACAGAAATACTGAGTGTCAAACATAACACCCTGACTACTGAGCCGCAGCCTTGATTTACAGAGCCAGGGTAAACAATGGGCTTTAAATGATACATGACTAAGGATAATTGTACTCATGTGTTCTCAGATGCTATTTAGAAACATTCCTCAGATAACTGCCAGACCTCAATGACACACATGCTCTTCCATGTCAGATTTTTGGGCAGAGAAATGAAATTGCACTAAAAAGGCTTTTCCTCTTTCACTTCCTTCTCATCCACATTTCTCTTCTTTATGATGCAGCGCATAAATATGTAAATATTTTTACTTGTTCCAAACATATTCATCCACGTTGCAGCAATTTCCCTCCTCAGTGTACACTACACAGCTAAATTAGACATTAATGGTACAAAACAGCAGCACTATTATCCAGAAACAGTTAAAAACACATGAGCTCCAGCATTCTACTGGGTAACATGTTCCGCCATTACCATAAACACACACACACGAACACACTGTAGATTATTTTAATTCAATCCCACACGCACTGTCCTGCTGCCAGAAATACTCACTAGAGCAAATGCGAATTAATTAGTCCCTGAACATATTCCACAACAAATGCACTGTTTTCTGTTATGTCTGCAATGACCAGCTGTTTTAGGTCATTATTTAGCTTTTTTGAAGATGAAAAATAGCAACTATATTTGAGAATTCTTTTTCAGGATGTTCCTCCTGAAGACAGTTGGCTGGAGCTGCAGACACAGAGAAGGGAAGTCAGGAATTAATTTAAAAATGAGAAGGACAAGCACATGGTTGATTTTGGTCTTTTCATGGGATTTATTGAAACTAAGAAATATTGACGTCATTGGAGAATGAACTTTTAAGAATAAATTGTCTCATTTTTTATATAATGCTGGAACTGCTGTTGCTCCAAAGTGCATATGCTAGAGCAATGGGCTATGTTTGTCAAGGTTAGTTTAACCTTACAATTACTGGATGACTGGACAGATTGTCCTCATAAGGACAGCTGAACAGAAACTAAAGAAACTACCCTATAGGTGGATCCACATTGGTTCTGCTGGTCACAAAAACACTGTAGTCATAGTGAACATTCACTGCAGCACAGCTCAAAAACAAGGACACTGAGAGCTGTGGGAATAACAAGGTTATGTAACACACAAAGTAAAAAAGGTGCAGGCTTGAGGAGCCGGGGAGGGAGGGAGGCTGGCCGCTGCCCTGAGACGAGAACAAGGTTATAACACAGAGAGGGGCTAAGGGTTGTTAAAGTCAGAGTCAGGGTCAGAGGTGTCTGACTGCTGTACTGAGGCCATGGGACACAAACAGTCTCCTTGGTCATCACTCACACTGCGACCTCTCAGGACTGGCAGCCAAGAGGGAGCAATAGATTGGGGTCAGTAAAATCTGCAAGTATTTTAGATACACTGGCCTTTTCTTTGTATGTACAAAACCTGTGAGGACCTGGAAAGAAACGCAAATTCATCCAATTGAGAGTGGGAAATTCTAGATATTTTTTGTTCAAATAATGAAACTGAAAACTGAAACTAGAGAAAGAAAACACCCCACAAACCTACAGTCAATCCCAAGATGCACGATTCAACATTTCTTTACCAAAGAGTCAAAAATCACCAAAAAGATGCAGATATTATAACATGATATTCATTAATAAACAATAAGATTAACCATAAACCAACAACAAATAAAAGAAGGCTGATGATCAAGCCAAAATTAACATTAGGCATGGAACATCACCCAGACCAACCCACAACAGGTTGCAGGGTCTGTATTTTTATTTCTAATGTAAGTCAACATTAGAACTAAGCCTTACAGAAATAAAGGTGTGAAAACAGGATTACTGCACTCAGTGAAAAACAAAGAACCATCAAAAGTAGAAAACACAAACTGATGCTGCCGAGGCTGGAAAGAGAGTGAGCCTTGGTTCCGGTCCTCTGTGTTAGTCTTCTCTCAGAGTGTTTGAAAGCATCTATGTTGGCCTGTCATTCTTCTTTTTTAACATATATATCTTTATTGGGTTGATACATTTCACCCATTTTTCCCCCTTTTTGAACACCAACAAGTCACATTCACACAATCTGAGCAAAAAATACTAGTAAACACACACAACTCTCTCCCTCCCAAAGAAAGAACACATTAAAGGTAAACAGCAAGAACATCAGAAAAATAAATAACAAGAAAGAAAAAAGACAAAAAAAAGAAAAAAGGGACATTTAGAGGAGATATCAATAATTTAATACATGGTGCTATAATAATTTGTACATGCTGCGTCCGAACAGCCATCCCGACTGAACCAAGTCACATCAGTCCATCCTATGTGGATCCATCCCAATCATCCAAAGAGGGAGTGGAATTGACCAAGTGAAAAATGGGGTTCCAAGTTTTATAAAATTTGTCAGAGCACCCCCTAATACTGTACATAATTTTTCTAAGTGTAACAATGACAATAGATCTTTCAGCCAGGAGTTAGGAGAGGGAGGATTCTTATCCTTCCATTGAAGCAAAATACGTCTGCGGGCTACCAGAGAAGCGAAAGCGATAGAATTGCTTTCCCTGTTGGTGAAGTTTAAGTTCTTCAGGCACACCAAAGATGGAAGTCAAAGGACTCCAAAGCACAGGTTTATTTAGAGCTTTAGTAAAAGTGTTGTAGAAAGAGAACCAGAATGGGCTTAATCTAGGACAGGAAAAAAACATGTGTGTATGATTGGCTGGTGACAGAGAGCATCTGTCACATGCATCACTTGTATTAAAAAGTTTTTTTAAGTCTAGCTTTGGAAAAATGTACCCTGTGAAGGACTTTAAACTGAATTGATGTCAAACTGGCACAAGATGAAGTGGAGTTAACCCTGTCAAGGGCCCTCCACCACCATTCATCTGACAAGGTACAACCTAGTTCCTTTTCCCACGTATTCCTAGTTGTCACTGGGGGTGATAGTGATGACAAGATTAATTTTACAACAACTGAAATGAATCCTCGGGCCGTGGGGAGAGAAAGGACTGCATCAATAAGAGTACGAGGTGGTTTGAGAGGAAAATTGGGGAAATTACAGCGAACAAAATCTCTGGTTTGAAAATATCTAAATAAATGAGCGTGTGGAAGGTCAAATTTATTTTGGAGGTTATCAAAGGAGATAAAAATGTCCTTATCAAAAAGTTGCTCAAAATTTACCAGCCCCCTCTCTCTCCACAGAGTGTAAGTTGAGTCAAGTGTAGGGGGTAGAAATAAATGGTTATCACAGATGGGCATTAGTGGGGAAGGAGAGGTGATTTTGAAATGCTGTTTCAGGATTTTTATAGTAGACAAGACAATTGGGTTGGAGATAACTTTAGTAGGGTGTCCATTTAGAGGGGCACATATTAAAGCTGATAAAGAGATGGAGTTACATGAGTAGGATTCCATCCGACACCAGTCTGTGTTGGGGGAGTTGTACCAAGTATAAATTTTTTGAAAATTGGCTGCCCAATAGTATGCCCTGAAATTCAGCAGAGCAAGGCCACCCTCTTCCTTTGTTCTTTGTAAAATTGAATATTTTGCCCTTGGAGTCTTTCCCGTCCAAATGAAATGTGAAATAATCTTATCCAATTCCTTGAAAAACGTTTTCGGCAGGTATATAGGTAAAGACTGAAAAAGAAATAAGAATTTAGGTAATACATTCATTTTAATAGAATTGATTCTACCCAAAAGCGACAAGGGAAGGGTATTCCAGCGTAGCAGATCTGATTTAACCTTTTTAACCATTTTCAAAATGTTATGTTTATACAGTAAAGGGAGACTATTCAAGATATTAATGCCTAAATACTGAAAAATGGAAGGAGCTAAGCGGAATGGTAGTGTATGAGCTGGTATGTCTTGCTGCATTATTAATAGGGAAGCATTCACTTTTATCAATATTTAATTTATAACCAGAAAAAGAGCCAAATGTGTGTAAGATATCCAGAATCTTGTCGGTGCAGACAGTGGGGTTTGAGACATAGAGTAAGAGGTCATCGGCATAAAGTGATACTCTGTGCTCAGTCCCATTCCTATAGATACCGGTAAAAAGCAATGAACTCCTAAGGGCAATGGAAAGTGGTTCAGTCGCAATGGCGAACAGTAATGGTGATAGCGGACAACCTTGACGGCAGGCGCGTGTTAAAGGAAAGAAGTTGGACTGTGTTGAGTTAGTTCTTACGCTAACACTTGGAGCACTGTATAATAATTTGATCTACAAGATAAAATTTTGACCAAACTCGAATCTGTTTAGAGCTGAAAATAGATAATTCCACTCCACTCTATCAAAAGCTTTTCCACGTCCATAGAAATGACCACTTCAGGGACTTAAAATGTAACTTAAAATTAAGTCAAAACTTAAAATTAAAAGGTAAATCAGATTCTGACAGTACTATATTAAGCAGGCGGCGTATGTTTGAGGATAGCTGTCTGCCCCTTATAAAACCATTCTGGTCATTTGAAATGATGTTTAGAAGGCAGGGGTCGAGACAGCTGGCAAGGATCTTAGCTAAACTGACAGGTCGCCAGCTGCTGCAGACTTCAAGGTCTTTATTTTTCTTTTGGATGAGTGATATTGATGCCTGAGTTAGGGACAGAGGGAGGGTGCCATGTTCAAAGGAGTCATTAAACATATCCAATAATAAGGGAGCAAATTGATCAGCAAATTTCTGGTAAAATTCAAATGGGAAGCCATCTGGGCCTGGTGCCTTGCCGCTTTGCATTAGTTTGAGGCTTTCACCTCTTCCAAGCGGAGTGGGGCATCTGGCCTGTCATTCTTCTTATAATACTGTGGGACAAATAAAGGCTTATCTTATCTTAATAGCAACCAATTGCATAACTACTAAGTTTTTGAATGCCTCAGAAATGTATCACCCAACTCTACAGGGCTTTATAATATCTTTGGCTTTTGACCAGCAACTCAAGTCACTGACTGTGGTGCATCTGAGTGCTTTGACAAGATGCCACCCAAAGCACAGAAATATCCAGAGGAACGGCTGGTGACTCTGTCTACTCTTCACTTCATCATGGAGTAACAAAAGGACTTCTATAGAGAGCTGCTGGAGCACCAAGGTAAGAACATTAAATCTTGTGTCAAAGTTATCTCAGATGGTGTGAATAAGAGAGTGGCCAGGGCACTTTAAAGAGATACAGTAACTCAAGACTAGTCTTAAAAATTGGAGAGTCGGGACAGGACAAAGTGCTCCATGAGAATGGAAGGAAAGTGAAACAACTGGAGGATGACCTGATGAAATCTGTCAGGAAGAAAAAAGAAAATCAATCACAGAGGAACACTATCATTATTGAAGGTGTCCCTCAGGAAAAGGTGAAAACTGGGAAATGTCAGAAATGAAAGTACAAGAAATACTAGGTAATAAATTAGGCCTGAATGTGAAGGAGATTGGAATGAAAAGGGCACATTGAGTAGGGACGTTTGATGAAAGCAGGTCCAGGCAGATTGCAGTAAAAGGCCAGTGCTAAAAGGACAAGCACATGATACTATCCCAGGCCAAGCAACTTAAAGGAACATGGATTCATGTGTCAGTGGAGACTGATCTGAAGCTGCGTGCTGCTCGTTGTTTCTAGACATTTTAATGCAGAAATGTTGCATATTATGCCTGTAATGCTTTTTTCCTCTTTAGTAGGGATACATGGGGTGTGGGGTAGCAATTTTTGTGCAACGCTGTTAAACTATTCTCTGTTTTAATGCTGAATGATGTGCAGACCTCCTGATGCTGATGCTGATCTCACTCAGCTGTGTGAGAAGATTGACAGTCTCTGATGTGAACAGTGGTGAGATGGGGGTATAAATAGAGGCTGGATAACTGGTAACAGCCCAAGGACAAAAAATACTGTCATTAATTAGTGCTTCTAATTTATTGCACATTGTTTCCTTGCCTTGAACAAAAGTTTGCACTAACAAGCAGGTCATACTTCCTCTACATACAAGCCCAATTCCAAAAAGTTGGGATGCTGCATTAATATAAACATACTGCAAATATTTACAAATGTGTTTACAAACTGTGTTAACCAACTATAGCTTTACAAAGTGTCTCTGAGCCCATTAATCTCCTTTATCCAATCATGTGTAAAACAAAGTATTGAATCTCTCTCCATCCTCGCTTGTGAACGACTGAGTCTTTCCAGGATGAACCTTTCATATCCAATCATGATACCATCACCTGTTACCAATGAACCTGTTTACCTGTCTGTGAGTCTGTGAACTAATGAAACAATTGATGGCAAAAAGCAACACAGCACAGCAAACAGTTTCATGCTGAAACATTTAAACCTGATTGGCAAGCAGTTTTCTTTTGAGATAGATATATTTAAGTGTTGCAAACTGGGAAATTCTTAAAAGACTGTTAGCAGAGGATGGTTGCGAACCATCAACCTTAGGGTTAAGGGCCAGCACACTTCTGCTGCTGTTTTCTGTTCTTTTTCAGAACAAACTTATCTGACAAAGTGGCTTCACTGTATGTTTTCTTCAGGAGACCAATGACCATGTTTCATAACCATATCCCCATGTTTATCATTGTCACCATGGCAGCAAGTGTTCACTAACCACAGCAAAGTAATAATATGAATCCAAAACATGACTAAACCTAACCAAGTCATTTTTATGCTTAAATCTAACCAGCCCTGGTGTTAAAACAGATTTGTTTTGCAACAGTTTCGCAAGACACAGACAAATGATGTTGTCCTGCTCAGATCAGATCAGAAACACTTAAAAGTGTCTTCTAGAGGGCATGGAAACCTCCTGGTCTCTTCAGGTGTGAGCCACAGGTGCTGCATGAATGACCCCAGAGTGGCAATATTGCTTTGGATCCACAGTGAAAACTCACTTGTTGCTTATCCTATAGTTGTAATTTCTTCCAAGGTTTAGTGAAATCTGCTAATCTTGTTTTAGTCATCCTGCTAACTGAGCTGTTCGGGTGATCTTGTCTTGTGAGCTTGCTAATGTACACTGTCAGATCAAGTTTAAAAAAAAAAACTAACTAAAAAATGTTGGTTTGGAAACACAAACTCCTCATGTAATGAAATCATCACTCACCACAGCCCCTCCTTCATGAGGCCCAGTGGTGGACATGTGGTAGTATATTCTAAGGTACATAGCGTTCGTATCCCAGGTTGCCGGTTGCCACGTCTTTAAATGTCCCAGCAGATGAATCAATCACTGAGAAGAAAGGGGCTCCTTCTCCTCAAAGTTCACTCCAGGACTTGGACCCTCATGGTAATGATGTTTGTGTTTTTCCTCCTCAGGCCCCAGCCTGGCTCTCTGGAGGGAGCCACAGGTCAAAGGGAGAGAGAAACGCACCAGTGAAAGCGAGTGCGATGACAGTCCCTTGATCACACTTAGTTTTAATGGGAAACAAATTACATGGACGGATGGAAGGAGTGGAACATGCCAAAAAAAAAAAAGGCTAAAATGTGTTGGTTTACTGCCTCGTAAGTGGTGCTGGAGAAGGTGACTCTGATTTATGACTGTGATTTTTTTATTTGTGTGGGCTCCTTCTGTCAGTGCTTGTGTATTAAAAGATCATTTACAGGATTGCAATCTGGTACACATATTAATACATGACATGTTACATAATTATTTGGAATTTAAATTAAAAGGAAAGGTAGGAAAAAACAGGAAAAAGAAGCAGAAAAAACAATACAAAGCATTAGATTCGGCTGTGTTCCCCTGTGAGAAGAGAAGAATTTGTTTTCCTCAGAGGGAGGTTTTTGCTCATCTAGTTATTTGTAGCAGGGAATTAAAACTGGGCCTGAGAGGTTTTTCATCTCATCAGACATTAGAGGGACACATGTTGTGGTTTCAAGCCTATAAAACACAGGCAGGAAGAGAAAATTAGGCAAGCATCCCACATGTTTTTTGTACTTTTTTCTATCACTGTTATGATTACCATTTGTGCTGCTTTCCTGGAAAGGAAGGCTTTTTAGTAGAACGGCATTTCAAGAATATTCTGCGATGGGAAGCACACCAGTGTCTAAATATGACGCTTGTACACATAAACACACCGAGACACACACACCACAAATGTTCTTATTTCATCTGGCGTAGAAGTATCATAGTAACCAGATATAAATGACCCAGCTCAATGGGCACTTCTGCCCACTACATTTCATGTGTATGTGTAGTGTGCATGTTGAGAGTAAGCATTTTCTTAGTAGACCTATATACAGTAGCTCTGAGGAAACAGAGCAGCGTCCAAAGTTTGACGAATGAGGCCTGAAATTAGGGAGTGATATTAATATGTGTTGTATTTCTGCAGCTTGCACGCATGCTATAGCAAAGTGGACAGTTTATTTCCAACACTGTAGTTTTCCACTCCCACAGTAAGCTTACCTCACATTTTATCTCTGTATTAGAGTTTGGGACGTACTTTTATCATTTTAGCCATTTTTCCATTTTTCTATTTTTCTATTTCTTTTTTTTACAATATCAACATGTTCCCAGATTTGAGTTATTAACTAGTGAGTGGAATGTTTTCACTATAGGATAGAATAGGAAACTCAATTTTAAAAAAATGAAAGGCTGCACACAGAGATTGGGGAGTGACATTTTTTTTAGTCTCTCAGATCTGAGCCTCTGAGTGGAAATTAGGGAAGAAATTATAATCAACAATAGGAACAGGGCCAGAACTATGAAAATAAGACCCAGTTTGTGTGAAATTGGAATTTTCCTTTAATGTAATATTTGTGTAAATCTTCACATCTAGGCAGGTGACACATTACATTCTGTCATTTACACAGTGACATGTCAAGTTTTTCATGTCGCAGAATAACATGTATGCAACATATTTAATATAAGTCAGATATTCTACCTGACGTGCTTACATTTCAGTGGGTTTGCTCAAATCTCACCACTATGAAATGAATTTTTTTTACAGGTTTTCTATCATCTCCATATTTCCATTCAAGCTAACTTAACAGGTGTGATCAGAACATGACTGAAATTCTGCATGTGAAAACAGAGTTAGAGTCAGAGTCTGAGTTTGTGGGGGACCACATCTTACCATACACCTTAAACTCAGAGCAGTAGTTTTTCCTGGGTACATCATGTGATACACAAGATGAAAATCCCTCAGTGATGGTAACTGTTAACAACATTAGAACCCCCAATAGTCTGACACACTATGACTACTATGGAAAAATAATATTATGAGTTATATTTCCAGCTCTCGTTTCAGGAGCATGTCATATGCTTATGAAGACCAGAGGATGATGTCTCCTCTATAGCATGAGTGTTCTAACACACACTAATTTCTGCTGTCTATCAGCTCTATCATATTATCTCACATACCCATAGCTCTGAATATAAACACATGAGAATTTAAGAAAGGGAGATGATTTGCCTGTCAGCTCTTCCTTTCCCCAACCCTGTGTTTGGAAAAATCCCATCCGTTTCTAATAGATGTTTGTTGAATCGCTTAAGAAAAATTACAAGAGGTCTGTGTAATATGATTTGAAGTGGACTTGGATCAAAGGACGAAGCAGTGTATATTTGTATCAGCTCACCATCTTGTGATGAATGAGGTGAGTCAGCCCGGCTCAGTGCAACAGAAGAACTTTGTTCTTCAAAAAGTCTGGCGTCCTGAAAAGAAAAGCTGACTTTAAAATAAGCCATGATATCCACTCACAAGCAGAGTGTATTAGTCTGTGGGCCTCGCTTCTCTTATGTAATGCTGGATTCTGCTGGGATATAATAAGTGATGTATTATGAGATCATTCTCCTGTTCTTCGAGTTCATAGTTTGCAGTGGAAACTCATACTTAGGTAAAGGCTAGAGGAAATCTCTAAACAATGAATTAAACATTGATTCAGATGGGAGGTGAAAGATCAGTTCTGTGAATGCCTGTCCAGTTAGTCAGTCGGCTGCAGAGTCCTGAACACAGTCAGCCAAGAGACTTTCAAAAACAGGAAGCCAGACCTTTGGCTCAATGATAGCTGTGGTTAGTTCTCTCTTTTATGCCTCATTGATAATTGCAACGTTGCCTGCAGATGAAATGCACAAGCCTTTTTGCTTTTCTGTGGGGATTTGTTAAAGAAAATGCAGGATACAACTAAAGATACGTTTCTTATTAATAAAGTAAGAAACTCAGCTTGACTGCTTTTGAGATTTCTGCTTCGCTGAATGGCTTACATGGATGACTTGCAGTCAATGTTCCAGTCCTGAAGATGGATTTGAGGTAACATGAATGGTACTCAGCCAAATGGGCCACAAGGGAGGCGCATCAGTTTGGCTTTTACCCCAGACAGAAAGTTCTGTCATTAAATGAATACAACACAGTACTGGGTTTGACCCAAACCACTGGAAAATCCTGGAGATCTGTCAGTCATCAATCATCTGCGAATGCACACTAGACTTTAGCCTCCATTAGGGCTTATGGTTTTATTTGTAGTGTAAGGACAGCGGTGTCAGTCTGCCTGTCTTGACCACTAGATGTTCTTTGGTGAAATCTGGTAAAAATATAAAGTCTCCACCGGATGAATAACTTTGATAATCCCCTGACTTTTCATTTATTATACCAACAGGTCATCCTCCCTTGTACTTTGATGCTAACATTCACATTCAGCTGAAAGCACAGCGCAGCCTTGGTCCAGAGGAGGCTGGATTTATAATTGAATCAAGGCTGTAACAGCACAGGTCGAGTGTTGGATTTTACATACTGACATCTCCTCCACAAATCTAGATGCATGCATTGTTTATGATCAGACTCGATGTGCTTTCTGTTCCCCACAGTAACTGTGTTTACATTCTTTCATTTACTACAGAGCCACTGTGGGTTGCACACATAGATTTATAGAACTGAAGTTACATCCAGTGCAATCACTGTGTTTATGTTCATTCATTCATATGAAGTGGTGATCATGGTGAGCAGAGGGCCGTGCTGGCGATGTATCAGCAACACTTAGACAACGTAAACATCATAGTAAAATGCTGTTATCCCAAGCCATTTTAAAAACTTTTCCCTATGTGACCTGATGTAGGCTTCTGCATGACGATGTTGCTCCATCGTCTCTTCGTGACTCTCTTCCAAACCTTCTTTAAGAGCTGTGTATTTTCAGCGTCTGAGCAATAGATGGGACATCAGGACTCGGGACTGATGACCAGGTAACATTGCTGTATCTGTCTCTCTCCTCTGCTTTCTGTCTGTGTCATGGATGTATCACACAATGCTGCTAGAAAAGGTCTTTAATGAAAACAATAGAATTCTTAACAAAACTCACGGCAAGACTTGGCGAGGAAACACAAGGACGTGAACGTGAACATGAAGCGTGACGTGAAGAAAGGTGCGGGCGGAAGGCTAGTGGACCCAAGGTTAGCTGACTCTGGAGCGGGTGCGGGAGGAAGGCTAGCCAACAGACGGCCCATCAATTCATTCAACCCGGATAGCACATCCGTCAAGTGCTGGTCGGAGGCTTTTGACCTGTCTAGTATGTCAACGATTGTGTGAGCTGAGTCCATCTCGTGGCCGGATCGTCACTTCACGTTACGCTTCATGTTCATGTTCACGTTCACGTCCACGTCGATGCCAATGTGTTGCCAAGTCTTGCTGTGAGTTTTGTTGAGTTTTCATTCATTTTCATTAAAGACTTTTTTTGAGCATTTTGTGTGATGCACCTGAGTCCTCACCTGTCCGCCTTGACATGTATGAAGGGTTGCAGGTCGGTGTGTCTGTTTGACTGAGGGTGGGGCTGAGCTACACACAAAAACCTACATAATCAGCAAATAACATTTTATTGCTCTGATTTTTGTGATTTATTCTTGTAAACGTTGCTCCCTTTCTTCATTCACTCCCAACCTTGCTTGACCACTGCTACTCTCTCTATTGATCTCTCTTCCTAATCAAGCCTGGGGGAGGAGGGGTCAAATTTGAATGATGTTTTTACCATCAGCTGCTGACAAATCCTACACAGTATGCCTTTGACAGAGTGACTGTGTCGTCATCATGCAGAAACCTACAACAGATAACTTAGGGCAGGGGGAATGTATGATATGTAATGTTTCAATATTCTTATTTCAATTTTTTAAAAATTATCAAAAAGTAAAAATGTGCAGTAATAAAGTAACTCTTTGTTTATCTCATAAACAAAGTGAGGTATTTTTTTCATGACTTTTGTCAGAACTGTAAAATTATGGCCTCAATCATTTCCATAGTCTGTGTAATGGTTAAGATGGAGCTGTATGGGTGGTACGTCCACCCACAGAAAGTCTTACATTTCTGGATAAGTAAAGGTTGTCAAGTGAATAATGATAGTCAACAGTCAAGTGAGGATAAAAATATACACTGGTCAAACCTTTCTCAAAGTAGATGCACAATACACCTACATATGCATATAGATAGACCTGTGGCTTTCCCCAACACATACTGCACCACACAGCCACATGTTTAAATGCACAGATGCCTTTTCAGGAAACAGATGGAGGTTTGTTGTGAAACTCCAGGATCAACTCAATGTTTGTTCGAGCCTGAGCAGTGGGATCGTCCCCGCCACCACTGATATGAAACCCCGAGAGGCCGTCTTCCACCAGACTGGGCTCTCTGTCTCAGCAGAGAACCGCTCTCCTGTTCCCCCTTTATTCATCTAGTGAGCCCTGCGACAGGGGACCTCTTACCAACCTGCGACCGTGATGAATCGCTGCTTTAAAAACTACAACTGAAGTGGGTTTATGCTGCTCTGTGGTGACGTACATGAGAGACAGACAGGCCGGCTTGTCAGAGTCTGTTTGGTAGAAAACAGTGTGTGTACTGTAGTGTGTACGATGGGATAGTGTGTCGCCCCGTGTATGTTTCACCATGGAAACCTAAGGTATTATGTCATGTCTTGTTGCCGATGTTTGTCAGTGAAAGGCTGGTTTTACTGCATGATTGACAGGACTGAAATGAGTCCAGTAAATAAAAGGTGGCAAACATGCACTTTGATACACGTAAGCATTCATTTTCATAATTGTGTCAGTGGGCACGTAAAATACTTTTTTGACAGTAAGGACTGTGTGTCTTTTTCCAAGGTTTAAGGTTAAGGGTAACAGTTGTATTTTTTTTTAGTTTTGTTAAGTTTGTGATTGAGTAGGGCTCAATCCTTTTTCCATCCATTCCTTTCCATTTTTCATTCTTGTCTGCACAACCTTGGTGGAGATATAAGGCCTGGTTTCATCCCTTCAGAAGAACCTATTCACGTGCATTCCTAAGTTCCACAGACAATTCCTCAGTGGACATAAATACTGTCTGAGTTCGGCGCTGTTATGTCACATCTGTCAGTCTTTTGCTGTTTTTGCTGTCAGTCTTCGTGAAATCTGTCAAAACCATGTCTCATGAACTTCACTTTCCCATCTTGTTCTTCCAGATGTGTAAGCAGCCAGCTGCCAGTTCATTCTAAGCTAGATTTGACAATGTAAATGATATAATGTCACTTTAAAATGTATTGTTCATTGTGGTGTAAAGACAAGAAGAAAAGGCCTGCAGGCTACCTCAGACAGCCAATTCCATCTGTTTAAGTTGTCATGACTCTGCTTGTCCTTATTTTTGTCAGTGCTGCTTTATTCATTTAAATTAAATCCACCTTCACCACAACCACCACCTGTAAAACGAGATTTTAGATTGAAACAAATCATCACTCTCCAATATCACTGTGTGTAGGATAAAGAATGATTCCAGTTTATTAGAACTTTGGTCTTATTTTCATAGTTTTGACTATTATTCCTTGTGTTGTTAGGAGAAGTTATGAGGCTAGAGCCTAGATGGCAAATCTTATCTGCACCGCTCTTACTCTGTTTCCATTTGATATAAACTATTCCATGTGAGGCTGACTGAACTGACATATTGCTTTGCTTTTTGTTACATAATCTACTGTTGAGTAATTTTTATGTTATTAGGATTCTTTTTTCATTCATAAGAGATCAAATGATTATGTGAATGTTGAAATATTGTTTTTTTTACATTAACTTTGAAAAATTAAATTATGTTTCATTATATCACACACTCAATTTCCCATAACCCGCCTTGGACAAACAGGTAAAGTTACAAGGGGATACAAATGGCTGGAATCATCCAAAATGGCTGACAGTGGGCACAGAAGCCAGGAAAGGGAAAGCAAGCTTTAAGTGCAAACATATGTGGAACAATGCACACTGATACCACACAGATGTGTATGTGTGTGTGTGTGTGTGTGTTTGCATCTTGAATGAGCGTAACTACATAAGAAAGAGCTCTGAGGACAAAATGTCAGTGATAAAGTGCAGGATCTTGGATTCTGGTGAACTTCTTACAAGCCAGAATGTAATTTTGGATCTCATTGTGCTGCGCTGCTGCTTGTGAGTGATTACAGGCTTGATTGAAATGAGCACGGGCCCCTGGCTCTGTCTCCTGGCCATTTTGAACATTCACATAAAGCCTCCAATGTACCAAGAATGTACCAGTCATTATCTTGAATGCAGCAAACACATTAAACATAGGCTCGAGGCAGCAGATATGGCGGATCTAACACACACACACACACACACACACTTGAGATTATACTTCCAATTCAAACCACTTTATGGATTATTGTCAATGTTCCACAGCAATAATGTTGTGATTTTTGATCAGCAACTGATCCGTTAATTGCAGCAATTTTAAGTTTATTACTTCCTGCCACATCCGGTGAGTTTCTTCTTCAATGTGTGCTGAAATTATATGGTTTGGGAAAGATGATTTAGGAATCTGCTTTCAGACTGGATGATGAATGTGTCTGTAGCTAGATGACATAACAACTGAAGAAGTAACTGTAATATCACTTGTCTGTCTATGTAGGGTTTAGACAACATGTTTTAGATCTAAAGTGTGACCTGTCCCCTACACGTCTCATGCCTGAAAAACAGCTGAATGCCTGTTTGGAACATCTCAGCTTTATTTAGCTGATGTATGTAAACGTCATTTATCTGGAGAAAGACTCCTTAAACAGTGCTTCTTCCACAGACCAATGCTCTACTGATAGGCCGTAAGGTGAACCATGAAAAAGTGGCTAGAAAATGAGCTGGGCATTACTTTTTAAATGCATATCCTGCATATCCAAATATCCTGCAGTTTTTTGTCACAAGCCATAAATGTATATAAATATAAATTTAAAAAACGAACATTCTATGGTGCTAGATTCACTTATTTTATTCATCAATATTCACTTTAGCAATATAAAATCTCTCACAAATTGACATTTATATATGCATGATAACATTTTAGACAAGTCTAGACCATGAAATGTGAATTTAGACCATGAAAAACGCTTTCATATATTACACACAGTGAATTTTGCCACACACACACACACACACATTAATGTTAAAGCATTGCTTGTCATTTACAGTGTTTACAGTTGCAGGGTTTCTTTTCTTCTTTTAAGAAATAGATGCTTTTGTCATTTTACAATACATGTTTTTTAACACATCACGGTTTGGCTTTTTTACACAGTACACTGTAAGTTTCTATTTTTGTTCAATGGATGCTTTTTTTTAAGAGGATGTTTTATGGTTTTATAATATGTCTAATCATCCCCATCACTGTCAGAAACATCATCCCATGTAACTACACCTTTTGTTTCCTTCTGAACATTCACACAGTGCTGGCACCTACACAAATCAGTGCAAGACAGTCTTGCTGACATACAGGGACATCTGTCTGTATCACATTTGCCTTGCTTACAAGTGCAGTAGGCTAACTGCAACACACTTTGAGGAGCAGGATTTTTAGTCATCCAGGTCACTGTTAACTCCCCATCCTCAATGTACCATCCAATACCAATGGGTGAGGGTGCACACATAATACCTTTCAGACAATGTCTCATTATTGCTGCTTGGTAGTTTGCCCTTTTGCAGTGTTGGTGTAGAGCGTCACATGTTGGAGGCATGGATAGTTCTGGCACAGCTGGAGATGTCATGCAGAATGCTTTCTATCTTGCATTGTTCACATCTTCAGCAGATGACTGGCCATGCAGGTGACACACATATTTGCAGAGAACTTCAAAGGTGGACTGGTCCAGGTTAAAACCTCTACCGATATTTATAAATGCTGTGAGGTGTTCTTCTTTCTCACAAGCAACAGAAAATGTCTTTTTTTCCCCCTTGCCATGAAAGGCACTTGTGGAGTCACAACCTGAGAAGGTATGAATCCCAATAAGTGCTGAACACACTGGTGCCAAGAGCTGAGGTCACCTTGGCTAAGTCAATGATCCTTGTTCTGTTGACAACTAGTGTGTGAAAGTACAACCTACATAGTAGGTCTTTCTCCAAACTTAAAGCAATGACTGCCACATCAGTATCAGGGCTCTTAATGACCGCAGTGTGGTGTTCCAGTGCAGCATGTTGTGCATGTAAAAACACCCTGGTGTCACATTCTTCAGCTTTTGTACTGTCTTTTTTCAGTGTCACTTTCTGCTTGGCTTACCTCTGTTGTTGATTCTGTGGATTCTGTACCTGATGGCTGAGGTAGCCTGTCTATGAGCTTATCTGCTGCAAGTGTCTCAACAAAAACCAGCTCAGATATATTGCGCTTGCTTGGGGAGTGAAACACTAGCTGTGGGAAATCAAGGGGCAGTCTCCTCTTCAATCTATCCATCCTACAACATATCAATACGATGATATTTGATTGGAGTATGAAAAAATATATATTCACCAGTACAAAACAATTTACCATCACAGACTTTTGGGGGGAAATAGTTATCTCCTTGACATTCCGATTTAAGCTGTTATTATAGTCATAACAAAGAGGCAAAAACATTATGAGCTTGGAGATTGGTTCTAAATTATCTACAAAGACTTATCTATCATTTAGAATTGTTACAATATTTTTTCTCCAAAGCTGACAAAGACAATGTTAGTATTTCAGTTACATTACCTGTAGTTTGAAGCATCAATGTCCTCATGCTCTTTCACTACATTGATGAACTTTTTTCTTAGCTGATTCATCCTCAGCACCTCTTGGTTCACAATAATTCTTTGCCTGATGATCTGCTCACAGAAGATCTTGTAGCTCACATCGAAGGCTGGCTCATTTCTGAAACACATGCACACACACATACTTAAATAATGCAGAAAGTTGTGCAACAAATATTGTATCTATAGACAATATATCAAGATGTGTAGTCACAGCAAATTATTACATTGACCAAATAATATCATTTCTCACGTTTCTTCTTCTGTGGTCCCGGTAACTGCTGCAGTGGACTAGGGCAAGAACCTGGTGTACTGACGGTAACAGGACTTGTGGTACCGCACTTCCATGGCCACGCAGTCTTTATCTTTAATATGTAAAAGAACCCCAGTGTCTTCCTTCATCTCGGCAGCTTTCAGCAACAGACCTTTAATGAATGAAGATAATTTCATGGTGTCTATCTGTATTTGTGTGTTCTTTTTTTTATATAGGGATAATGCAGTTAACATTGTTTGAATTCAAGCATGAATCTGATATGCTGCATATAGAGTTATAGCTACAGCTAATTTTAAACTCCTGTCCCTACTTGGGCTTTAAAACAAATACAACATACATACAAAATCAAATAAACTTACATACTTACTTACTTATATATAGTGTTGTGTGTGAGTGCAAGAGAGAGTGAGAGACATATTTTTACTTACCTGCTGATAATGTCTGTGCCAGTGAAAGATGATCCTTAGTGCGTTTGCCAGACACGGTGATGTATTTATCTGCTTTCTTACAAATAATGCACAAGGCAGGCAGAACAGGACCAGAGGAAACAATAGGTAACCCCGTCCTGGACCGTAGTTTCTTCCTCGGAGTTTCGGAGGCTCGCCTCCATGTGTTTCATCAACGTCTGGATGCTTTCTTTTATGTTTCTCCGCGTGTTATGGAATATTGTCAAAGTCAATATGGATACAGTGTTTATAAGTTTCCGCTATGGTCTTGCTCTCACCACTCAAACAAAGCCATCGTTCGACGCAGTTTCTATCATTTCCCATCGTTTCCCATCGTTTTGCCGAAAAATCCTGTACTTGTTCTTTCTTCACGGCTATCAGGTGCATATAACATGTTTTTGATGTTCTTTTTAAAAAGTTTTTGTCGTGTTTTCCTCATCCGAACTGCTGGAAGATATTATCCTGGTCGCAGCCATCTTGGATGTTTTGCACTCTCCTATTGGACCAGCAGGTTACACGTGACTCAAACCGCAGCACGCATGATAACAATATCATTACGCGAGTAAAGTAAGTAGTACCGACTTCAAACACTGATTTTATAAAAACTGCAGGATTACAAATGGAGAACTTTTAACGTGGAGCACAGGACCAATAAATCTTTGTAACGGAGTGAAAAGATTGTAGTACCCCATATGTCGGAACGGGATGAAACGATACGGCTTTCACCTTAAGGCCTATGAGGGCTTTAAAGGGCTGGGGAGTTTTCACCAATATACAGTGACTGGACATGTGCTTATTAAACATCAGTGAGGGCTTGAGGAGTAAGGTACGGTATGTTGACAGTTGTTTACAGTGCTTCAGTCTTATTCTCCTGAATCTAAAACAGGTCATTCAACAAGAAATATATGCCCCAATAGTAATAAAGGCGGATTCACATTACAGCGGAAAAAACAAAGGACTTGTGCTGCAAACTCTTAGTGGTGATGAACTAACATTTGCTACACCATTGATGTGGTGATGGGCAGTTTCTGTGATAATGTGAATACGCCGAATAAAATAAAAAGCTCTCCTCACAAACACTGAATGTACAACATGAGAACTAGCATTTTCCATCTTGCTGAATTATTAACGCTGAACAAGGCTCTGAAGCCTCAGTCAGTATTAGCATAATTGATAATTAATTGATGATATAACAGCGAGTGTCAGCCCCTATGGACTCATCATGTGGGCCTGTAGACTCATCTCAGCATCACGTGTTCAGTGCAGTGTGAGCAGTGGGTTTGTTTTAAATGAAATCTGAAATTGATTATGACAGATATCCTTCTCCTCATTGCCACCCCTCCAGCTGGTGGCATCTTTGGCGACTACCTAGCTCAGCTACGCCAAAACACAGCCCTGCAGATGAGCACATACCTTTTATGGGAGCTCCAATAGTCATGCCATTCATGCTCTTTAGTCTGCATGTTCTGCAGGTGTTCTTTTTAGTCCAAAGTCATTCAAATAAAATGTCAAGGCTTAAAATGTGAGTGTGAATGGTTGTCCAGTTCTATGTGATAGCCCTGTGATTGGCTGTTCACCTGTCCTGGTCATACTGAGCCTCTCGCCCAGTGTCACCGGGGATAGGCTCCAGCCCCCCACTACCCTTCAAAGGATAAGCTGGTATAACTAAAAGATGGATGGCTGGTTGGACTGATGGACATGGATTATCCTGACCAGATGCCAGAACCACCTTAACTGGCTTCTTCTGATGTGAAGGAGCAGCAACTCTACTCTGAGCTTCCTCTGGATGTTTGAGCTCCTCACCCTATCTATAAGAATGAGCCCAACCAGTCCAGGTAACTCAGTTTGGCCACTTTTACCCACAATCACAGTCTTTTGGTCATTACCCAAAGCACGTGAGCACAGATTTGGACCACAGATTGACTGGTAGATCAAAAGCTTTGACTTCCAACTCAGATTCCTCTTCACCACAATCAGAAGACAGCTTCATTCCTCTCTTATCTAATTAGTTTAGTTTTATTCTGTTGCAGGTCTGAATTCACTTCAGCATGCTGGCCCTGTGGGTTCTCCTTAATGAGACTGAAGAGGGCAGGATCCGTGTCTCTATGTGAGTTGCCTGTACAAAGTCAAAGGTCTCACACTAGATATGTTATAATCTGTCTGCTCAATATTTCCTTTCATTTCTGCCTGCAGGCTTCTTTAAAGCACTTTTGCTATAAATCATAAATCATGACAGTTTGACTGAAACCACCTTTGTTGCCATATTTAAATGGATTCACAGACGAGTCTCCCAGATCAGCCACATCAGACTGTCTGAGGCAGGTAGGTCAGTCTGCACGGAGGACAGGTAACTCGTAGCAGTGCCAGACCCAATGCACAGTTCAGAAATGTGAAATAGGAAGCCGTTGCAGTGCAGGCCTGCTCAGTATTCACATCCACATGATGCAGAATACCTCTAGCACATGGCTGCCTGTGCTGAGGTGCTATAAATCCACCAGCCTGCTTTCATCTGAGAGTAGAGCTAAATTGACAACAAATGTTGTCCCTCTTTTCCTTGGCCTCCTCGAGGTTCTGACAAAGTGTTTCCAGAGAAAAGCTTCAAATGGCTTCATGTCCTGAAGGCTCATATTTATGTGCAGAGATGTTAAATGAACTCAAGCCAGGCCCTGTTTTGCTCTTCATGCTGGACTCTAGAGTCCGAGTGGTTGAAGGTTTGAATCCCTGCCCAGTAACTAATGTCCTGGTATTTATTTACAATACAGTCCTGCATACTTTTCTTAAACAAACACACAGGTAACCTGATGATTTGCACAATATAGTGTACTCCTCCCCGCTTCAGAACACATTTTTCATCATCTGAGACTCCTTTCAAATCCACAAAGAGACAGGAATCATGATACATTTCATCTCAGCAATAACACGTGGTGAGAGAGTGGTGTAGTACTGGGTCAGAAAACAAGCCCCAGGTGACTTGGAGAAACATCTCTGGTTCAATCTGGAGCATGGAAAGTGAAGCTGGTTTCATTGGGCTCTGCCAAGCAAATAAACATTAAGAAGATATCACAGCAGCGAGGCTCGATTCAGTGCATTTTTCAGACTAGTTTCCAGTCCAAAAACTGCGCTAAGCAAAGCCTGTTTCCACAGATATGTGGCCTGAAATCATTCAGCAGCTGACCGCAGTCCAACTGTGTTATTTAAGGCTTTGTAAACTAACAGCTTCTAACCAGGTATGTGGTCCATCATTTATTAAGCTGTTTTCTCACTGCACGTCAACGCCAACACTGACTTGGTGCATTTAAGATAACCTGACGGATGACACTGCATTTGAATAAAACAACACACCAGCATATGACATGACATGTGAGAAGCATTTGTTGAATATTCATGAGGTAGGCATAGCTTATTTAAAAGTCAACCAGTCAATCAAATTTAATGATTTCTGGATATCCCATATCCAAAATGATTTGTTTTTTTGTGGGAAATATTGGAAATACAATAATTGATATCTAAAATAGGAGATTATTTTCAAGAGTCACAATCGTTTTTAAACATGTCAAGATTAAATTGTGAATTTGTCATCATTATTCTTACTGGTGAAAACTGAATTACTCATCTATAATTATCTAATCTCTGACTGGTTAAAATGTAATTTCTACATGTAAAACTGTATTTGTAACATATCAACATTGTTTCAAAGATGTCTTAAATGAACATTTTGACAAGTCGAGAAGACGTTTTGACTGATTAAATATTCAGAGGGCTTGCCATAGTAAGTGATATTTTACAGAGCAGTATCAGAAAGTGCCATCTGCTGTGATCAAGGCTTTGTTGTGTTTCCTCTCTTGTACTGACATTAATTTGTAGAAAATCCCTGAAACAAGGGAGAACAGGAAATATCCAACCTTGAAGGAAGAATTATTTTCTTCATCTCAAACAGATGTTTTTTGCAGAGTGCTGACGTATATGCACATTCACAGACACAGAAACAAGCACAGGGCTGATTTGGACAGACCCCCAGGTCGGTCGTTCCACCACAGCCCAAGTCCAAACATACACACACACACACACACACACACACACACACACACACACACACACACATATACACATGCATATACAGCACCTTGCAAAAGGCTTAATTTTCCAGCAAAACACAGTGTTCTCCTGGCAGCAAGTGAGAGGAGCAGGAGGAGCAGAAAAAAGCCAAGAACACTTTGTCCACACTGCTGCACTACACTACACTTCAGCACAGAAACGAGTCAGCAGCTTGTCTGGGTTTAGGCCTGAGCTGTTCACACAGAGCTCTGCTCCTGCTGCGCTGCTGCTGCGCTGTAATGGACAGTTTGTCATCAAACAAGCGCAGAGCCAGAGAAACATACACTCATTTAATGACTTCATTAAGTTCATTTTTGCTAAGAAGTCATTATCTCCTTAGCATTTCTTTTCACTGAAATGTAATTTTCATTTATTCTTCTGTAGTGACAGCAGCCCCTATATTGAACAATATATA
The DNA here is from genome assembly GCA_037975185.1 of Centropyge bicolor. Lineage (NCBI taxonomy): Eukaryota > Metazoa > Chordata > Actinopteri > Pomacanthidae > Centropyge > Centropyge bicolor. Next base: position 1,956,278 of record JBBMOC010000063.1, on the reverse strand, counting down.
ATTTGTTAGTGTACATAATAGCCTGCCAGTTCAGTCATCTTACTCCCAGGAAATATCCACATAGTTTTGACCACATGTTTGAACACCTTGGGGCTGACATTGTTATTCCTCGCTGACGGGTTAGACATTTGCCATTACCACACCTGGAGCCGTGCATTAAAGACTAACTCTCTAATGAGACACTTTTTTTCTGCATTGCAGGTCAAACACAACTCTGAGTGTGCAGAAGCCCATTAATGGCACAAATAAAGAGGAGTCAACAGTCAGTTAACTGTTTTGCCAATTACGCAGGAATGTCTGCCTGGTGGTAGCTAACCTTAGCCACCATAATGGTCTTACCAGGCCAAGAAAGGCTGGAACAAGAAAAACCCTGAGTGTGTTGAAGTGAAGAAAGGTGAATTTTATTTTTTTATTAAGTTACATAGTCTCACTTTAAGTGTCTGACCTCGCATAAACAGCCCGATGGGCTCTCCCAAATATATGTTCTTATACCTGGACTAACAGCTCAAACTAGTTATGGTAGATAACTATGTGAACTAGATGAAAAGAAGAAAAAAAAACAATTTTTTTTTTCAGCAATTCCAGATGTTCTGCTATCAGTAACACACAACAGAAGCTTACAGTATATCAACGCCAGCTCACATCTGTCACTGTGCGTAATATCCACTCAGAGACTGGGGCCTTAATACTGTTTCCATAAATGTGTCCAAGACAGTATTCTTCTTTTGAAAAATGGCAAAATATGCACTATGCAATATGCAATAGCTATGATTAAAACGGATATGTCCTTACACAGAAAAGGAAGCAGATTTAGTTCGTCTTAACATGATGAAGAAAAAGTGACAATTTGTTTTGACAATTTTAGAACACCTCTATAGCGCATTGCCTTATTAACAGTCAGTTTGACTAATCATATTTGGATTGCACACAGTGGCAAGCATGTGTATTTGCTCACTAACACAACGTGGCTTTCCACAGTTTTTAAAATAGAAACAAAAATTTGTACAGTAAATTTAGTTTCATCAGCTGACCTAGTTGTTTGAGAAACCTTGCTCTCCAATTCCTGAAATGTTGTTGGGACACACTGACAGCTCGTTTCAGAGAGAGAGAAGAGAGCGAGTTTTATTGCAACATACACAGAGGACAGAGGGATGATAGGTTGGGAAGTATTTTTATCACTGTCCCAAAGCAGCGCAAAGGCTGAGTGTTTCATCAGTGGTTATCATGCAACTCAGTGATGCTTGGCTGCTGTTTCTTCTGCAGACCTCTGGAGTGCAGGTCTTGGCTGCGGCTGACAGCTCTATGTCCTCCACACAGTCTGAGCAGAGAGAAAGAAAGAGAGAAGAACAGAGAGGATACACTGCGGAGACAGACATCGCCAAAAACTGGAAAGGTTTGTAGTTTGCTCCTACTTGGAGGACAGCAGCTGCAGTGAGCTTGGATTCACAGAGGCAACAATAGAATCCAGTGGTGATCCAGAGTCACAATAAGTAAGAAAACATCCACAGAAACTTCAGATATGACTACTTAAATCCACTTCTCCACCATGGCCCTGATGTTCACTATGTTCCAAATGTTTTCAATCTGCCAAAATATGGCTTAACATACATTTTGTCCACTTTTGCAATTTGCCATTACCACTATACCAAGCAATGTAGAAACTGGTTAATCATTGGAATCCAGCAAGCAGGCAACAAAGGTATTCCCATCTCTGTTCACAGAAGGACTTGTTGATGACCTTCGACCCCTTCCCAGTTGATGCTTTGAGTGGTTTTGGTCTGGTTTTGAGCATTATAATGATGTTGATCCTGGTGTTTATTCATTGTCTTGTCTCTGTTGCATGTGATGTGATGATGTCATACACCTCACTTTCACTCTTCAGAGGGGTTGTATATTTAGGGTGTAACACAACATTTGAAGGTGTTCAAGGGTTTAAGGTAGGCGCTGACAAGACTAGGTGCTATATTGCATATTGCTTCCCTGCATAGCAGCACACATACTAAACACTGTATTATCATACTGATGGCCTGTTTAGGCATTTGTTGAACAGCCACAACAAATGAGCCATGCACCGAAAGTGCCTTAATGTTCGAGAAAAGCTACATTCCTACATTACTTGTTTTATACAGTCTATGGCTTGTTCCCATCAAATAGTCTGAGAGCTGTGTAAAATAAAACCCTGACTGCCTTAGGTGAGGAGATTCAATCCAATATCTATTATGAAAAGTAGTTCAAATAGCTATGGAAACATAATTTATATTATATTATATATTTACTATATTGATATACAACAATAATTTGAGTACAACTGGCCTCAGGTTGGATCGTTCATTTAGAGTCTGTTTTCTATTCAAAAATGCAGAGCTATTGAAAAGCAAAAGAATAAGTCTGCAGCACACAGCTGAGAGAGCGCTCCTATCAGGGGCAGTTGAATTGTGCTTATTTAGTTTCAATAAAGTTTTGAAGCATAAAAAATACAAAGGATGTGGAGTTTCTCCTAAACATGTCAACCTGTCACATGTTATAGTAAACTGCTCAAATATTACATGGATATTGGAATACACTCCACTTTCTACATTTCTGCCTTGTGTTAGAACATATTTTATAGTACTTCCACAGGGATGCTTTCCCATTGCTGTGTCTGGAGTATTGTTTGCCTGCTCGTCTGTTCTCAGTATCTTAAAGATGTTCTGCATGCACGAGATGCTCCTACAATACATTTTTCTTCATCAGATTCAGGGACTAATGGTTTTCCTTGGCTCAGTCCTCTAGCGATAAGTGAATTGTCTCTGGCATGACTATCCTTCCCCACCAAAAAAACAAAAAAAAAACAAAACAGCTGACGTAAGATGTTTCTGATTTATTTTTGCACTCTAAAATAAGTAGTGCTGCTCCAGAGACTTTGGTTAACCTTGCTTTCTCTGACTGTCTCTGGACAAACTGTGCCTAACTTTAGATTATGTAACTGCTGCTTTTCACCAGTATGTATGCAGGTAAGATCGGGTCTCAATAATAAAACAGTTATGGCACATGTAGAACTAATTTCTTTAGTCTGACCCACCTGCATGGTGTGACAGATGGAATATATAGCGTAGATGAGACTAATGGGACCAAACAGCTGTGACACAGTGGGAGGACTGGGAAGGGAAACATATGCTCAGTAATGGAGGAGAGACTTTAGTTCAGTCATGTTACATCAAGTCTGCCCAAAAGGTGGCTGACACACATGTCTAATGTGTCTGAATGTCTCACCCTCAGTAACTGGCATTAGCTACATATGGGACTGTGGGTAAATACATTTGTGAGCTGGGAATAAGTCATACCTCAACATCAGTAATTCATTACAACATAGCACACCATAAAGAAATGAGACCATTAAACGATATTCTTCCAGTTTCTGAGTCTATGCACCTGCATTATACATTAACACTGGTGGGAAATTAAGACTGCTTTGTGAAACAGCAGTGAAGCAGTGGCATTAAGTGACAGGCTTTAAAGAAATGTGGTTTTAATTTTGACAAAAATCACTGTATGAAAATACACTGTGCTCTTATTTTTATACATTTAAAGTCGACCCTGTGTCCTACAAATTAAGCTCATCTGCGACTAGTTCGGCAAATCATGCTCACTAGCTACATTCAGCATAACAAAAAAAGTGCCATGTACATGTTCTGTGCAACATTTATTTTCATCAGTATGTTGTTTGTTGAACAGAACATTAGCATTGAAACAGACCAGGTTGTTTGCAGATGAAGGCTGTGATGAATATTTTGGTATGTTATACTCAATCCAACATTAATGTACCAATGTCTACTAACATAGACCAGGAGTGAAAACACTGGCAATATGAATAACACCTGTGATTCATCTGCATCCAGATACTGTGGGACCAGTCTGAGGCCTGCGGCACATCTTTAATGTGGACACACTAACTTCTTCGCTTTGTGGTTACAGTTCTTTGCCACACAAGAGGGTGGGATGCTTGGAAGAGCTAAAATGTGCTCCATGGCAGAAAGTAGCAATAGGCAATCTAAATGGGGACTTCAAGAATGCTTTAAAGGCTAGAATGCAATACGTTGGGATAGAATGGAATTGACAGTTCTTCTCTAGTCTCAGAAATGGGAGAAACAGCTCACTTGGATTTAACTTCTCAAAGTGAGACTATGTAACTTTTGCTGAATAAAAGCCAACATAATTCACAATTACAGGACAATGGTAAAACACAGTATAACAGTAGGCTAACATAAATAGATAAGAATCATAGTCATCAAACTGACTAAATAATGTCATATGTGTTATACAGTGAGATCTGTATCAACTTAATTATTTAACTGCTTCTATCCCTTTTGGTGCTGTATATTGGGAATTTCTCCACTATGGGACGAATAAAGGTTTATCTTATCTTATATGTCTAAAGTTTGCTAAAATTAGTGACCATAAACTATTGGTGATACCAGACTAAGTAAGACTGTAGCAGCAAAAATTCCTGAGTATATTAAAATAAGGGTGTGTTTTCATACCTTAACTTTTCAATTGTGAAAGGAAAATAGTAATTATTTCATATAAGTTGTATGATCCTACTTTAGAGGAATAGGTTTTGGATTTAACACCCCTAATTTGCAACGCCGGATTTCTGTTTTAAAAATTTCTCTAATAGTCTCTGATCTCTAAAATAACCCTGCTGTTGTCATCAGGGTTATTTTCCTCAGACTTGACAAACTGAGTTTGAGTAGTACTCCTCATGACTGGTAACATGATATTAATGTGTAAATTTGGTGGAGTGCACCTTAAAGCTGCATCTTACAAAGAATTTCGCTCAACAGTCTTATTTCCAAGAGTTCTCACTGTCTCGCCTCATTTTAGCAAAAGCTTTGCTCTTTTAAAGTCCTTGATGCCATCTCACCCCCCCGACCCTGTCTTCTTTCCCCTTGGCTCTCCAACTGGATGGGATTATGTAAATTATTGGTCTGAACTCATGGCAGTGTCCTGGGATTTTTATTAACTGAGCTGTATATTATTTTTATACCTTGCGGTCCTGCCAGTGACTGCCATCCCAGCGCCCTGTGCCAAGGTGAATATGGCCAGCCTGAGCCAGGCAGAAAGCCTTGGGATGCCAACATATAAACACTTAGAGTGTACATACACACACAACACCACAATACCAAAATAAAGTCATTATTTTCTCATGCACGTAAACTCACTATACTGTGTGTTCCCAGCGTTACTGACTTTCACAGCTTAGCTCTGTGAGAGTTGTCCAAATGTTCCAATTAACAAGCTAGCAAGGGTTTGTTCACCTGCTGTGGGCGAAGAAGAAAATTAGATATTAGAGAGAATTTCCTCTCAGGCCAATTTCGAAAGAAGACAGATTGTTGACTAAACTGAACGGAAGCACTGAAAAATGCTCGTGATTATGTTTGTGGACTAAGTAATTTTTTTCAAAGTTGTGGATAGTTAAGAGCACAGAGAGAGAGAGAGAGAGAGAGAGAGAGAGAGAGAATGTGTGTGTGTGTGTGTGTGTGTGTGTGTGTGTGTGTGTGTGTGTGTGTGTGTGTGTGTGTGTTGGTTAGGGGGGCAGGTGTTTCAGTTTATTCCAGGAAAGCTGATGGAGGACGTGGTGTCCACAGTGTGTATTTATAGTCAGTGAATCTTGGATGCCTGGATACACAACAGCGACCCCAATGGAGAGTTCTCAGCCAATCAAGGCAGACACGCACACAAGTTATAATTATAATGTGCATGATGGATATGTGGAGCTCCTGGCCACACTGCACACAGAGCATCCTATTCACTGCCAACTCAGTGTATACACAATAAACACATTTAAATATACAGTATGTACTCAACTATAAAGAGATGGAGGGGGGAGATCTTGGCAAACAAGATTTGTTTTTACAGTTAAAGTAACAGTAAGTACAGTTTAAGTTAACAGTAACTACCAGTAAGTTGACATTTGTTCAAGTTGTAATTAATTATCGTTATTGTTATAATTGTAGGCCTTCATTTATGCAGTGAAATATATACTGCAAAAACACATTATTGCAAAATTTGTCTGCAAATATTTCATCTCACTTCACAAAAAGACTCATTCCCAATTAATTTCTCATAAATGTTCTCTTGGTAATCTGAAGCAGACAAGTGTAAGACATTTAAAGTCTGCTAGTGATATTCCACTTAAAGATGGACTCCAGCAATTTAATATTATACTTCCATAAAGTGGGGACACTCACAAGAAATAGACTTGGTGAAAATCTAAGCAGCAAAGACAGAGATATCTTGACTTTTAGTTAACAGTACATTTCAATCTTCTTAACCATTTGATCTAAAATGTCCCATAATGCAACCAATAGCTCCTTTTTGTGACATGCTCCGTTCCTGGTAAAGGCCACACCTTTAGTCTGTGACACAGGCTCTCTGTTATACATTTTTCTTGAAGCCCAAATAATGCTGATGCGATGTGGGAGCTGCTTCATTCATAAAGATACAACATTATGCCATCTAGTTAGTGTTACTGTTCAAATACAAAGGTCCATATCAATCAGTAGCTAGCTGTCTGCCAATTTAATCAAAAAAAGCCAAGGGATCTCTTAGGATCTACTGACAGAATGCCATGAACTTGGATTGGGATATTCTTAGTCCCCAGAACATGATTCCAAATGATTCTGTGACCCCTGTGACCTTTTCTCTGAATGCCATCATTATGCCAAAACTTCCCCTCATGCACAACAAATCTCACAAGAAAACAACAAAAAGTAAGTTGCAGTGAAAATTACTTAGCATAGTTCTACCACCAGAGAAGATGCCATGACCTTTCCAATACCACCACCCTCAGGAAAAACTACACATTTTCAGCCCGACAACTAGTAAGGCTCCAGAAACAGCTCAGTCACCAGTGAGGAGGGGTGATGAACACAACCCTTTAACGATGAAGGGTAATGTTCATCACCCTTTAAGTGTGTCTCAATTTGCGAATTTCCCCATGGGGATGAATAAAGTATCTACCTACCTACCTACCTACTTACCAATTATTTATTTATGCTTTTTGACAGGCCAAGAAGACTTGGTTTGGAACTAAAGTTAAATAATCTCAAAACCTGAGCAAATCACATCAAAACTAACTGTATGGCTAGATATCGCTCAAGGTGGGATATTGAAAGCATACTTTATTGTGAGATGGGTGTAGGGACTCCTTAACTAAGTGTCTGTCTTTTTGATACAGGAGCACAAGTATGAGTGGCTGCTGTTTTATGGTGGTGCGCTGCCCCCTTGTGTATGAACAAAGGAAATACAGCAGAAAGATGTAAATATAGTAACTTAATCCATTAACTCTTTGATTCAGTTTGAGACGACTCTGCCAGCTGACACTAGTATAAATTACAACAAATTGCCAGATAACATGAACTTGAAATATTATTCACAAATTTTATAAAATGAAAAGTAGAAAGTAGTAAGTAGAAAGAAGTAAGTAGAAGACCATAGATATATACCTTTACTGGCTTTAGTCTTTTTCATATGGGCATTGTGCATAAAAAAGGAAATACATGCACATGGACATACAAACACACACGCAGAGTGTCTGCAGTGCTGGTCTGATGATCAGGTTATTGAGTGGATCATTAACATGAGTGATAACTGAGGACCAGAAACAACCAGTTGAAAGTAAACTAAATACACATCTGGACACACACATATAAGATATGGTCGAGGGAGATTAAAATGACAAATATAAAGTATGACACGAAACAGTAGAGAGAAGTTCAAGAAGTTTTTTTTTTTGCATTGTATCACTGTATGAAAAATTCCTCAGAAGGCAACTGAGACAAAAGTTAGTATATGAGCTGATAAGAAAATACAGAAACTAACTAAAACTGAAAATGTAACTTGCAATAAAATGCAAATGGCAAAAGTTAAAGATGATAAAAAGTTCACTTTCTGTTGTAGTGTAAGTAGTATTTTCTGTGTCGCACTGATTGTCTGCAAGTTGTAGCCATGTTGTTTTGCTGCCCTTTGACAACTCACAGGCTTCTGTCCATTGACCTTGCACAGTTCGAGACAGGAGCAACAACAGCAACACGAACCTTATCAGCTCTCAGTCAATTTTTTATCACTTTTCTTTAGCTTAATCTGTAAAATTCTTCCCTGTGTTGACACTGGTCACAGTTATGTGTCATCTTTTCTGCTCAACCTTATGATCATTTGGAGAGTGTTTGCCCTATACCTGCTTATGTGTGATAAGTCACTTGCTAAGTCGTGTATTGCTCAACAAGTAGTTTTGAACTTGTTCAGAGTTTATGGCTGTTAAATAGCATACTGTTGCTTTATCTCAGCTTAATTGTAAAACATACAGTGCACACTGTTGTTGAGAAACAGTGTAAGTTCAATACAAACTGAGATGGAGACACAGTCATTTTTATAGTAATTCTAAAGAAGTTTCAGGAGGTGACATTCTCAACATGCCTCCTCCACCTTTGGTTCTCACAAACGGACCTTTATTTGTTTTATTTGGTATTACTTCATTTTACAGGCCCCTAAATTCCTCATAATTTGAAAGATCATTTCCTGGAAAAAACTGAAAAAATAATCTATTTGAATTTAATTGCAGTTGAGCATGTAAATGCAACTTGACATCAAGCAGCATGAAATTCAATATAAATGAAGAATACAGTTAGGCTAAAGGGTAATGGCAAATACTAGAAAATAATAACAGTGGCATGGTGATACAGTCAGTGAAGTCTGTTCCAGTAACATCTACCTTAAAGGCAACATATTAGTTTACAGTTTGCATTATTTAATGTTCAAAAAACATTTTTTTCCTTATACTGTACCCTGCTGCACCACCTTTATCCACCCTCTGCCTGCCTGTCTCTTTAATGCACCACCTCCTGAAAAGCCAGTGTGCTCTGATTGGTCAACAACCACACACCTGAGCAGACAGCACCTACTGTCTCTTCAGGCAGGTGCAGCCAGGGAATCACTATACCTGAGTCTCATTGCACCACAATAAAGTGTACGATAATATATAATAATAAACAATAAAGTCTTCTAAAAGAACCTCCCCACCACCCAGGAATCTGATCCATATTACCCTCGCTGACCAGCTTGCCACTAACATCACAGCTTTATGGTCTGAGCAAACTAGCTGCTGGGTGCTAATTGAAGTTGCACAATATTGCCAATCAAATGAATTCCTGCATTTTGACCATTTCTTTTTCACACATAGCTCAAGTTTACTGTTTATTGTTCCCTTCAGGGCATGTCTATCAGGTAACTTTACATACAGCAGCAACACACAGATTATCCACACAGTTTCTCTAGACTGGCCCTCAAAATTACAATTCTATACTACAATACTAGTTTATATCAGCCTGTGGTGGTGCCACATTAGCTGCGCAACATGTGAACAGGCAAGTATTTATTCCATCCTTCAGCTCGAACCATTACTGTCTCATGTTGAAAAAGCAATGTAGCAGTTTTTCAGCGCTTGTGATGACATCTGTGCTACATTTTCCCACTGTGGGACGAATAAAGGCTTATCTTATCTTATCTTATCTTATCTTATCTTATCTTATCTTTTCATCAAAAATAAAATGAATCCACTGCGTCTTCAGGTCATTTGGTGTGTGCTTGTAGCTTCAGCATAATGCTAGCTGGTCCAGCACTTGTATTACTGAATTCCATTATCTCTACATTCACAAGCACTGTATAAGTGAGCATATTGCTTATAAATTCAACTTTTAATTTATAAGAGAAAGAAGGTGTTATTCCTTCTTTTAAAAGCTATATAGCCATCTTTGAATTGAATGGAGCAGCTGCTTTCCTACAGCCATTTCTCTCTTCACTTATATTTGATTTACTTCTGTTTTGTTTTTTGGGTTTTTTTTGTTCTTTAGTTCTAAATGACTTTAAGATGCATTGTATTATTTTCCTTTTTTGACCAACTGATTAGACCAGTTGATTCAAATTTTAAAGAAATTAAAACATATATTTTTAAAAATGTATAGAAATTCTTGTTGTAATATTTAGAATATTCCCATGTTTTTGAGCATGAAAGTAACTTTAAGAACTTTATTTGTAATCAGATCATTTCAGCAGGGGAACTTTTATTATACTTTATTATACTTTTTATTATACTTATTTTAGTACAGATAGTCCAATTTTATCCAAAAAAATATGCATATGTCATTGAAAAGTTTAAGACACATTTATTTCTATGGAAACACTTGCTCTCTTAAAACTTGACATGTCTCAGTTTCCGGATGGTTGGGTCAGTTCAAAGACCCTAGCAGTTGATTGGTCGCCCCCCGCAGCCTTGTGTTAGTCCTGTCCAATCAGCCTCCTGTATTGGCATGTTATGTAATTGGGCGGCCTGCATGTGAGGAAATTAAAAGCACCGGTCTGCATCCTGTCGCTCTTTCCAGGCGGACAGAGGAGCACCGGGTCTGCAGCGGGGGTAAGGACACACACTCGAGTGTTTTCCTTCTGTTTCATAAATCTCTGCGTGGTGCATAATGCTTATCAATGAGAGTGCACACTGCTGATTGGTCACACACACACACACACGCACGCACGCACACACACAGTTTGTCTGTATTTGCAATAAGAGACTATGGTGTTCAACGTGTTGAGGATATTATAATGACATCAAGAAGAGTGCTGGGGATAATGTATGACTGTTGTTGTGAATGTTAGTTTGTGTTTAAACTTGAAACTGTCTCAACATTGTCCCTTCAGTGGGCTGTAAATCCCCCCCCCCCTTCACGTACTTCTGATTGGTCAACACCAGAGGCATTAGCTACACTGAGGGATTTGATTGGTTGGCAGGGGACCCCTCTCCTTTCAGGGTCAATAAACTGAAACACAGCTATGCTGTATCTTGGTTACATTACATTGGCTCAACTTCATGTTTTGATGGTGAATATGTTCAACATGTATGAAGTTATGTAAACATTACAGGCTGCAGAATGATAACAGCATAAGCAACACATGTCACTCTGCATGTAGTATTTACTTATATTCCAGAAATGTTCAGTTCTATTTTAAATATTTCTATGCTCTATATGCAAACATACAAATGCCTTCTTGTATGCACTTTTAGCCTTTTCTGAAAACCGATCTGAAACGCTGGTCATTTACACATATGCTTCCTGTCAACCTGTACACAGGCTTATTCTTTCCACTGTTTCATGCTAAAGTGATGGTGAAACCACCGCAGAGCTGCCCAGTTTGCTCTTTGGACCTAGACAGTTGACTCTGACATGCTTGCGTAAAGTGACTTGTGACCTCTCAGTCTTTTCAAAACAACCTTAAACAGACAACAAAGAGCTTTATCATGAAATGCATGCACACTCAAAGCTACCAGAAGCACAGGCATGCTCTGTATGGTCTGAACTTTGCTGAGTGTGTTGATTGAATCAAGTTCATGGTCTCTTGAAGCTTTAAGTGCCCTTTAAGAAGTAAGACCAGAAAAAATGAATACCTTGCTTCATAGTTGCAAATACTTATAAGTATAAAAAAAAGTATATGCAAGATGAAAACAAAAGCCCATGAAACCCTCAGTTTGCTATATAAATGTTGCTTTTTTCTCATTTGTTGTGAGCTTTGATTGCTTGTACTAGTTCTAAACATATTTCTGTCTCTCTAGAAAACAGTGAGGTGTAAGGATGAAGATCGCAGTGATTGGTCAGAGTCTGTTCGGCCAGGAGGTTTACAAGGAGCTGAAGAAGGAGGGCCACACCATCGTTGGAGTCTTCACCATCCCTGACAAAGATGGCAAGGCTGACCCACTGGGTGAGAACTTTACCAGGACTGGAACTGCCAAACCTTAGCTTTGCCAAAATACATGGCAGTTATTGTGAAATATTAAGTGGGTTTCTGCGGCACGGCACGCCTGCCATGATAGACTCAGGATGAGGCCAAAGGACATTTGGACTGGTCGCACCACTGCTTTTATTACTTTGAACCCCTAAACTCACAAGAATCAGTGTAGCTTCCCTGTCAAAGTTGCAGTGTCATTAGTCTCAGTGTCAAAGTGGAGTGTGTCATTGCCTGTAAACTGCCTTATCTGTATCTGACAGTATCAGATCATCATCTTTTATATCAGCACAATAACCAGCAGTAAAATGTCTCTGATTGGATTTACAGCACTGTATAAGAATAGGGGAGTGCTAGAAATGAGTGTAGTTTTACTGGGTTATGAGAAACCAGAGGCCAGCATTGTTCTTGACATGGAAAGTATTCTTCATTTAAATTTGTAAATACTGAACTATGATTGCAGCTTGTGTTTCTCCTGAAAGTATCTGATGGAGGAAGAGAGTTTTGAGATTGAAGTCAACATGAGGCCAGTTGATAAAAGGCCCCCTCATTTGTCAAAATCTTATCATAACCCTTGTCACTTAGTTTCATTAGTTTTCACCTAACCATCAGGGAATTCCAAACCTTTTTTTTCATGCTCCCCTTTGGAAGATGAACATTTTTGAATCTGACTGACAGACCCTGAAGATAGTGAGGGTGAAATTCTATAGATCTGAAACTGCAAATGTAGAACTTTGATAAAGCATTGCACAACTTTCTAACACAATGCAGCAATGGAGGACTGACAGGTGATTAATTATTGAAATTAATTGCCAGAGTTTCAAGATATTCTTTTTATTGTTATTTATGTCACTATTTTATTTTATAAATTGAATACCTTTTGGGTTTCGGACTCTTGGTCAGTCAATGAAATGTTGCCATGAGATCCGATGGACGATTTTCAGTAATCTGACGATAAATTGTTTAATTCAACAAATAATAGAGAGATGAACTGATAATACAAATCACCTTTAGATTTCCTCATCTTTGCATACATTTATGACTCACCATTTTTGTATGACATCGTTTAAGAGTTTGATCATTCTTTGTTACACAGCTACTGAGGCGGAGAAGGATGGTGTTGCTGTCTTTAAATTCCCCCGCTGGCGTGTGAAGGGCCAGGCCATCTCGGAGGTGGTGGCTCAGTACGAGGCCACCGGCGCCGAGCTCAACGTCTTGCCCTTCTGCTCCCAGTTCATTCCCATGGAGGTCATCAACCACCCCAAACACGGCTCTATCATCTACCACCCTTCCCTGCTGCCTCGCCACAGGGGAGCCTCTGCTATCAACTGGTCAGTGATGTACACGCTCATCAGGTTGAGGTAAACATGGTGACAAGTCCAGTCTTTCACCTGCTATCTCTAACACACAGGACCCTGATCCATGGTGACAAAAAGGGTGGGTTCACAGTGTTCTGGGCTGATGATGGACTGGACACTGGACCAATCCTGCTGCAGAGAGAATGTGATGTTGAACCCAATGACACAGTCAACACAATCTACAAGAGATTTCTCTTCCCAGAGGGAGTCAAAGGCACAGTGAGTGGAGCAATGGGGAAAGGCAAGAGTAAACACAGACTGTTTGGAGTAGGTGTGAGTTGAGCTAGCTGCTACAATATAGAGGAAAATGTATGGCATGCAGGAGGAAGGGGTGTATGTATGTATGTGTGGTGTTTCCACAAGATAGACCTCTACATGAATGGAAAAACATTCCAAGCTCTCATAGGAAAAGATGAGCGTGTCCTTACGTAACAAACCCTCTTTGCTCTGCCTTTCTTTCTGTCATGGTTAAAGTTTAACCTGCTTTTAATTTGCCTGAGAGGTAAAAGCTGGTCATCTGGCACACACTGTGGTTTAGTGTATTTTTATATCAAGGGTTCAGTCTGTGTAAAAAGGGTGTATTATGTAAGATTAGAATTTGAAAAAGGCAGGATTTACCTACAGATACAGATGTACAATAATTTAGACTAAAGTGTTTTGAACTGTACCCTTAATCGTCATCTTTCCTATCTTAAATATTGTACAGTCAAAGCTGCTTTCATTTTTTCGGCCACTGGCCTCAGAACTTGGTTTTATCAAACTGACTAAAAAAAGCTGCCTGTTGCTGAAAAGTTTGACTAGTTTGACAAAAGCAGTGAGAGTATATCATAACAGTAAAGTTGTGTGCCATAAATCCAAAACAATGAGCTGAGTGATGCTAAAACGCTATCTAGAACTAAGGAGGAGCAGAAGACTTCTGTGATCGTGTTCATCACTACGAGAAACTACTGAGATTACACATTTAACCAATTGTTCATACAAAATATTGTAGGACTACATCACTGTTTGCAACATCTTCAACTACAAATCAAGTGCATCTTGTACAGATTTAGATTGTACTTTGTTCTTCCTGTGTTTCCAAGCAAAATCAACAAATTTTTCAAAGCTCCCTTCAGTTGTTTAATTCAGTGTAACATCAAGTATGTATTGTGTGGAATTAGAGCATAGACTTTTTAAATCCGTCTGTGCTCATAAGGCCTTAACAGTCAAACATTAGAACATAACATAATAGCTGTAAATAGCTTGTAAAATGAATTTACAAGTGACTTGCAATACTGGCTTGATAATGAAGTGAAAGTACAAAATATAACGAGCACTTTGTCACTAGTAGGTGAATCCAGGTAAGATCCATTGCTGTTTCCCTTGTAAAGTCTTTACCAGTTACGTCATGTAGGTAAGAAAAGCAAATAAATGAGTGTTTCATTTAACAGATCCTCATGCTTGTCTACCTCCACTGCCTGCAGTCCGCTCCCCTCCCCAGTTTCCCAAGATATCAAACACTGTGATAGCAAAGTCCATAAAGACAGCGCATGCGTTTTTGTTTCCAGGTGGATGCGGTCAGGCTGATTGCACAAGGGAAGGCCCCGAGGATCACCCAGCCACAGGAGGGAGCCACATATGAGTGTATTCAGAAGAAAGATAATGCCAAGGTAATATTCAAGGACATCCAGACAGATTAATTTTCCATACTTAACAATCCAGTTCTGTAGAAAACAGTCATGTCTAATTTGTAAATGATCCTTGGACCTAATTCATCAAGATACAAGTTTTTTGTGTGGATGATTTCTTAGTGGACCGACCTGGATTTACTTTAGGGCAACAGTAAAGGCAGAGGTGATAAATACTGACTTTAAAGTGAAAGTAATGTATCTCTTTATAAAGGTATGACATAAAGGCTGTTGAGTTCAACATGGCAGAAAATTCATGTTTACAACAGAGTGTTCCAGATTGTTTGGATAATCTGACGTGAACATTTACATATTAATGATCCTTTATGATGAATCTTTAAACTGTGTGGAGAAGGTGACGCCTTTCACAATAGAGTTTCTTTACAGTGGCATATTAGGATCTAAATGATCAAAGCCCGAAATAGAGGATAAAAAGTCAACAAATGGGCTAAGATGATAAAGTCAAGATAAAATCCAATAAACCTCTGAAAATAATCTGTAGATTATTTAATAACTGAAAGGCTGGGGGGAGGGGGCATGACAGTAGGGTTAGAGCCTTCAGCTTTATTCTTGCACTGGCATTTAGGAACACATATAATAACTTGATATAAGGAATGCTTCACTTGGAGTGTTGTACTTTTTCTCTGGTGTCACCCAGCTGACAGAGAGGGGGAAATGTCTAGTTTGTGCCTTCACTAGACAGAAAAAAATCAGAACTGGATCAGTAGCATTAATATGCAATAACTTTATGAGGATATAAGATAAGATATACCTTTATAGTGGGGAAAGTGTAGTATGTTCAGTGTGTCTGTATTTTAGAACTTATGATGATCTTTACTAGTGTGTTTGCCAAATAAAAACATGAACAGAAACTGAAACGGTTGAAATGTATATATAAAAAATACCACTGTGTGTGCAGTGTTCAACTATTTTACTTATCTCAACTTATCTGAAGTCATGGAATCTGTTCAACCTCTGTGGTGTCACTGTGAATTTTTGTGTATTGTGTCTGAGAACATTTTGACAACACATTTCTTTGTCTGTAGATTGACTGGAACCAGACTGCTGAGGCTCTCCACAACTGGATCCGAGGAAACGACAAAGTGCCCGGTGCTTGGGCAGAGGTTGATGGACAGGTAACAGAGCCATTCACAGCCATTCACCTACATCGTTTCTCTGTCCCGCCACTGGACTGTATTTTTGAATACTCAGTTGATATTTTATGGTATAAGCAAATCTTAAAAAACATGAATGTTTTTCATAGCACAATTTTACACTGAATTTGACTGTATTATCTTGTGATGCTGTCAAGTAACAAAATGTCTTAGCTGCTGTGATTATTTTGAAAACTCACTCCGTAGACTCTAAATATTCTACTTCTGTAAAGCCCTAACTGAAAAGTTCAACTGTCAGATTCAAGATTGAAAAATTAAAATGTTTAAACACTAATTCTGCTAAAGTTAGAGCAGTTCTAGTTATTTCTTTATTCTGTTTTCCCAATGAACGTAACAACTGTTGAGCTATCACCAAAATGCTGTTTTGTGTCTCTCTTCCTGCAGAAAGCGACTTTCTACGGCTCCAGCCTGGTGGACAACGGCACCACAGCTAACGGTCAGCCCCTGGAGATCCCTGGAGCCAGCCGACCTGGCATGGTCACCAAGTCTGGCCTGGTGCTCTTTGGCAGCGATGGCAAAGCAGTAAGTCAACTTCTGAACCTGGGGACACACTGGAGTACATTACATTAATTACATTAATAAGATTTTTAAAGTCAAAACCAATAATTGATGATAGGTACAAAAATCTGCATCTGAAAGTGGGGAGCATGGGTTTTTGCAGTCTTGTTGACTGTATTGCCTTGATATGAAAGCTTCTCTATCCAGCTGATAGTCTCTTGTCTCTTTTCTGATATGATGCGACATCATTTGGAATTTGATTGCCCCAGTTATAGGACAAATATGCTAGATTTCAACCAAGTCGTTTGGCAAGAAACATGCTAGAAACTTCATTACCAGCATAATAGCACAATAGCACAGTAGTTGCCAAAGTGCAGTTTAGAGCTGAGTTGGGATTTTTTACATAAACATCCTCCTGTTCCCACTAACTAAGATGCTCTAGATTGAGGCTGTGTCCAAAGGGCTGTTATTCTGGTGTCAGTTATAGTATATCACTGCTGTCAAAGACTCTTTTCTTTTACAAAGTAAAACCCATTTAAGATATGGAAAATTTAACATTGTTGGATTCATCTATCCGTTAAGTGACAGCATTTCTGTATCGTTTCTGTTTTCATTCAGACATGACAGGACATTTATGGAAAGCAAAACATGCTCTTGTGAGAGGAGCAGAGAGAGAGAGAGAGAGTGACACATTAAAAGTTGAATTCAGAGATGGGACTTAACAACTATGCCAATTGAACCCCTAAACACCATAATTCCACCAGACACAAGAAGAAATGGTCTTATCATGTGTGAATGTAACTCACAGCTTTTGTTCTGTCTCTGTCTTTTTTCTCCTTGTTGCTTAGAGAAAAGCTCAACAGATGATAGACATTTTCAGACACGAGTCAGAAATTAATGTTCCATACCAGGGTGGTAGTCTAAATGTAGTCCTTCTTAAAAAATGGGCTTACTCCTGCATTGCTGCATTACACAAATATGTCATACAGAAAGACCAAAAGATGACAGTGATGCACATTTTCACACCTGAATGTGTTTTTTCCAGCTTTATATTTTCATGTCCACAAAGCTCATTTATACCAGGTTCATAATATGATAAAGTTTGCCAAAGGAAAAAATACAACTGCTATGTACAAATATAAATGTATAAAACAATTTGAGAGTACAACATAAGTATCACTAAAAGTACCACAGTTGTATATGTTGATATGGTGCATGTTAATTAGTTTAAAAAATGTTTTTAAAGCAGATTAATTTTGAATGCTTTATAGTAATTGAATGAACATAGGTTTTACCATCTTTAAGAAGTCGTTTTTATAAAAAATTCTTTTTGTTTTTTTGGATGGTCACCACAGGTTGTAAACATAAAGGAAATGGTAATTATACCATAGACTGTAATCTCCAGCAAACCAGGAGTTTAGTAAGTGAGCCACAATTTTGGATACAATTTTCAAAGCTGTACTAAAAATAGAGAGTCACATAACAAGTGCTCCATTGTATCTTTATTGATATTGTAATTTTTTATTTAATCTGAGTCTCTATGAGGGCAGGTCATTGAACCTCAACACATTTTTGGTAACAGCCAGTGTCTGTAGCACTGAGTATCAAAAATGGTTTGTTCTTGTTTACTTATTTGTTTGATCAGATAATCATAAATAAGAAATTGTATAATAATAATAATAAAGGCAACAGAAACAAGCAAAACTATTTGCAAGACAAGTCTAATGGGTCTTGACCTGCTATTTAAAGTTGTCATCAGTGTCCACGGATGGTAAGTCCAATGGGAGAGAGTTCCAAAGTGTTGTAAACCCATAGAAGCACAGTCTCCTTTAGTCTTGAGGCTGGAGCGAGGAACACCCAACAAGTCCAAGTACAGTTCCTCTGTAATGTAGGCAGGTGCCTGATCATGCAAGGCATTAAGTGCAGTCACAAAAATCTTGACCTGGATTCTGAATTTAATGACAAGCCAGTGTAAAGACACCAGGATTGCTGGCCTGTTAGAGGACTTGGTCAGAAGCATGGCAGCGGCACTTTGTAAGCAACTTGTAAGAGGTTTAGGGCTCTCTCGCCAAGACGGGTGAAAGGAGAGTTGCAGTAATGAAGTTGTGAGGAAATAAACACATGTATAATCCTCTCCATCTGAGCTGTGGGCACAATGGGCCTGAGTATAGCAATGTTTCTCAGCTGGTTAAAGAAGGAAAAAAAAAAAAAAACAGGAGCGAACTAAACAAATTAAGCCAAGTTCTTTTTTGACTGTTGGTGTTCAACAACATTTAACATTTGAGAAGTTTGGCTTCATCTGGGAAAAAAATGATTCTGTAGTATAATTACACTCCTCAAAGCAACATTTTGAAAAAAAGCAGTGCTCTGGTATTTATCTGCTACTAAAACTCAATGGCACCGGTATCAAAGTTTCAAACCTTGTCCTATTTTTTAACCAGATTTTAGATTGTATGCAACATGCATCGTTGGTGACATCTGTTCTGAAATTCTATGCAGGACTTTGACTTGTGGACATTTTGACACCGTGAACCTTTCGCATGTGCCTTTTCATCAGCAGCCTTTCAGTGAATAACTCATCACAATCCCCACATTTGTACGGTCTCTCCTCCTTATGTTTGGCTAAAACGTGTTTTCTCAGAGTCGAACCTCGGTTGAAAGATTTGTCACAGATGTGACAGCTAAATGGCTTCTCTCCTGTGTGGGTTCTTATGTGTTCTGTCATATGTCCTTTCAGTTTGAAACACTTTCCACAGAAATGGCAGCTGTAGGGTCTCTCTCCTGTGTGGACTCTCATGTGGTTTTGCAGATTGCTCTGACAGGGTATGTGTTTGCCACATATGTGACAGTCAAAGTTTGCCTTGTTGTCATGTGACTTGCTTTCGTGTGTCTTTAGGTGCCATGTAAGCACAGACTTTTTGGTGAATATGTAGTTGCATATGTGACAGCGGTACAAGGTGGTGCTGGTCTTCTCCTCAGGGTGCTTTGGATCCTCCTCAGGGCTTTGCTTTGACTCTCTGCTCTCCTCCGCTGCTCTGCAGTCTTCTAACTGCTGCACTGTTTTGATGAGTTCTTTCGTCAAGGCGTCCCCATCATCGCTGTCCTCTGCTGAAGGTTGCTCCTCGTTCCCATTGATCCACAGTTCCTCTTTCTGCCCCTCCAGCTCCTCTTTAATCTGGGAGGGTCCTGGTTCATCCTGATACTCGCCTGGGATCCAGTCCTGCTGTTTGGGGGTAATTTCCTCTGCAGATGTAGGTGTAGTGGGCTGTTTGGCATCTGCAAGGATGGACATGGAAATGCATTACATTTGCAGTACACACAAAATTATTGGCACCAAAATAGTGCTCCCATCAATCCACACCCACCAGGAATTTTACCTGTGAGAGAGTTTTGATGCGTGTACTGTATCTGAAAACATGTAGATCTGTTGGCTTATTACCACCATATAACATACACAGTATAAAAATCTTTCCCAAGTCTCAAAGGCATTAGGCCTGTAAAGATTGGAATCAAATTTACACCACACATCATTTGCTCAAACTAACTTGACAGTTTACTCTCTCCAAACAACTAAGCCTTTCAAGTCATGTGAATGCTTCTTCAGGTCCGTCCAAACTCACTCACTCACTTGTCAAAGCATATTTTAGCAAATACTGGTCAAAGCCTTCTATATTAAAGTATGTTCCATCACATTTTGATATATTCCTCTTTGGAGTCACTAAATAATGCAAGGGTCGCTGACCTCTGGTTCACAGATTCGAGTCTGTTGCACATCTGATGACATTAATCACTGCAGCAAAGTGAGAAGTTTAACTACTCGTCAGCAAAAAAAAAAAAAGATCTTCAGCTACTGTTAATTTGGACTTTAATAACCAATTTTAAGGGATCCTTATCAAAATGTTTTGTGTTTATGTCAAAAAGTGAACATCAGTATCTGGTTACAGAAGTCTCAATATCATTATCTGCCCCAAAAATCCAGTGTCAGCATGGCTCTCCTTTTTTTAAAATCAGGATTTTATACCACAGATTTCCACATTCAAAATATCGCTCGCATACACACAATGAAAAACTGCAGCAATATTTACATGTACTGAAACTTTATTGGCATTGCACCATTCAAAACAGTACACCACAGGCATTACAGTATATTTCAAGTCAATAAAAACAAAGTCACTTATGAATTAAGGCAGACTGTCAGTCACAAAGTTGAAAGACACAGTTTTGAAAAAACTAATTTTGTAAAATAGTGAAAGCCCTTGACATTTATTTGCATGTGTAGCTTTATACACTGGTCAAATTCAGCAGCAGTCCAACTATTTGCTTGGTACATACATGTTTCTGTATATTTCTACTGAGCATGTAACATGTTGGATATGAAGCAGATTGCAATTACAGCGACTCGTCAGTAGCATTGTATTAAAGGCTGCATTAGTGCATTGGATCATAAGTGCTAGTTTGGGGAAGCAAGTCAACTGCAATTATAATAGACACACGATCAAAAGATCAAATTTACAAAGGAAGCAATCATCTGGTTCAGAGTTGGTGTGGCCTCTGAACGTTGACAGCAGGCAGCATTGCTACATGAACATTTTCTCATACAGAGAAGGTGACATTGTGGGCTGTCTTCATGTGCTGTTTGAACACAACGAGCAGAGGAAAGCACTGGCTGCACTGCATGCACTTAAATGGCATGTTCTCCCTGTGTTTGATCCGGGCATGTTTACTCATGGTCGAAGATCTGTTGAAGCTTCTCCCACAGATGTAGCAGGTGTAAGGCCTTTCTCCAGTGTGAGTCCTCATATGTTCTTTCAAATAGCCTTTCAGTATGTATCTGTTACCACAAATGGGACAGCCAAATGGTTTCTCGCAGGTGTGTTTTCTCAGGTGGCAGATCATTTGACTCTTGGTGTCTGTTATTCTACCACAGACAAAGCAGGTAAACTCTTTGTTGGTGGACTGTGATGAACTATCTGGTGCGTGAACCGCAAGGTGCAGTTTCAACCCAACCTTTTTCATAAAAGGCTGACAGCAAATATTACAAAAAAACAGGTTTTTCTTCTTTGTATATATTGGAGATTCTCCGAATGATGGTAGCTGTTGGTCAATGTGTGATGGTAACTCATAGTCTAGGTGCTCTCAGACTGGTAGGACTGGAGTCAGGCTGTCTGGTGCTTCGTATTGGCTGTATCCAGCTGTCACAACTTGAGTTAGGTCTGGCATCTCATTTTCTTCATGCTCTCCACCTGTGCCAATTTGAGTTAATGTGTCTGTAACTCTGCTGCATGCTGGACATACAGGTGTCTCCACAGACCTGGTCCAGGGTTCAGTCAGTTCCTCTTTAAAGGGCAGGATGACTGGCTCCTTGCTAACCTCAGTGGGAATATGTTTCTTCTGTTTCTGCTGCTCCTGAGCACAAACCTCCTGTGTCGATGTGGGCAAATCGATCTGCCTTGAATCTGTAACAGTGGATAGGAAATTGTTTTTGGTAGCAGCTAGAAAAATCACTTCTTTGATCACATATGAACTAGATGTTGAGAAACTTGAACGATCCCCAGCAGTGACGCTTGGCCTAACAGCAGCTGAGACATCAAATGGAAATTGTCTATTTGAAACTTTAAGTAGAGACTTTAAAAAGAAAATGCACTCGCAGCACACCAAACATTGCAAAACACAATGGAGTCTATGTAATGCAAGTGAGTCATATGCTCACAGGACTGCTGCACAAATGCAAATATCATAATCATGGTGTAAAACTGAAGACTTGTAACATTAAAAGTTTGCGGTTGTGGCTTATGAGCTGGGGGGAGCCGTAGCTCAGGACGTACAGTGGTTGTCCACCAATCGGAAGGTTGGTGGCTCGATCCCTGGCCCCTGCAGTCTATGTCTATGTATTGAAGTGTCTTTGGGCAAGATACTGAACCCCCATATTGCAAATGGCTGCTCCATCAGTATGTGAATGTATGTAGCTTTGGATAAAAGCATCTGCTAAATTAAACTGGAGAATTGTAGAGCTGGTGGAAACTATCCCCATAAACCTGTGCTTTACCAAAGACCCGCAAAGTTTCACAAGTAACCACCTGGATTATTCTTAGATTGGGAACATATGGCGATAAAAAACCTTGTCTCAAATGGTGAATTAACTTAAGCACCAAAGTCATCACTACACAGGATACAGTAATCACAGGTAAAGAGGGAACTAAGCAGCTGGCTCCTGATTGGGTAAAATACCTCTATATGCAACACCAACATTCACGTCCACACTCAAAGGGCATTGAAACTCTAGTCAGTATACAATACTGCTGTCATATTATTGGCTCTCTTTTTCCTACTAACCAGTAGGAAGGTTGAATTCTGCTTCTCCCTCGAGGTATTGCACAATCACGCTGTAGGAAAACTGTACAATTTAGAAAAGGATTCAGCATGCTGACCGCTGTAGCACTGCCACAACACTGGATGGATGATGGTCTGTATTTGAAAAGGTTTTCTCATATAACGAGAGCATCTTCATGTTGGTAATGCAGCACCTGGACTGTCACACTGGGTGGTAAATCCTTAAAGTTTGAAATCTACACACATGCATGTTAACGTGGCATACTATAAAATAAGAAGTTAACATTTAACGACTAATATAGAAAATAATTCTTAGTTGTTTTTGGCTACATTTTTCTCAGGTTTTAATATATTAGCCATATTAAGACCATGGCAAACTTGAGTTGGTATAAGAAAATCCTTAATGCATCACCATTGGTTCCATTCTTTTGTACTTTTGGTTCACAAACAAACTAGGTTGGCTAATTTATCCTATATTTAACACACAATGGATCTCAGGTGTGCTCAGATAGTGTGCAGCTTTTTTACCCATTCAGGTCAATGACAATTTTACTGTCTCCCACAATCCCATCATGCTTTTTTGTGAGCCACTCCTTGTAGAAAATGACTGGGAGTGAATGGGTCTCCCTCCACATTCAGCCTAGCTGTACTGTAATAACACCAGACAGATGCAAGGTTACAGGTTAGAATTACACAGGGGAATTACAGAAGAGATGCAAAATGCAGTTCTGTAATTGTTGGAAGAAATTTGATACCACATGCTCACCATTAAAAAATGTTCACATAAATTTAAAAGCTTATTATGAAAGGGCTTTGCACGCAACCTTGGGTTTTATGTGAACATTAATGGCCATCCTATTGGTGAAAATGTATTACAGCTTGTAGACAGTCCTTTATTAGCTAAGCAATAAAACATCATGACTGTAAAATAGACAATACAGAGACAACAGGTTTATTATAGGAACATCTAGCGTATTGTTTTACAGGTGAATTTTTAAAACACTGAACCATCATCTCCCCTTTTAAGTACTTTTATTTTCCTGCTTGCAAGATAGGTGTTTTAGTTATGCTATAGGTGAAACAAGGTCTTTGAGGTAAAAGATGATCATGGTTACTCCTGGGCTTGTCCTGAGGTTGTTTATATCATTTGCAAACTTGTGTAATCCACGGTTTGTGACATGACATACATTTAAGCAGTGTCAAATTTAAATAGTCGATAATAAATAATAAAATTGGGTACTGTTAAGTGTATCAAATGTAAGTCAAATGCAATGTATCCTTCAATTAAATATATTGTTAGATGAATGACAAATTCCAGGTAAAACCATCATAATGTGCCTTAGTAAGGTGTTTGGCCACCACAATGCACCTTGGTAATGATTCTGCAAGTCTCTTGAACTCTACTAAATAGATAAAGACCATTCTTCCAAACGAAATTCCCTCAATCCAAAATCGCCCATGTTTTCAATTGGATTGGGATCTGGTAAAGGACATAACATATGATTCACACCATTTTTATACTCATCAAACCATTCAGTAATCCGTCGTGCCTTCGGGCATTGTCATCCTGGAAGAGACCACTCTCATCAGGATACACTTCCATCAGACAATAAAGGTAAACAAACTTTGTACTGACTTGCAGTGACCCTTCCCTCTAAGGGGACAAGTGGACCAAAACCATGCCAGCGAAATGCCCTCCACAGCATAACAGAACCACCAGACCCCCTCACTGAGAGGTCAGCATTCAGGCCTGTATTGTTAGTGTACACCACACATGTACTCTCCTACTTGTCAGGAATATGGCGAAGGATGACTCATCTGACCATATCCCTTGTTTCCACATTTCTGCAGACCAGTATCTCTAGTTTTTATACCTCTGAACTCTCAAATATGGATTCATCTTTGTAGCGAGGGGTTTATGCAGCCCTACTGTAACATCCCTGTCTATGTAGCTGTCAATGGACTGTTCATGCTGACAGTCTGATCACATCCTGCATTGGCATTCTCAGTCACCTTTTTCCTTACATAATGAACAAGCATCACGGTCATCAAATGTGTGCTGTCGACCACAATTCCTGACCCTGTTTACTGATGGCCTTTCCATAGATTTACTTCAGTCACTGTGTCTACTGAAACACTAGCCAGTTGAGCAGTGTTTGCAACTGAAGTTCCTGCCATCTATGCCCCAAAAATGAACCTTTTTGAAGATGAATGATCATCTTTTCCTCTTTCTTGATCCAAAAGCAGAATCAACTGGACCTGCTCAGCATTTTTATACATGTGACGGAGCATGATTGGATGTTAATTGTTTAATTGTACCCTGCACCTGTGTGGAAGCATCTGCATTTGTTATGTTTCTCCACTCATTTATAGTTTTTTTTATTTTGGCATCAGTCTTTATAGGTTCAACAAATAGTACATATATCCTTATATGTCAAGTCACTATTAGTTAACATATATTTTGTTGCAAAAATTAATCAATAGGGCCGTAGAGTTGTGTTAATCAGACCGAACTGACCAGAGATGAACTGATAGAAAATGGGTCTTTTGAGAGGAAAGTATTCCATGTTGTGTCTTTCTATGAGTATTTTAATTTTCCTTGTCGGATTTGTTATGGCTCCACGCATGACGTTTAAATAAAGTTTTATTTGGAAATTTGACCGGAAATGTAATTTTGTTTCATTAGCTAGGAAACAGTAGCTAACATGGTTTGCTAATGTAGCGACCACAGACACCTTTAACTTCACACGGTGTTATCTGAAGCGGCTGAGTTAACGTTAATGCTAATGTTAGCCATGTGACCAGGGGTCAGGTGCACTGATGACAGACAGACAGACAGACATACCTGCCCTGCGCAGCCTGATCTCCGGCTTGTAGACCAGGTCCAGCAGCCGCTGCAGCCTCTGGTTCTCCAGCTTGGTCCGATACATCTCCTCCTGGTACTCAGTTATCGCCTTTTCAACGAAGCCGTAAATGTCCACGGCAGCTGCTGTTAGTCTATCCGTCAGAAACACGTTGAATGACTGAAGCGTGGCGTTTGCCATTGTGCAGGCTGACCGTCAGCTCTCCGTCTGCAGGCTGGGAGCACTGGAAACAGTGTCTGTCAGGGGTCACAGCACCACCTGCTGGACCGGACTGTGTATGACACCGTTCTGCTCCTGGACCCAGGTCTAGAGGCTGCTTCACCATACTGACACATTTTAGAAGCAATCCTCATGTTAAAATTCACCTGACATCAGTGGCCAAACTGCTCATAAATGCTGTGGACCTTCTTTTTTAAATTCTACAAAGCGTTTACGCCCTTTATATTATTTTCACATGATTTTTACAAAGTTGAGTCAAATTCAATTCTACTGCTTTACAAGTGTTTTATGACAGTTGACAGTTTAGAACACAACCTCAATTCCCCCCCCCCCCCATAACACACACATTCATCTTTCATTTTTTCAGACAACCAAAAATTACAGCTATCGGTTGTATAATGGTGACCAATGCTACTTATTATTATCGAGTGTGAAGCTTGATGAGGCCAATTAGGCCATTAATTCATTCTTTTACTTATTTTTCAAGATGGTGGTTGATATTATCTGGCTAAAGTCAATAGACAGCAGGCATTGATCTCGGCTGTTGATTGCTAATATTTGTAATTCGAAATCCATTTCCAATGATACTGACTGAATATTATCATGCTCATTTTCACAATGACTGCACTATGTGTACAGAGAGCGAGGCAGGTCTGTGAACTGTTTTTTTTTTTTTTTCCCCTGTAGAGGTAGTTTTGTAAATAGGTTTGACAGTGACATTTGAACTCCATATGACATCTTTCTTTAGACATGCTTTATACGCAGACTATAACAATGATAATCTAATGTTCTTTTAAGCCCTGTTATAGTTGAAACTGGTTCCACATTTAATTCAGTCATCATGATCATGCGCTCTTTCTCTACAGCTGCTGGTGAAGAATCTACAGTTTGAGGATGGGAAAATGATCGCTGCGGCACAGTACTTTCGCTCAGGAAGCAGTGCTGCTGTGGAGCTCACCGAGGAGGAGAAAAACTTCGCTGAACAGATGAGGGTAGGGCCTCCTCCCCTACTAATTTTCAGGAAGTTGAAAAAAGTTGAAGAAAAAAAACTTGCCAGAAGTCATCCACTAGAAAAAGGCCCATGCTGATTTTTGACAATGTTTCCTCACAGGTAGTGTGGCAGAGTATTCTGACTAATGTAACTCAGATTGAAGACTCCACTGATTTCTTCAAGTCTGGTGCTGCTTCCATGGATGTGGTCAGGTAATGAATATAAATTATATATAATTTATTCAGAATCATTATAACAAGATATCCCAATGACTAATTTTGGTTTCTTCTCTGTCTGCAATATACTTCTGGTAACTTGCTCTCTCTTGCTGTTGCTGTCCTCAGGCTTGTGGAAGAGGTGAAGCTTCGTGCCAGTACCTGCCAGCTGCAGAATGAGGATGTCTACATGAACACCACTTTCCAGGAATTCATCCAGATGTGTGTCAGGAAGCTCAGAGGGGAGGATGATGAAGAGGAACTGGTTGTCGACTATGTTAGTCCATTTGGCTACATTTAAATTCACAGAGAGCTGCTGTTACTGTCTGGCTTTTGTTACTGATTGGCCCAGGGAGGACAACATGTTGACTATTGTCTTGTGTAATTCCTCAGGTGGAGAAGAACATCAACAACATGACCATAAAGATACCTCATCAGCTGTTCATTAATGGAGAGTTTGTTGATGCAGATGGAGGAAAGACCTACAAGACCATCAACCCTACTGATGGCATGGTAAGGACTGGAAGACAGTGGCAAGAGAAAATGAACATGTACACTGAGATTTCATTAAACACTCTCTGCTGGCTTTGTGATTTTATTTCCTGATTTTTATTAAACTGTCTGTCCCGCAGGCCATCTGTGATGTGTCTCTGGCCCAGATCAGTGACGTGGACAAGGCAGTGGCTGCTGCTAAGGAGGCCTTTGAAGAGGGAGAGTGGGGCAAGATGAATCCCAGAGACAGAGGCAGACTCATCTACAAGTCAGTGCAGTTATTCTTACTAAATTGAATTCTGATAAAAAAAAAAACAAACAAACAAAAAACAAACAAACCCAAAACGCTAACTTTGTTTGCTTATAAGGAGAATCAAGATGTAATCTTTGTGGTGTCTGGGTAAATAATCTGAATTCACACCTGCCAGCCAGTCAGGATTTAAGATTTACTAAAGGTAATCAGAAAGGGACCTTTGACCTTGATATAATATGCCCTGGTAATATTATTGAAGCAAAGTTACTTTTTCCATACTATTTTCATAGTGTGACTATAGCTCAGGAGGTAGAGCAGTTGTCAACCAGTCAGAAGGTTGGTGGTTCGATCCCTGGCTCCTGCAGCCTAAGTGTCCTTGGGCAAGATACTGAACCCCTAATTGCCCCCAATGGCTGTTCCATTGGTATGTTAATGTGTGTCGCTTTGGATAAAAGCGTCTGCTAAATAAAATTGTAAATTTTCTTTCTGTATATATTTACTATTAACCCCAATGTAATGAACTATGTGTTGTGGTCGTTCTGGGTGAAGAAGACATAATTGAAATCCCAATCGGCCACATTTTCAAGTATGATCTATGATGTCAGTGACCCTGTGCTTCTTCTTCCCCACCCACAGGCTGGCTGACCTGATGGAGGAGCACCAGGAGGAGCTGGCCACCATCGAAGCCATCGACTCGGGAGCTGTTTACACTCTGGCCCTAAAGACTCATGTGGGCATGTCCATCCAGACTTTCCGCTACTTCGCTGGCTGGTGTGACAAGATCCAAGTAAGACAGCCACTCTTAAAACCTGGAAGCAGGTGTCATATAGTAGTATATGCCCAATCAGCTATAGAGTATGGATAAATACATGGAAATAAATTGTGTCATATTTTCATAGGGAAGCACCATCCCCATCAACCAGGCCAGGCCCAATCGTAACCTCACCTTCACCAAGAAGGAACCAATAGGGTGAGAGATGGATGAGTGGATTTTCAAGGACTTACATGTCTGTATGATTCAACACACGCATATGATTATGTTGCATATGTTCTTTGTGATCATAGCTCTTATAATGTCATACTGTTAATAGACACACTACTGAACACAACTTTTAGTCTGCCGTAAAACTGTACCTCAGTAGATTCCCATTGTATGCTGGGCAGTGGGCTCTGTGGCTGCCCACTGCTCATAAAAAGGTGGGTGGGTCAAACACACAGAATGCATCTCAGAACAGTAAAGATTAAATATACCACTCACATAGTTTTCATGTCCTAAGTAAAGAAATGTTTATGAGAAGAAGATATTTTCAACACCTTGAACATATCAGCACTCAAATTTATTGCCTTGAACCACAGAGTCATCCCAATGTTTTTTTCTAATATTACACGAATTTGAAAATTAGCGTTGCAAACAGGCACTTCTGTCATCAGCATGCCAAAAATCCTCCATTTCTTCCTTCTCAGAGTGTGTGCCATTGTGATTCCCTGGAACTACCCTCTGATGATGTTGGCCTGGAAGACAGCAGCCTGCCTGGCAGCTGGAAACACAGTTGTCCTCAAACCTGCTCAGGTCGGCTAACATTTGCTAACTGGCATTAAACACAAAGTACAGCCGAGGCTGATGGGAACGCCATTAGGTTTGAATATACTTGGTGCTAGGTGAAAAGTCAGAATATTACCAAATGTATTACAATACATCCTGAGCGGGGCATACATTTCAGTGCCAAATGTCAAGGCAATAGTTGTCAAGGCATTTCATTCAAAACCATAAATGTGATACTGATAGTGGAACTACACTACAAGTGTGGGTATCACCAAAGTCATTAGGATTCATCATCTGGTAATCATGAATTTCTGAACCAGGCTTTATGCCAATCTATCAAGAAGCTATCAAAATATTTCAGAGGATAAGTTAAAACTTAACTTACCTGCCGGTGGTGCTGGAGGTAAAGGAATCACCAGATTCATTTGGATTTATTGTCTGGAGAGCATGAACATCTGTACAAAATGTCATGGCTGTCATGTGTCCAGGTGACTCCACTGACAGCACTGAAGTTTGCTGAGTTGGCAGCAAGGGCAGGACTGCCCAAAGGAGTGATTAACATTTTGCCTGGATCAGGTAGGAACACACACATTCTGCCACTGGCTTCCTCATCAATCATCACATGAGTCTGAGGCTGACTAATAAAGCCATGTGAGATTGTTGTTAACCTCATCTGTTTGTACTAGGTGCCCTGGTGGGTCAGCGTCTGTCTGACCATCCTGATGTCCGTAAACTGGGCTTCACAGGTTCCACTGAAATTGGTAAACACATCATGAAGAGGTGAGAGATAAAGCACATTTACAAAACTCAATCTAGACAAAAAGTAAGAATACTACTCATCTTTGTATCTGTGTTCTCTTCCATCTAAAGCTGTGCAGTCAGTAATGTGAAGAAAGTTTCTCTGGAGCTTGGAGGAAAATCCCCTCTCATCATCTTTAGCGATTGTGATATGGACAAGGCAGTGCGCATGGTGAGTTCATTAACGGGAATGAGTTTTAGTCAATTTGCGCAAGTTGCAGAGGCAAAACCACTGTGTTTTCTGTTCATGTCAGGGCATGAGCTCAGTGTTCTTCAACAAGGGGGAGAACTGCATTGCAGCTGGCAGACTGTTTGTTGAAGACACCATTCATGACCAGTTTGTGAAAAAAGTGGTATGTGTCTTTTTATCTCACACGCAAAGTTTATCAATTAAGATTTTATCCATAAATCTGAACAGCAAAAAAAGGCATTTTATTTTTTTCTGATCTGGATCCCAGTGCATGTGACCATTTACTTACCATTTAATTATTTTACGCAATTGTGATGAAACTGTAATCTCAGGGAAAAATTCATATTAGGGGTCAACTGTATATATGATGAGTACACACAAAAAACATGCACGCACCATTTCCCACATGTAAACTGGTATTGGTTTATGTACATACTTTACTGGTATGGTAAACCTAGTTATATTATGAATTGACTGAGTGGTTATGAGCCAACATTACTGTTGCTTTGAGGGCAATAGATGGGACTGAAATTCAGAGATAGGTTTCAATTCAGCAAAAAAGAACCTCATATACTGAAATAGAGAGTGAGATTTTTGATTACCAAATCCTTTGCATCTGGACTTTTCTAAGCCTATGGTGTGTAGCTCTGCTGTTGTGGTCATCTCATTTTGATGTTTTGTTTTTTTTTTTTCACAGATTGAGGAGGTCAAGAAGATGAAGATCGGTGATCCACTGGACCGCTCCACAGACCACGGCCCTCAGAACCACAAAGCCCACCTGGACAAGCTGGTGGAGTATTGTGAGTCTGGCATCAAGGAGGGAGCCACTCTGATCTGTGGTGGCAAACAGGTGCAGCGACCAGGTAAGGCAGCGTTATTGGCACTGATTGTGACGTGAAGTTAGTCTCAGACATCAACCAGTCTGTGTTGTCCACCATGATATGCAGTCTGAATTGTATTATGTCTGCCTCCAGGTTTTTTCTTTGAACCCACCGTGTTCACTGATGTGCAGGACCACATGTACATCGCCATAGAGGAGTCATTTGGCCCCGTCATGATCATTTCCAAGTTCAAGAGCGGGTAAAGCTAACTCGAGATTACATCATGCTTTGCCTATAGCCTCATTTACTGCAGCTCACAAAACATTGGTACAACATCACAGGACACCCTCTGTCTTTTCTTCTCTTTTCTGCCATTTGTCCCTCCTGGCCTGTCTCCTCTCTGTCTCCATTCCTCAGCGAGGTGGACGACGTCCTGAGAAGGGCCAATGCTACAGAGTACGGCCTGGCGTCGGGTGTTTTCACACGGGACATCAGCAAAGCCCTGTACGTCAGTGAAAAGCTCAACGCCGGCACAGTTTTTGTCAACACCTACAACAAGACTGATGTGGCTTCGCCTTTCGGAGGCTTCAAACAGTCTGGCTTTGGCAAAGACCTGGGTAAGAAAGCTCGCTGCTGTTACTGTGCAGGTGTAGTTTTTTCAGGTATTTGAGCAGAATTAGCATTGCAGTTAATGTAAGGAAAGATAAACAGTTGGTCATAATCAGAATACTTAACATTTTGGAAACGTGTGTCTTTGTGACTCCAACAGGACAAGAGGCTCTCAACGAATACCTGAAGACAAAAGCAGTGACCATCGAGTATTAAGTCAAATCACAGGAGAAAGAAGCAGTGAGGCAGCAGCTCACTGCAGCCAGAGGCAGTGACGTGTGCGTGGACACAGACAAGGGAGAGACATGCAGGGGGATGCACAGGGTCATGCAGATGGTGGAATGATGAATCAACTCAGACCTGTAGTCATGCCACAAGTGTTGTTCTCTCATTATTGACTACTGACTCTGATACTGTACTCGCCTTAACATGCTAACTGATCATTAATATGTTAAATTTGTCTGACACATGAATGTTCAGTCCTCTAAATAACACATATATGAGCCCAATTGTAATATGTATTGTCTAACTATGTAAATAGGCAGCCCTAGTGACCTGAGTCTGCTTTATAATCAGTGTGATTGAGGAGTAGGAAGAACAATATTTTTAACAAATGGCATTAATTTCTAATATGGCTTACATTAGGTCAGAAAAGCCTTAAGAAATGTAGCATTTCTAATGATTTTTGGTTATACCAATGAAAACTGTGAAGCACCCTACTGCTGCAGACCTCTCTATTCCTGAGAAACCACTGAGCTTGACCCTCATTTACAGCGATACCGAGATTACTGCAAGTACAAACATACAAAGTCAGTTAGTTACCATGGGAAAGGCAACCATACCAATCTATACACCAAATCAATCATATCACCAGTAATAAATGTTAGGACAAGCATGGAGGCAGCAGTGTCTCTGCAAATTACATCCCAATGGTTCAAAACTGAGAGGAATGTTGATTCACAATTCTTTTCCTGCAAATCAAAGGAAAGCTGCTTTTACTTCTGTATAAAAGCCAGTCTTTTGTCATAATTTCCACCAGGTTCCTGATGTTCGTAAAAGTAAATGTATTCAGTCAGATGCCAAGAAACACACACTATTCTGTAATCCTTTCAATATTTGAACCATTGACAGTAAAGATATGCAGATTACACCAGTTTGTTTTTGGATTTTATTGATTCAATATTAATAAAGGAATGCTGCAACACATGAAAGCAGAGTTGATAAGCTGGTTTGCCACCCACGGCAGAAAAAGAGAGTGACAAAAAAACATGGAAGAGGAGAATTGAAGATATCAAGCAGAAGGTATTCCAACCGACCCAAGAGGAGCTCTTTTGTTTCACATCAAAGAAAAAAAATCAGACAGAGATGATGTACAGTACGGCATGGTTATTTAAAACCATTTCTGAATTGATTTTGCAGAACAATCACTGCATTGTGATATATACTGTTATCTTGATAAGAAATTACATATACTGTGATAGAGGATTTTGGCCATATTGCTTTTATGGGCTAAGTTATGGGCTGTAAGTTACATCCATCCATCCATTATCTACCGCTTACTCCTTTGCAGGGTCGCGGGGCGGGCTGGAGCCTATCCCAGCCGACTTCGGGCGAAGGCAGGGAACACCCTGGACAGGTCGCCAATCTGTTACATTCATTGATATTTTTTTTCAGCCACTTAAAGTTGCTAAGGCTAACAGAAACTTGCCTGTTTACATATCCAACATTCACAGTGCAACATTCCTTTACAGTGATGATTCTGGCAGGATTTGGCAGGAAACCCTGAAAAGAGCAATGTTGTGGACCATGAAACCCAAACAATGAGCTGAAAGACACTAAAACACTATAGAACAGAGGAGTTGGTACACAGCCATGAATGACATCAGGCCCATCAGCTTTACTCACATTCACTGTCATCAGGCTTCTTCTCATCTCCACTGTGGATAGTGACAGTGGCCAGTCCTCTGGAGGCAGAGTAAACTTGACAACTGTTGAGGAGATCAAAGTGAGCATGAAATGTATTAAGATCATCTTGCAACATGGCCTCACTCATGATAGGGGCATGCCTGCTTTTGTAGCCTCTGATGGTCTGGATCACTTACCACATATTTTTGGTGTTGCTGGTGTTGAGGCCTCTCTCCAGGTCTCTTGGTGCCAGCTTTCCGTCTTGCTCTGGTGGTGTTGCAGGCCTCCCAGGTTTTGGAATTCCCAGGTTGGGGAATGATTGTCTTTGGTATCACCACTTCATCAACACATTTGATGACGTATGATATCACCGCTGATGTATCATAGGTAAAAATAGAAGAAAGCAAGAAAGCACCTTTTTTAATGTTCAACTACGTTATTGAAATATTACCATTTGAATTGGCTTGGTTTCTTATTTCTCTCCACATAATTATCATTTGAGTAACAGTAGCACAATATTCAAAAACTCATACTTAATAATATTCTATTTAGAAAATGATTATTTAATTCAGAAGGGTTATTCAGATTTTTGTCTGTTCGTAATACCTATCAGCCCAAAGAAATTTGCAATTGGATACCATTATACTTACAGTAATCAATTTGCTGCTATGTAACAAATCCAACCTGTTTCGCTCTGTTTGGTCTTTTTCCTTGTTCTTTAATTTTGAATGACATTATAGCGGGAAAAATATGTTTTTCTTTCAGGCATTCAAGAAACAAGAGATTAAAGAAAACAGGCAAAACAATTATAAATCTGTTTGGATATATTTCCCTGGAAATTGTATTGACTTTATTAATTACTTGTATACCCATAGCTTTGTGTAACCATACTAATGAATAACTATTATCTGATCTGTTTCCTCCACCCCTGTGTCATCCTCACCTCAGGGTCAGACCGACGAGCAGGTGGAGCATCATCTTGTACTGGACCTGCACTGCCCCCTGCTGGACGGCAGCTGAACCGCTCATTGCAGCGACAGATTTTTACAGAAAGCGGGGCGCGTTTTGACCATTTCTGCCCCCACTCATCATGATCACAGCGCCGTGTTTCGCGTGAACAGCCCACTCGCCCGTTTTCATTGGCGCCTTGTGTGCGCTGGGATGGGCACAATCCTGCAGGAGCGAGTGGCACAGCAGTGTCTGCAGAGGGTCTCCATCAGGGAGGGGGAGTGGAGGAAGAAGGCGCCGTGGAGCAACAACAGGCCTAATGTGGTCAGGTAGCACGATCTAGTGTTTGTTATTCAGTGAGAAATGGTGGAGACAGATCTGCTCTGGAGTCTCTGTGAGGATCTTTTCCTGCAGGATCCGCTCTGTGATCCTTACATCACGATGCATTTCTGATTCATATGTGGGATTACAAAAGAGATCCGCCGTGCAAATCACGGGATCAATTCTTCTATCTATATCTCATTTGTGTTTTCCAATGCAATTTATTATTTGTGTCGGTTATGTTTAATGAATGCATTTTCCTCTTTGATCAAGCAATAAGATGGGAAGGCGGCAG
The DNA here is from genome assembly GCA_037975185.1 of Centropyge bicolor. Classification (NCBI taxonomy): domain Eukaryota; kingdom Metazoa; phylum Chordata; class Actinopteri; family Pomacanthidae; genus Centropyge; species Centropyge bicolor. The sequence continues at coordinate 1,920,975 of JBBMOC010000063.1, read as the reverse complement.
TCACAAAGGAAGCCACTGCAGCCACAGTTCATGTGCCCAAGTCAGGAAAACAACAATGACAAGGTGAGCTGATGATCAGACAATCAGAATCAGAATCAGAATCAGAATTCCTTTATTGTCATTATATAGGATGTACAACGAGATTGGAGAGCTTCTCCTTTCACAGAACATTCATAGGAAACCATTCTGATAATTGGTATTATTTGGTGAGTGTTTACTTTTTGTTCAACAGAAATACATTTGCTGATTAGAGCTTCTCAAGTGTGTGCTTCTTTGTTTTAGGTCACTGTAAATTGAATCTATTTGAACTTTTGTCAGACAAAAGAAATTTGAAGACATCACATTTGGGAAATTGCAAAAAAAAAAAAGATATATTGACTACTCACAAAAAAAAGACAAATTAACTGACAATTAAAATGTTGCAGCATTAGTGTGAAGCATGCATGTGTGTGAGGAATAACATATATCAGAATGAACATATATTAGTGACAAGTAGAAAATGTGTGCACGATTAATGGTGACTTTCTGTGATCACAGAGGCTGCAGCAGAGAAGAAAGCACAAGCCTAACACACCTTCAACCAAACGCAATACACCTCAGCACAGGTGAGACTGCTGCTTGTGCCGATTTCATGCCATTTCTGTGCTGCCTGGATGGTAAGGCAATATCAATTACTTTTCCCTCTAGTGCTCAGGGAACCTCAGAGTCAAAACCCCGGCCGCCGTCCCCTGCACAGGACAGAATGGAGCCAAAGGTGAAGCCGGTTGCTCAGCACTGCGACCGCAGAGAACACAAGCACCCAGGCATGAGAGGGAGCAGACACACACCAGCCTTTCCCTGCCACCGCCTGACTGATTCAAGTCCTGATCTGCTGGAGAGGCTGTCACCAAATCTGGTGGGAAGAAGTCCGAGTCGCCATGGAGAAGACGACAGTGACACTGACTTGTCTGAGACAGAGAGACTTCCTGTATCATCCTCTGTTACGGTTCCTCCACAGCTCAAGCTGAGGCCAGAGGTCATCGATGCTGAAAACTTCTCCCCTCGCACTCTCAGGCCCAGAGGATGTGGCCATGGTGGTTTTGACTTCCCAGACTTCCTGCCTCCTCCTTTTAACTCCTGGAACCTCAGGCAGCTGGCTGTCTTCTACAACATGGAGGGCCGGGGAGCCCCTTGGCCCAGGCCCGTGGGACCTTTGGAAAGGTACCTGGACAGGCTGCTGCAGCTGGAGTGGCACCAGATTCAGACCATCCAGGAGGAGAGTGGGAAACTGGCGGCGTCAGATGTTATATCCAGCTGCCACAGGCCACCAGCTGCTGCCTCGTCACGTCTCAGCTCTCCAAAGTGCATCCTTCAGTGTCAGCGTGCCTTCCCCCTCACTTTCCTCTCCTCCCTGGCCAGTCACTCTGCCCTGCTCTCCGGCTGTGCCTGCACTCTCTGCCGTATCCGCTACTCCACCTGTAGCACCTCATACTGCCGCTCCAACCACAGCCACACTCGTCAGTCCAGACCCAGTTCCATGCTGGAGTGCAGGGGGCCTGTTTCGCTCCCCAAAAGGAGCTACAGTGAGAGCCGTGTGCACTCCTCAGACAGGAGCTCTGCGTCCCAAGCTCAGAGGTTCAGCAGCCCTGTGAGGACCAACAGCCACCTGAGGAGAATGCAAGCCTCAGGCAACATCCGCAACCCTGTTAAAGGTGCTAACACAAAGCCTCATTCCACTGCCAGAGACTCTAGTGTCAGGGACCATTTGGAAGCATGGGGGGATGTGTTGGACTACAGGACAGGGAGGTTTAGAAAGAGGAGTGGCTCAGAGCAGAGAAGAGCTGGATTAGAGAGACAACAAGGTGCATCAGAGAAAGGACGGAGTGGGTCTGAATGTCGAAGAGGAGGAGCTGAGCGGAGGAGGGCGGCTGAGCTCAGGGAACAGGAGATCAAACCAGATGCCATAAATGCAATCCTGGACAATTTACCTGGGTCCAAAAATTCTCCTGTAAACAGACCAAACAGAGTGAAACAGGTTGAATTTGTTACATAGCAGCAAATTGCTTACTGTAAGTATAATTTGTATGCCACAGCTATAGTTATCACATTTGAATATGAATGTGTATTTTCAGCTATTTTTCCTCATTTGGATGGGTTGACAGAAAGTGTAGCAAGAGTGTAAATGCTTTTTTTCACTACTGGATGTTATATTTTGCCAGATTTATTTCTTTCCTGCTAATTATACTTAAATTATTTTTTCATCCAATGCTGTGATTGCAGTCAGATAAGCTAATGCTACGATGGGTATTCACATGCACTGTTCACCATGTATAAATCATATGAGCACGTGGATGTTTACACATAAAAATCGATCCATGTAAAAGTTTTTTTTCTTTTAATCAACCCAGTAAGCCTCTGTCAGCGCAACACATTATGTATACATTTGCAGGATTTTTCAGCACACCACTAGTTTTACTAGTGATTCTGTTTCAGTATATCTGTATAATAAACGTTTGGTTGCCAAACATTTTGCTGTAATTCTTCATTGGAAATTCTTCATTAAAAAAAGTGTTGAAAAGTTGGAGTGAAGGCTAAGTCCACTTTATCACTGAGATTTGTGGACGTACAACAATTACACAATTCATCTAATGTTTCATTGCAATTTTGTTAGTTTATAGGGCTAATATTGCACCATTCTGTCCTGAATAAGGAATATATCACAAGGGTCATGTTGTTGAAGCTGTAATGTACATTTAATTTCAAAATAATTAAGTCTTGATTATGGTAGAATCTATTCATTGATTGGGTCTGTTTTTAAATAGTATGCTTCACACACGGTAGTCCCAGCGATGGTCTGACTGATGTGGATGTATGGAGCATAGCCGTGTCCAGGTCCCATCAGAAACATAGAAATAATATCAAACACCACACATGACCAGAAACACACCATCCCCCAATGAAGCCTGATGGTGGCAGCATCATGCCAGGGGGATGTTTCGCCACAGCAGGACCTAGAGGGAAGGTTAGTGACAGAAGGAGGAGGAAATTCTGGAGGAAACCCCGTGGCAACAACTACATGAAGCCAAAGTCACACAGGCATGACTCCAAGACAACATTCCAGCACAAATTTAGAGGCAGGACTTTATCACTCAATGTCCCCATGTGACTTAATAGAGCCCAGATAGATTTGGGAAGAAGAATGGGGGAGATTATGCATTACACACAATGGATCAAGCAAGGCCTATTTTTCATTCATTGTTTTCTCAAAAATGACAATAAAATAATGTGATGTAAAACACAGCATTGCAAACATGTATTATGTGAAAAGCTGTTTCATGTGATATATATGTGAGTGTGTGAGTGATCAGAAAAGTACACTTTGGATCCAAACTGAATGTTTCTGTTTCCTTAATGCAGCCTGGCAAATATCTGCATACACCTTTCAAAAGTACAGATTGAGTAAATGTGAGTCTCTAAATACAAGGAAAATCTTCACATCACAAAATGTCACTGCAGAGAAACTAACAAACTCCCAGTTAGGTCTGCTGAATTCGACATGAAAACATATCTTCCTTGATATTCATATTGCCCACATAGTAATTGTCAAAATCATAACTCCATGTTGGGTGGTGTTTGTTCTAATAAATCCAAATAAACGCAGTAACAAATGCAAGACACACTCACACACATATATACTGTATGACTGTTTGTGGGGAATTATTATGATGCGGCTCCCTGGCGGTCCTATCTGTTTCCGGTCGTTGTTTCAGACCGGACCTATTTTTATAGCGACACAGCCGCCATGGACGCTGTATCCCAGCGAGTGTTGGAGTATCTGACAGAAGTGGAGGAGGCAGCTGAAGATGTTCTCACCACCAAACAACAAGTAATTCAATATGAACGTGTTAACAATATGTCAATAATACACAGTTTAGGGCAACCAGAGGGGACTGATATATCAGCTAACGGAACTGGAGTGAGGATGTTAGCAGCTAAGCTAACTAGATAAATTGTGGACTCGTGGTTTTAGTCTGTTATTTTCAACATGAACTCCATTCAATTTATTGTCTTTATCGTCAATCCAGCTCTGTGTTGATAATGGTAAGATATTAAAATCAAGAAAAGCACAGCTCAATACAAATCGATGCAGTCCAACAGTAAATACTCTAATAAAACTAATAAAATGTTCCCTTCTTTTCTTACGACTACTTACTATTTAGATGGTTATTTGAGGTTGCTGGTTGTTAATAGTAATAATATTAATAATACAGTACAGTAGTGGGTGCACCATAGAAACAATTTTCTGTTTCAGCTTTACTGAGATGAAAGAAGCCATCAAAGAGAAATTACTTATTCAGCAATGGAAATTTGTGTAGCAGAAGCTAACCCGGAAGTGGGCCTTCAAACTTTATTGGACTGCATTATATTGTCCACCTCAATTTCTTATATGAAAACAAATAAATGCCACACTATACCTATGAATCTATGTTTTACTCATCAATCCAATGGCTGAAAATTGATTGTTGCTTGTTTTCACTTTCAAATATTACATACTGAAAAAGCAAATTACATTATCACCCAAATGCTGACAACTGTTCTCTGTTGTTGTTTCAGATAGTCGACCTGGACACAAAGAGAAACAGAAACAGAGAGGCATTGAATGCATTGAAACATGAAATGTCAGATTCAGGTGGGTGAACGGATGACAGGATGTTGTCTCCCCCAGTTGTGACTGAACTTCTTAGCTCAAACGGTCAAACTGTAATATCATGGACTTTGATTAGGTCATGAAAACAATTGTCTCATTGATTCACAACAGAAACAACAATTTAGTATACTATCTTATGAGTCAGGTGTACAGTTATAATACTGCTTGTTTATGTAGCTGTACTTGAAATAATACTGAACAGTACTGTCATTTGCAGAGAAAGTAAAGGTATGCTTTGGAAACATGTTCATCAAATTTCCCAAATCGAAGACGAGAGAGATGATTCAGAAAGGTAAAAAAAATCCAGTCAGTACAATCTAAATGTATTGGTGTATTTCCACTGTAAATGTGAATATCATTTTTTTTTGTTGTACACATATTATTGCTACACATGAGAACATCCTGAACTCTCTTGATTTTTATTTCAAAATTGCAGACCAAGAGCAGCTGGACAAGGAGATAAATGACCTTCGCAAAGGACTGAAAGCAAAAGTCAATCGTCTCAATGAGATGCAAGGTATGAAGAGTGTTTTGGCTTTTCATTTGGCTACTTGCAACTTGGGCTGTCTCCATCTTGACGATTAATTGTCAAACAAAAAATTGGGATTAAAGGTTTAATTTTTCTTTGTCTGTTCGCTTTATGTCCACTATTGCAGTATAAGCCTGACAGACAGACAGACAGAGTACTTTATTAATCCCTTTGGGAGGTTCCCTCTGGGAAATTGGCATCTCCATCGCTTCTCATATATTGCACTGTTTAAATATAGAATACAGAGTATAAAATAGAATATAAAATAGAAAATAAAAAATATATAAAATCTAAAAATAGACACAGTAAATTAGGCAGTAGAGGTAGCAGGAATTTGAATCAAAAATAGGCACTTGTAGGAGAACTAAAGAAAATATGCATATGTGTATGTGTGTACCTGAGTGTAGCAGCAGTGGGTATGGTATGCTGATGGTAATGGTAGAGTGCATATAGTAGTATAATATAATATAATAATATAATATAGCATGTAATAGTAGTATGATATAGCATATACAATGGATAACATCCAAGAGTATAACATACATGTACATGTGTAATATAATAATATAGTAGTGTAATGTGATGTATACTACACTCTACTACAGAGGTCACCAACAGACGGACCGCGGTCCGGGTCCGGACCCAGGAGCTGTCCCATATGGACCCGGACCTACTAATAATATAAATAAATATTGTGACTACAGTGCAGACAGAGGCAAGTTACGCATGAAAAGATGGTAGAAAGAAAAAGAAAGCTAGCATATATGTAGAAAACAAAGCGAGAGATAGAGACGACTGAGCCGGAGAAAGTTGAGGAAAAAGACGAGTGTGACGGAGAAAGTTGAGAATAATAAGTAACAAATGGCGCTCTCCAAATAAAGAAAAGTGGACAGCGAAAATAAAGCATTTTAATCCAGAATGGACAGACTCATTTCAGAAAAGGGGAAATTCAAGCCTTTCCTCCATTTATGCAGCCCTTTTTTATTTAGTAAATGAGAGAACATTATACATATTGGCAGTCCTACATATAAGTTCAGTTCTATGTTACTTGACCATAAATATTGTCAAAAAGTTTTCGAATTGTCCCGAATTTGTTTGATTTGACAGTCAGGTATTGAATACATGCAGATGCTGATACAACTATTGGGCTACTTAAATATACATCACATTAAATAGTGAGACATTTTGATCTTCCGGACCTTTGCGCCAAGAACCCTTCTCCCACTGGACCTCTTTAAACTTTAGTTAAATACCCCTGCTCTACTACATATAATAGTAATAGTAGTACTATACTACTAGTTAGTTATCATAATATAGTATAATACTAATATAATATGCGGTATAATAATACTATAGTAGATAGTATAATAATACACATACACCTTAAATATGGTCTCTTATGAGATTTAACTCTATCCAACAGTAGTAATAGTAGGTCTAGACAGCCAAGCTCATTATTTTCTGAGAGCTAGATAAACAGATGGGTACTCATGTCTCTGTTAAGAGCTGCTGTCAACAAGACAGTTAGCATAACATTAACATTACTGGAAGCACATTTGGAACTCACTCATTACCAACTGCACTTTATTTAACCTGCACACGAACAGATATGTGAAAACAACACTAGGTCATTTTATGAAGACTTACATGTAAGAACCATTTTTTGGCAAACAACAGTCAGACACAGTGGCCCAGAGTCTTGTTGTCACAATCCCCAGAGATGCTGCACAACTATTCACATTTCCATTTCTGAAACTAGGACCATTTTTCTTGTTTCGATCCTTTGACTCTTAATCTTGGGGTCTAAGAAAGCTGGGAGGAAAAACAAGTAGAGAATCAGTGTATTCATGTCTGAAAAATGTCTACAATGTACACTGGAAGAGTGTCTTGTCTCCATTAACATTTGACCATTTTCTGATAGATCTCAAGTTGATACTGATGTGTAAACTCAGAATGTCTCCCTGTGGTTCAGTTAGAGAAATAGCAGGTGTTGCAGGGATTACAAATCAATAGTTATTCCCCTGGGACCAGTTGAAAAGGGGGAAAGAGCTTTGTGTTATTTGTATTAAAAGGCCTCAATCACAATATAATCCAATGGAAGAGGAAACATTTCAGTTGTTACAATTTTGTGAAACATACCCCCTTTGTGATAGCTGAAGTCAAAACAGTGTCACTACATTGAATATCCCAGCAGACCTCTGAAAGGTGACTATGATGTGTCTCTTTGTTTGCAGGAAAACCTGAGCTGAGAGGCTACAATCTTTCTCCTCTGTCTTCTGATGAAATCAACGCTATTAACAACCTTCTAAAGAGATGACATCAGATCTGTGAACTGCTGGATATTTCTGTTCTGTAACATCATCTTTGAATGATCTAATCACACTAAATTAGACACTTGGATGATCAACAATATGGATTAAGTTGACATCATCATGACCTGCCTGTTAAATTCTTAAAACATCAAACATTGTTTTCTAGGTCTTAAACTTGCAAGAAGCAAATTTAAGACTGTAAGTGCATTTATTTAATTTATTTCCTCTGAATTGTTCAAGCTCCGCTCAGTCATCCAACATTTGTCAGCCATCTTGATGAGCTGTGTGAGTAAATATGTGAGTAAAACTAAAGTTAATTGCAAATTGTTTTTCATTTGGCCATCAGCTTAATCAGTTGTCAGAACACAGTACTCACCAAAGAACCTGCTAACATCGCAGAATGTGAAAGCATCTTTAAAAAAGGATCCAACCTGGCAAAAAGCACAAGTGGTTAGACAATTACACAGGTTGTAAAAAAGCAGACAGTTGATCAGACACCTGATTAGCTACCACTTTGTTTGCTTGTAGAACTGATAGTCAGTAACAATCACTCATTGCAAAGCAAAACTGCACACAGCCACTGGAGGTAGAGATAAAGTTTAAGCAGGAAATTGGCAATAATGGGTGATGGATGTTTACGAAAAACAATTTCTGCTTTCATTTTTTGTAATTAAGTTTGCCTAAACATTTGGCTTGTTTGCAACCTGTCTGAATGGAGTATAAATGCCCATTGCTCTGTGGGATTGGACAGGGGGACTGTATGACACCATATTGAATGTGGTTGGTGAATTGCCACAAGGTGGCAGTGTAGCGTTAGTGTACTGCAGAAGGATGGCACCTTGTTTTATTGACTGCCTCCACAGCCTGGCAAACAGTCTCCACACCCCTAGTATTAATGCAGCTATGTGATATACACCAGAAGCCATTCTTGGAAGTTAAACAAAATCCTTGAATTTTGCAGATGTCCAGTGTGTTTGCCAGTGCATAGTTTTATAGTTTTTTATACTTTCATATTGTTTATGTCCCTTTTTTGCTCTTGAACTTTATTTACCATCTTGTCAGTGAATAAATGCATTGAATATGTTTAGTTTTTTGGGTGATTTGTATTTTTTGTACAGTGAGACATCACAGTCACATGATGCACTCAGTATGTGTTTCTATGCCTCCAACAACAGCCAGAGCCAGAGGCATCATGTTTTCAGATCGTTCATCTGTCTGTACCATTCTCGTGAACGTGATATCTCAGGAACACTTAAAGGGAATTCCTTCAAATGTGACATAAACGTCCACTTGGACTCAAAGATGAACTGATGAGAACACAGAATTTTGGCCATACCTCAAGAATTCTTACTTTAATTATGACAAAATTTCACACAAATGTCTAATTTAAAATGATGAAGGGGTTTTATATCCAAAAGGTCAATTTGACTGTGACATCATGGTCACATAATGGTCATCATTTGGTTATTATTCAACACCATTATTCAGGAGCAGAGGGAGAGATTGTGGCCATATTTGGATACTGAGTTGGTGGCACTAATCTTGGTTATGGGTGTCTTAGTATGTTTTCACTGGAAATTATACACTGGAATCATACATGCTAATATAGCACTAATTTTTTTTGCCCAAAAATACTGCAACTTGACTGATTGGCAGAGGAATACTACTGCAAGGTGATCATTCAAGCTGGTTTCTGTTTTGTTTTTTCTTTGAATGAGACATGCCAGGCATCCTCAGTCACCATGTGAGAGATAAACATCCAGTGTGCTGTCCTGAGGGGGAATAAACCGTAAATAGGTGTATTGTGTTGTAATGCCTTGGTCTGACATGCCATGAAGCATGAGAAGACATGAACATCCTCAGGCAATGGGAGAAAGGGAAACACAACAGTAACATAGTAGGTATGCTTGTTCCTATGTTCGAATGTGGTTTTGGTAGTAATATTGGTTCACTCTCTCCTCAGAACTGGGTTGCGTGCCACCGCACTCAGACCTGGAACCAGCTCTGAGTGATGAATTTATGAGTCAGAGGATGGGAACCTGCCGATGCACTTGAATGTAAGATAATTATACCAAACAAGACACGCAAGGCTGCTATGTTAAGCAAGTGACACAGTGACAGCTCAGCATGCGTCTCCGTCCTGTGAAACTGTAAAACGAGACATTCTGAACTGATGACTGATTATACATTAATATTGTTTGCTTCTAGTCGACCATGAGAGCCTTATTCAAGCCCAAGAAGAATGAGGGTAAATCCATAAAATATGTGAAAAGTGAGTTTGACAGTGTGGAGTGGAGATCAATTTGTGTATTGACATACATATTAACCACAGTTTGAAGAGCAACCACAAGTATGTGTAGCAGAAAGTCATGATACTGCTGCAACATCTGGACTAAAAAGGCTTTAATCAACATCAGCTATCATTTGAATGTATCTGCTAGTGATTATAAAAGTACAAACTAAACTAAACTACCCATGTGGAAGGGTTTTGAGCTTTCCTTGGCATGTTAGCAGTGTGTGTGTGTGTGTGAGAGAGAGACCATGTGAAGTGAATTGTTTCGTGGCTTTCAACTCATTTGGCTGTCATTCCCATGTCATCCCAATCTGCAGAGCTGGAGCAATGGCTTTCTGTAAATCACTGGCTGTTTATGAGCACATAAACCTCAGAATATGCAGTGTCGCAGAGCTGCAGAGGTAAATCTTTAGGAATTAGAAGCTCCAGTTTCATGTGTGGTGCAGAGGTACTTATTTTGACCGACTCGATCGAGAGTTGTGTCAGTTAACTTGAGTGGAGGAGACTCCAGTTCTCATTAGTCGCTAAGAGAGCGTAAAGTGAGATGTTTAGTTTCACATTGTATCCTAAAGAGTTACATTTCTACTTTCCCCAGTAATGTCAGTCTAAATTCACAGCAGTTCAGCTAAAGGGTCAGTGCATACTTGTAATTCAAAACTATTTTCCACTCACACTTAGGTCTGAGACTATAGGGCCAATTTTTGAACCTCGGTGCTTTTTAGATACAGACAGAAATATGCATCTAGCTGCCAAGTACTGGAAGCTGGCATCTGCTTGATCAGATTCATGTTCATCTATGCTTTAACCCTTTATAGGGCACTCATTGAAATACTTTTAGTTTTTAAATTTTAACCTTGGAGTGCTATTGGAGGACATAAGAAAACTTTATTTCCGTTTCACTTTTTAAATGGTGCAGAAATTACCAAAAATAGTCACTTGCCCTATAAAGGCATGGGGTGGATTCAGTTGGTAGAGTTGTTGTCCACCAATTGGAAGGTTGGTGGTTCGATCCCTGCAGTCTATGTGTCAAAGTGTCGTTGTACAAGATACTGAACCCCAAATTGCCCCTGATGGCTGTTCCATCGACATGTGAATGTACATCCTTTGGATAAAAGTGTCTGCTAAATGAAATTGTAGAATTGTAAAGGGTTAAGCCTTATTCTTGGCCACTTGTTGGCAGCAGAAACAACTTGTGAAATCAACAATGATATTATTCATTTGGAGTGGTGTTTGTGTCCTTGTGATGAATTTCAGTTCCACAGTCACTGTCTTTTAGCTCTGTTTTTGGTCTCTACCAACTACTGCCTGCCACCAAACAGCACGCAAAGTTATAAACTATCTGGTGAATACAGAGTAGCATTTACCAGCCACCAGGCCAGATGTTTCCTTCAGGAGTCGGAGACCAAAACAGAGCTAAAAGAATGGGGAATAATGGATTTACCTATCTCAGATTTGTCTAACAGATCACTAAACTGGCAACTGCATAATGACACCTTTGCCATATCACATTTATAAGGCTATATCACTTCAAATGTGTGATTTACAGCTTGTTCTGCAAGTCCCCAAGTGGCAAAGAAAAAAATGATTAATGCAGCCTGAAGTAATAATTTCCTCAATTTACGACTGTATTTATTCAGGTTCTTGTGTGACTACTTGTGTAACATTTGTTAGTTTTGCATCTTTTGTTGAATGGAAAAAAGGCTGCTTATGAGGTATCAAAAACAGTATTGTGTTGGCATCAATACCAGAACACATGATATTAGCACTTGTATCAAAATACACAGCTCATCTTAGCAAATGAGTAAATGACATGAAGACAATCATCAGCAGTGTCTCTTTCCAGAAACAGTGTCCCACTTGCCTTCAGCAATCCACAGACATTGCTGTATGAAGTTTTTAATGAGAAGCTGAACTTGATCTACAGCTCAGCTTCTTGTCTGCTGGCCAATGTTGCCTGTGTGTGTGTGTGGTAAGTGTCTCACGTTCTCTGGCAAAAGCATTTTGACAGCTATGATAAAACTCCTGGTGTTACACGTAAATCAGTTACAGCTCCATAACAGCCCCGCTTCTACTGTTCTAATCTCTTTCAGTGTTATCACCTTTAAAGCCTTTGGGTTCAGTTTCTGATAAACTCCCTGACCTTTTCAGCGGTTTACTCACACACATTTAGACTGACAACACGTCCCTCATCATGTTAAAATAGGATGATGAAGCACTGTAATACAACATATGTTATATGCTGGTGATATATTCTATGTGTTGAATAGGGAATATGAACTGTGTGTAAATAAGCTGCAGGTATATTTTCTGTAAATTCATACATCCAGTTAATCCCACATAAAGGGCACAATATTTTGTCATCATCTCCTTAAATAACTTAAGTATATTTTTCATATCTCACATACATTGATTTACAGCTGTTGTTTTGGTGAGCAATGAATTTCATTCCTTTTATTACCTAATATTTTATTTCCAATGTCTGTTTCCCTGTTTCCTGTTTCAACACCACCACAGTGAACAGTCATTCATCCTTTTCAACTGTATCTTCCAATGACATTGAGTAAACCATCAAATAGACTGTAATCGTATCCTGTTATTCTTTGGCATTCCCTGCCTGAGTTTGGTGTGAAACTTAAGCTCTTTAGCTTCACTGGAATGTGTGATATATGGGCAGTTACTGCGCGCTGACAGAGTTTGCAGTTAAATGTAAAGAAACCATTTTATTCTTCCTGACTGTAAGACAGAATCACTCAGCTAAAGTTACCTTTCCCCATTTTTTCATTTCCGTCCTTCAGGAATGAGCCTTGAAATCTCCTGTGAGTTGAAACCTTATATTACATAACAGTAAGAACAGCGATATCTGGAGAGACGTGCTGCGTTTTTTTATGTGACTTTTGATTGATTTCAGTAGAACAAATGAAATCCTGATCACCTCCATTGTGCTGGGCTGGGTATCATAAACCCCAGTTCAAGCCAGTTCCCTTGATTGCATCCGCTCTTCCCTTGCTTGTCTTTTCCTGGCATCTTAGTCCCTTTCACTGAAAATGTGAGGAGAGAAGGCAGAAGAAAAATTGTGTTTGGAGAAATAAGTCTGGTGTGTTTCCTCGAACAATAAACTCTTGACGAACATAATAACTGAATGCATTTGAACCATTTCTACAGCAAAATGCGTTTTCATGTAATAATTATTGCATTTTCATTTAGGCCTACAGATATTCTCTATATAAAGTCATTGTGTAGTTTTCCAAGCTATGATTATATATAAGCCGAGTGGCTGGTTATGACAGATACAAGTTAGCATTGTTTCATTAATACAAAGAGTATACACATTACAGAAACAAGAGTGAACAAAAACTCTTTTTTCCAGGGTGGCAACAATAACAAAAATCCATATCAGCTCATATGGTATATATATATATATATATATATATATATATATATACACACACACACACACACACATATATATATATATATATATATACATATATATATATAATGTGTCAGTTTTAAGAAACGTGGGCAAATGTAAATAATGTAATAATAGTAACACATGGTAATAAGTCATGACACAGGTAAAGGGAAAGTAAGATCTTTCTAATGAATAAAGAAAGTACTTATTTAGTTAATCAGACCTAATTAACACAGATCAATTAATTAAGAGAGGTTAACCACAGGGTGAGCAAAAACATAGTGCTTGAAATGATACATTTAAGCCAGTTGGTTCATTTTTAAGTTTCTCCACTTTGATATAAAACTGCAGCGATGTCATCATATCGTTTCAAAGCATCCTGACCAGCTGCAGTGTCTCATCACTAACAGAGTTCCATTAAAAGGGTGTGTTGGTCCTGTGGAATTTTTTTTGTGAATGTTGGTATTGTGCACCCTCGCTCATGTCTCATCAGAGATCCCTCCTCTATGCTCGCAGCAGAAGTAAGCAAACGGGAATGGCCGTCATAATCATAGACTGGATTTCCTAAAGATTTCCAAGTCAAGCGAGCAGCAAGGAATGATCCAATTAGTGAATTGTGATGTAGGTGGAACCCTTTTGTGATTAGTGCATTCAGCACAGCCACACCGATAACAAGTGTATAAAATCAAGCATACAACCATGACATTTCATGATAAAGCAGCCCTATCACCAGACAAATGCATTGCATCGTAACTATGACCTAGTTAAGGTTATGGAAAGATCCTGTTTATGGCAAATAATAGTTATGATAATAGTTAAGTTATGTTAAGGATTAATGAACTAAAACACTTGGTTTAGGTTTGGAAAAGACTGCTGTTAATAAAAAGGTGAATGTTAATTGTAGATCTGTGAAAGTATGAACTCTGGTCTCTTGCATGAATGTCAGCCATGATACATACTGTCACCTCAACTCAACACTGTTACTCTCTACTTTGCTCCAGATAAGGAGACACTGCTTTCTGCAATGGCACTGAACAGAAATCAGAAATCATGACATGTTGAATTGAGACTCTGGGCTGTGACAAATATTTGCACTAGAATGGGCCTTTAAAGAGCTCAATGGCTTTCAGCAGAGCACTGCCAAAGTATGCTGTGCTATATTATGTTTCTGCTGGATTTGCCCAGATGAAGTGTAACTGCTGTGAGGAGGAAATGTCTAACAGGAGGTTGGACACAAAGCAGTAGGTCACACAAGTGTAATTACTAGAAGTGCTGAAGGGCAAGCATGCACTATCATCTGTTGTCCATTGTGTTACTAAGATCCAACCTGGCTCAAACAGCAAGGTCAACACAAGAACCGTTCATTGAACTCTTCAACACATTGGTTTCTAGTGCCAAGCAGTGCTACCTGGAACCTAAGATGACAGGCACAGTGCCAGTTTTAAGCTGGGGCTTTGTCAAGCACTCTGCAATTGAGCTTGGAAAAGCAGCAACATGGTCTGATGGACAATTGCCAAGAAAATGCCACCTGCCTAAATGAAGAGTGGTAACTGTTTGCTGGAAGTGAGATAATGTTCTGAGACTGTTTTTCACAGTTTCAGCTAATCCCGTAGTTCACATTAATTTCCTGCTTCAACATGACAGCACCCTTGTGTGCAAATGCAAGTGCATAAAGAAAAAGCTTCCTCTGTTTGGAGTGGAGGAAGTTAACTGGCCTGCACAGACACAGAGCTCAAACACCTTTGGATTGAATTAGAAAGGCAACTGGGAGTCAGGCCTGAACATCAGTGGCCAAGTTCACTAATGCTCTGGTGCAGTCACATATATGTGTAATGCTTGGGCTTTATTTGGGATTTGGGCTAATCGGCCCTTTAAAGTAATACCCTTGAAAATGAAATGAAGTCACTGGGCTGTAAAGCTGGGATCATTTACTCAATGATTTTAAATGATACGGAAGATAGAAATCAAATCACAGATATTGTGTCTTATACGGTAAATAGAATATTTCTGTTTTTACAATTGTAACACAAAGCAACCTGAAAGTCCTCCCTAAGCAAATACTCACAGGATCTTTATAAAGCTGTCAATTCCAATTCCAACTGCAGTGGTTTAGCTCATTCTCACATAAAAGTTGTCTTTTCTCAGCTTTAAGGTGGCTTTCACTGGGTTGGTGCGACAAATGAATCATGAAATAGGCCGCCTGCAATACAAAGACCAGATGAGATGCCCACAAATTGGACCCCACCAGGAAGTGTATTATGTTCATAATGTCAAAACCTTGGAGGAATAGAGGTTGTAAATTGATGCTGCTAGCAAACCGAGCCAAATGATATAGTTCCACCAGAAAAAAAGAAAAAGCTTTTTATTCTCCAGACAGCAGTGACACTGTAACTGTCTATTCCTGGTGTTGGGTGGGAGGTGTGTCCACTGAGAAACCTGCTTCCACAGCTTCCAGTCAGGCCAGAGAGACGTCCATCCTGGCTCTGCTGCTCACCTCTGGTCCTCTCCACTAGACATGGTAAACAAGGTGGGACATCTGCAATCACTTTCCACTTGTGAAAAACAACATTTTGAACAGTTTACAGTCCTGATGCAACTCCTCCCTGAGAAATACTTGTGGAAATTGCCCCTGTTTAATTGATAATGTGTGTGTGTGTGTGTGCGGTGGGTGTTTTGTAACAGTCTGAACCTTCCTAGCAGTAGCAGAAGAATAGCAGGTTCATTGAGGCGTAGAATATAGCCTACATTACAGCTGACATGTTACCCTTTGGTTAAAGATTTTATGGAGTGAGAGAAGAATAACGACATAGTATCACCAAATTCATAGGACAAATTAAGTTGACAGGTTATGAACCGCCTTCTCAGCCCCCATCCATCCCTTCTTTCCCCAGTCCTACAGCCCTCTGCTCTATCTCTCTCCCTCTTTTATGAGTAATTTATGTCTTGTAACATTTGTGCAACATTCACATTAACTTCACAGGTCTTGACTGAATATATAAAATACTGAATATCATAAAGGTTACGCGCACTCATATTGGTGACTATGTGTTTACATTCATTACAGTTTCAATGAGTCGGCTCCCAGCATCTGTAGCCATCTTTACTAATGTGCGTTTTATTGGCTGGGGACGTAAGTTTTATTACCTCCGCCAAGGAGGTTATGTTTTTGCCATCGTTAGTCTGTTTGTTTGTTTGTTTGTTTGTTTGCAACATAACTAAAAAAGTTATAGACAGACTTTGATGAAATTTTCAGGAAATGTCCTTTCTGGGACAAGGAACAAATGATTCAATTTTGGAGGTGATCCGGAAAACTGCCATTACGGAAATGTTGATTTTCAGGTATAACTATTAAACTAAAAATTATATCAATGTGATTCCAATTGCTAAGGGTCTGTTTTTATGGTCCAGGAATCCATTGAAATAGATAAATCAAAGGTAGGACTAATATTTTGGGGTGTAAGTCACAATAAGCT